>JAQPZY010001253.1:600000-987500 GCA_029931535.1 Margaritifera margaritifera | reverse complement strand
TAGGTTATAACACATATTGTAATAATAATGGATCGCTAGGTTATAACACATATTGTAATAACAAATGCCACCCAAACTTCACCATTATACTTTACTCATTATAAAGTTAGAGCAAAAGTTAAATTACAAATATTTGTCATTTCATAATACTGCCATTCAGAAGGTTATAAATTGCAAGAATTTGTACGGATACTTTCTTTCCACATTCATTGGTCTCTCAACTATAGCAAATAATAACTGAATGGTTTCACTGATTTTGTACATTTTATTCGTGTGCTTTAAATAAGTGATTCTTTGGTAGTTGTAACGATTATTTTTTAAACATTTATATTGGAAATCATCCAAAAAAGCCAAGTAACACAAAATAATAAATTAGTCTAAAGGAAACTTTGAACCTAAAGACACTGTAATACGCGCGTCAGCCGTTATCAAGTACGTTACCTGGGAGAGATTTGGCGAGAGTCGGAACACGCTGTTTGTGTAGAGCTGGTATGCTGACAGACGAATTTATAAACTCCGCAGGAGGTAGGATGCCCTCTAAAAACACCATTAGTAGACACTGAAGAATTCAAATTCATGTCATGGAAAACATTGATTTAACTAGAAGAACAGATAAAGTTTTGATTTATATATGGTCTGAGCATTTTATTGCAAACCCAGACAGTAATTTCAACGTGAAGTTTAAACGTCATTGAACTTACAGAAGGGAAAACAATATTTTTAAATGTATAAATAAAATAAAATTACGCAAGAAATGCAACATGTTTTCATTAGATTACCTACGATAGCAAATATTTAAGGCATTACACTCGCGAGACTTGGTGATTCTTTTCGTCATTGACGCAAATGTATGTAAACTTAAAGTGCGTTCATAGAACCTCCCTTTTTTTGCAAAACTTAACCAAAGTCACTGAAGCTTGAAATATAGGTCACACTGTCCAGCCACTGAAGTTTGAAATATAGGTCACACCGACCTACGTGCAGTAGAAAGGTGCTGGACTCACTCAGAGATATCCTCACACAAGGTTGTATGACATTGAAGCCAATAATGCATGAGAAACTGATGTAAACGCAAAACTTACCTAAGTGTGACGATCGGATGAAAAATTACATGGACGGACGGACTGAAAAGAGGTACCGACAATACTACATGTACTTTCTACATTTGTAGCGAGACATGAAAAGACAATTACACATATCTATTTCTTTGCCGAAAAAGGTCAACCATAAGGTCATCTTTGTAGGCAAAGTAAACAGTTAACCCATAAATGAAAAGTACGACAAAACAATAAACGGACGAGATGAGTATCAAACAACATTAGTCAACACGTTTTACAATCTTCGCACAAGAAAGCAGCTGCGGAAAGTTTCATATTAGGTTATGTAGATGACTAATGCATGTATTTTGAAAGAAAACACTTGCGATAATGTAACAGTAAAAAACAAAAACAAAAAAAAACAAACCCTTCATGTAAAATTAAAACATTTAAAAATCACAAAGTAACATCCTATGACCTAGTGCAATTGTATAGCTCTGATTTATTGAATTTGGAGTTATTTGAGGAAGCCCTTACTAAAGCAATAAGGGGAAACTCTTGCGGTTCTTCATGCGTTTACTGATTGCTATATTTAAACATTTGATAAAGCTGCGTAATCTGTGGACCTCGTTAATGGATTGGAAGTATATATACTCTGCTAAATATGTTGATGTTTGATGTACCATTAACAGCAAATCAGTACACAAAGAACCATTCAGCTTCAAATGTAAAAGAAGTAAGATACTGGAATATACAATGTACTATTCAGTTTCATATAGAAAAGAAGTCAGATACTGGAGTATACAGTGAACTATTATTCTTCAAATAGAAAAGAAGTCAGATACTGTGGTATGCAGTGGATCATTCAACTTCAAATAGAAAAGAAGTCAGATACTGGGGTATACAGTAGATCATTCAACTTCAAATAGAAAAGAAGTCAGATACTGGGGTATACAGTGTGTCATTCAGCTTCAAATAGAAAAGAAGTCAGATACGTGGGTATACAGTGAACTATTATTCTTCAAATAGAAAAGAAGTCAGATACTGGAGTATACAGTGTATCATTCAACTTCATATAGAAAAGAAGTCAGATACTGGGGTATACAGTAGATCATTCAACTTTAAATATAAAATAGGTCAGATACTGGGGTATACAGTGTATCATTCAGCTTCAAATAGAAAAGAAGTCATATACTGGGGTATACAGTAGATCGTTCAACTTCAAATAGAAAAGAAGTCAAATACTGGAGTATACAGTGTATCATTCAACTTCATATAGAAAAGAAGTCAGATACTGGGGTATACAGTAGATCATTCAACTTTAAATAGAAAAGAGGTCAGATACTGGGATATACAGTGAATCATTAAACTTCAAATAGAAAAGAAGTCAGATACTGGGATATACAGTCAATCATTCAACTTCAAATATAAAAGAAGTCAGATACTGGGGTATGCAGTAGATCATTCAACTTCAAATAGAAAAGAAGTCAGATACTGGGGTATACAGTAGATCATTCAGCTTCAAATAGGAAAGAAGTCAGATACTGGGGTATACAGTGTATCATTAAACTTCAAATAGAAAAGAAGTCAGATACTGGGGTATACAATAGATCAGTCAACTTTAAATAGAAAAGAAGTCAGATACTAGGGTATACAGTAGATCAGTCAACTTCAAATAGAAAAGACGTCAGATACTGGGGTATACAGTAGATCATTCAACTTCAAAAAGAAAAGAAGTCAGATACGTGAGTATACAGTGAACTATTATTCTTCAAATAGAAAAGAAGTCAGATACTGGAGTATACAGTGTATCATTCAACTTCATATAGAAAAGAAGTCAGATACTGGGGTATACAGTGTATCATTCAACTTTAAATAGAAAAGAAGTCAGATACTGGGGTATACAGTGTATCATTCAGCTTCAAATAGAAAAGAAGTCATATACTGGGGTATACAGTAGATCGTTCAACTTCAAATAGAAAAGAAGTCAAATACTGGAGTATACAGTGTATCATTCAACTTCATATAGAAAAGAAGTCAGATACTGGGGTATACAGTAGATCATTCAACTTTAAGTAGAAAAGAAGTCAGATACTGGGATATACAGTGAATCAATAAACTTCAAATATAAAAGAAGTCAGATACTGGGGGATATACAGTGAATCATTCAACTTCAAATAGAAAAGAAGTCAGATACTGGGGTATGCAGTGTATCATTCAACTTCAAATAGAAAAGGAGTCATGTACTGGGGTATACAGTGTATCATTCAACTTCAAATAGAAAAGAAGTCAGATACTGGAGTATACAGTGTATCATTAAACTTCAAATAGAAAAGAAGTCAGATACTGGGGTATACAGTGTATCATTCAACTTCAAATAGAAAAGAAGTCAGATATTGGGGTATACAGTAGATCATTCAACTTCAAATAAAAAAGAAGTCAGATACTGAGATATACAGTGAATCATTCAACTTCAAATAGAAAAGAAGTCAGATACGTGAGTATACAGTGAACTATTATTCTTAAAATAGAAAAGAAGTCAGATACTGGAGTATACAGTGTATCATTCAACTTCATATAGAAAAGAAGTCAGATACTGGGGTATACAGTGTATTATTCAGCTTCAAATAGAAAAGAAGTCAGATACGTGAGTATACAGTGAACTATTATTCTTCAAATAGAAAAGAAGTTAGATACTGGGGTATACAGTCGATCATTCAACTTTAAATAGAAAAGAAGTCAGATACTGGGGTTTACAGTGTATTATTCAGCTTCAAATAGAAAAGAAGTCAGATACTGGAGTATACAGTAGATCATTCAACTTCAAGTAGAAAAGAAGTCAGATACTGGGATATACAGTGAATCATTTAACTTAAAATAGAAAAGAAGTCAGATACTGGGATATACAGTGAATCATTCAACTTAAAATAGAAAAGAAGTCAGATACTGGGATATACAGTGTATCATTCAACTTAAAATAGAAAAGAAGTCAGATACTGGGATATACAGTGAATCATTCAACTTAAAATGGAAAAGAAGTCAGATACTGGGGTATACAGTGTATCATTCAACTTCAAATAGAAAAGAAGTCAGATACGTGGGTATACAGTGAACTATTATTCTTCAAATAGAAAAGAAGTCAGATACTGGAGTATACATTGTATCATTCAACTTCATATAGAAAAGAAGTCAGATACTGGGGTATACAGTAGATCATTCAACTTTAAATATAAAAGAAGTCAGATAATGGGATATACAGTGAATCATTCAACTTAAAATAGAAAAGAAGTCAGATACTGGGATATACAGTGAATCATTCAACTTAAAATAGAAAAGAAGTCAGATACTGGGGTATACAGTGAATCATTCAACTTAAAATAGAAAAGAAGTAAGATACTGGGATATCCAGTGAATCATTCAACTTAAAATAGAAAAGAAGTCAGATACTGGGGTATACAGTGTATCATTCAACTTAAAATAGAAAAGAAGTCAGATACTGGGATATACAGTGTATCATTCAACTTAAAATAGAAAAGAAGTCAGATACTGGGATATACAGTGAATCATTCAACTTAAAATAGAAAAGAAGTCAGATACTGGGGTATACAGTGAATCATTCAACTTAAAATAGAAAAGAAGTAAGATACTGGGATATCCAGTGAATCATTCAACTTAAAATAGAAAAGAAGTCAGATACTGGGATATACAGTGTATCATTCAACTTTAAATAGAAAAGAAGTCAGATACTGGGATATACAGTGAATCATTCAACTTAAAATAGAAAAGAAGTCAGATACTGGGGTATACTGTGTATCATTCAGCTTCAAATAGAAAAGAAGTCAGATACGTGGGTATACAGCGAACTATTATTCTTCAAATAGAAAAGAAGTCAGATACTGGAGTATACAGTGTATCATTCAGCTTCAAATAGAAAAGAAGTCAGATACTGGGGTATACAGTGGAGTTTTGGAAAATCAGGCATGACAGGAACTATACTGTTAGATTGATATAAAAATCGGTCAATATTTGAATTACATAAAGAATGATAAAGTTTGGACCGGATAAGACACGCCATATAGGCATGAAGATTCGTTTTATAAGAACTCGGATTTCTCAGATCCCATTTACATATTACCTTACACAGCTAAATTGCTTTATTTATACATATTACCTTACACACAGCTAAAGTGCTTAATTTATAAACACTTTCTTACACAACTAAATTGTTTTATTTATACATATTACCTTAAACAGCTAAATTGTTTTATTTATACATATTACCTTACACAGCTAAATTGTTTTATTTATACATATCACCATACACAGCTAAATTGCTTTTTTATACATATTACCTGACACAGCTAAATTGCTTAATTTATACATATTACCTGACACAGCTAAATTGCTTTTTTTTATACATATTACCTGACACAGCTAAATTGCTTAATTTAGACATATTACCTGACACAGCTAAATTGCTTAATTTATACATATTACCTGACACAGCTAAATTGCTTAATTTATACATATTACCTGACACAGCTAAATTGCTTAATTTATACATATTACCTGACACAGCTAAATTGCCTTATTTTTTTACGCTTTCCTTCTCAGTTGACAGTTTCTTAGCATAACCCAATGAGAACAGAATGCAGATATATATCCGCTCGACTTGAAACTGCAATTAAAGTATTTAAAAACAATAGGAGCAGCTTTATGACGGCTGCCAGTCCTGTATTGTCCTAAGAAAGAAAAAAATCGAGAGGGATCAAAATGGAAATTAATTTACAATTCAGGTAACAACATTTCTATATTCCCCAAAGAAAGAAAAAAAGTAAATTTTTGTTTTGTTTTGTTGTTGTTGTTGTTGTTGTTGTTGTTTTAACGACACTTTTAACACAATATTGGCTGTATCATGCCGAGGAAATGGGAGCTATGTGCTTTTCCCAAGGACACACCGAGACAGCCGACCCAGACCCTCCGACCCTTGGATTTCGAGTCCGACGCTCTACCAACTGAGCTACCGTGGATTCCCCAACAAATTAAAAATGGAAGTTAAGTTTACAATAAATATCAGGTAACAAAATTTCCAATCTTTTCTTTTGTTTTTTTATTTAAAAAAAAAACAAACAAAAACTTACCCTAAAACTAGATTGTGTTCCTCTCGTCAATGTATTTCTTCTGAATAATGGGGTACATGTAGGTGCTTTGCAAATGAGTACATCTAGCCGATTGAACGCTCTTCGCGTTAAAAGTATGCCCTGCATGACATTTCCAGGGCCTGTAGACATGTAATATGACGTTGAATTCCTTTGCCTTTATGCTGGACTCCTATGTAGGGATACCGAGTTCGATTCTCAATTCAAAATCCTTCTTTGTCTAGGTAACATCATGCCCTATAAACGTAAACAGGCATGCTATCTTTCATAAGTCTTGTTATTTTGCTTTATCTTTCGAATCCGAGGTCATCTTTGTCTCGCAGGTCATCATATGTTGTTTTGTTTCTTTTTTTAATGATTTGCTTGATTGTTTGGTTGATGTGACAATTTTCTTCCGTCACTTAATTTACAATGTCAGAAGGAGGAGGGAACTGCGATTTTCTTTCGAGCCGGGATATTATTATTTCTTTGACCTCAAGATAATTTATATTTGTCAACTAATATAATGGATATAATAGTTTCCTTTTTTCTATAAATCAGAAAAAGAATATCCAGGCAAGTTGAGAGCCAGTTTTATCAAAACAATCCCAGCCTCCCCCTCCCCAACCCGCACCTGAAAATGAAATGGTCGGTTCCTAATTGCACAGTCCCTCTGTGTCCAAACTTCTCACCAGGTGGCGTTCTCACTTGTCTTGAAACGTCACTGCCACCACAAGTTAATTTCGGCCGCTTTTTTGCAGAAACACATACTTTTGTTTTTACCTCATTTTTAAAGGGATTCGCAACAAGCAACGGAAAATACAAAACTTGTAAGTCGTTGAGCCAACAACTCTCGCATCATCTTTTTCGCCAAAAGTTCGACGCAAAAATGTCTGAGATGACTGATCAAAACGAGGGGAACCTCTTGCAGAGGGTGGTGTTGTTTACATACGTCACTGGAGAGCAGTTTGCTAAGATCCATTTCGAAACGGCCAGGTGCCGTTTCAGAAGCAGGTAATTTGCGAGAACGGCAACTTTACCTGGTCCTGAAACGGCACTTGGTCATGTTTCCCTGGATTGGAACAGCTTGCCAAACGAGTTCGATGCGCCAACTCTTATTGTGTTTTCCGCAGGTTGTTGAAGACACTGATTGGGCGAATTTTGATTTTGAAAAAAAAGTTAAACATCAGACAGTTTTTTTCTTTGTGTTTTTACACTTTTTTTTCTTCCTCCAATCTTTCAGCTTTGCCCAGTTTTGGGCTTTTTGATGCAATTTGTAGTAACTGTTAATAGTACTTGCAGTCTAGTTTCTAACTTAGATTTTATCTGTGCTTAATTTAGTTCATTGTCCATTTTTAGTCTTTGTTTTCATGTAGATTTGGTCTTTTTAGCCTCTTGGTTTTGCAGTAGCCATCCTTTCCTGCATGACATGCATTGTCATCTTTCTTTAATTTGTCCATTAAATAAATCATTATATGTATGTATGTATGTATGTATGTATGTATGTATGTATGTATGTATGTATGTATGTATGTATGTATGTATGTATGTATGTATGTATGTATGTATTTATGATTGTATGTATGACTTTATTTCCTCTTCAACAGAGATTACATCGGGTTATCAAATTCAGGACAATACAAGATCATGAAACAAAACAAGGAATCAAAGTGACATAACTAGCAGAGAAATACTGCGTCGAAACATCTTAATAGATGCAATCATATAAATATGTCTAATGAAATATCAGAACAAAATATAATTTTGCTTAACATGGTACTAACCTTCTTTAAACACTTGCCTGATGCTGTTAATGATACAATGACTGTCAGTACGCCTATATTGTTACATTATTAACATTAACTTTGAGATAGTAAAGATAAGGAAATGGAAAACTTATACAAATTGTAACAATATGTGCATTTCTTGCTACATGACAGTTGTATGCATGTATGTATGTATGTTTTTATGCATGTGTGCTTGCGTGCGTGCGTGTATGCATGACTGTCTAACTGACTGACTTTGTTTCCTCTTCAACAAAAAATACATAATGTTAATCAAATCATGGATATTACAAGAACATGAAACACAATAAGGATCAGAGTAAAAAGATAAAAGAGACATACTGCGTAAGCTAAGACAAGATGACCCATAATAATACATATAATCATACAATTATGTCTAAGAAATTTTGGAACTAAATATAATTTATCTTAATAAGGCCCCATCCTTCTTTGACCATTTGGCTGATGCTGCTAATGTCATAGCGAGTGTCAGTACATCTAGTATATAGCATATATTGTTACATTATTAACAATATCCTTAAAATAGGGAAGACAAGAACTTTTATGTGTTTTGGGATATGTTTGTGAATTATGCTATAAATAATCCTAAAGCTGGTGACTGGTACGTTAATGCAATTATACATAGCCCAACAAAAGTAAAAAGAACAACACATATGTTAAATTTATACAAATGGTAACAATATGTGTCTTTCATACCACATGATAAATGTACTCCTGTATGCGTGTATGTATGCTTCCATGCATGTATGTGCGTGGATGTGTGTATGTATGTATGTGTGTATGCATTCATTGTTGGCTGACTGATTTTATTTCCTAGTAAACAGAGATAGCATCAGGTTTATCTGATTCAGGTTGAAGCGTGATCCTGAAACACAGCACCCAATAACATTATTAATTAAAAGAGGAATGCTAGATATTGCGTCAACTAACATATTTACAATTGCGGAGTATCTAATTGTGTAAAACCATAGAAATATATCTTTTGATGTAATGGAATTGCTTTCACTTAGCCAAGTAAAACCCTGGTCATTATATAAACACTTACATGGTGCTAGTACTAGTACCAAAATATAATACATGTACATGTGGTATCTATTGTTTAAGCGGTAAGTACCTACTTTGTGTGCTTGGAATATAATTGATATAATACTTAATTTTCGCACTGAGACATTTAGAGCAGATTTAGAGTAACAACAAATAGGAAAATGTATACAGATGGTAGCAGTATGTGTCTTTCCTGATTCGTGATAAATGTGGGTAATTATCAATGAGATTTAATCTCTAAAATGCCACCTTTTCAGTAGGCGGACGACTCTGTGGGCAGATATACCTGTACTATTAAAAGGAGACCAGAGAAATCGAAATATTCCGCTGTACGTAATGATGTATGTATTAAAGGATGATTTACAAATATATTTTAAGCAGTAAACAGTGACATCAGTGTATGGTGGTAATGTCTCTATGCTTTATGTGTGATGTGTATGCATCAGTGTATGGTAATGTCTCTATGCTTTTTGTGTGATATGTATGCATCAGTGTATGGTGGTAATGTCTCTATGCTTTATGTGTGATGTGTATGCATCAGTGTTTGGTAATGTCTCTATGCTTTTTGTGTGATATGTATGCATCAGTGTATGGTGGTAATGTCTCTATGCTTTATGTGTGATGTGTATGCATCAGTGTATGGTAATGTCTTGATGCTTTATGTGTGATGTGTAGACATCAGTGTATGGTAATATCTCTATGCTTTCTGTGTGATATGTATGTATCAGTGTATGGTGGTAATGTCTCGACTTTGTGTGTGATCTGTATGCATCAGTGTATGGTAATGTCTCTATGCTTTCTGTGTGATATGTATGCATCAGTGTATGGTGGTAATGTATCTATGCTTTACGTGTGATTTGTATGCATCAGTGTATGGTAATGTCTCTAGGCTTTTTGTGTGATATGTATGCATCAGTGTATGATGGCAATGTCTCAATGCTTTATGTGTGATGTTTATACATCAGTGTATGGTAATGTCTCTATGCTTTATGCGTGATGTGTATGCATCAGTGCATGGTAATGTCTCTATGCTTTCTGTGTGATATGTATGTATCAGTGTATGGTGGTAACGTCTCTACTTTGTGTGTGATACGTATGCATCAGTGTATGGTAATGTCTCTATGCTTTCTGTGTGATATGTATGCATCAGTCTATGGTGGTAATGTCTCTACTTTATGTGTGATGTGTATGGATCAGTGTATGGCTATGTCACTATGCTATATGTATGATGCGTATGAATCAGTGTATGGTAATGTCTCCATGCTTTCTGTGTGATGTGTATGCATCTCTGTATGGTAATGTCTCTATGCTTTCTGTGTGATATGTATGTATCAGTGTATAGTGGTAATGTATCTACTTTATGTGTGATACGTATGCATCAGTGTATGGTAATGTAACTATGCTATATGTATGATGTGTATGCATCAGTGTGTGGTGGTAATGTCTGTATGCTTTATGTGTGATGTGTATGCATCAGTGTATGGTAGTAATGTCTCTATGCTTTATGTGCGATGTGTATGCATCAGTGTATGGTTGTAATGTCTCTACTTTATGTGTGATACGTATGCATCACTGTATGGTGGTAATGTCACTATGCTATATGCATGCTATGTATGCATCAGTGTATGGTAATGTCTCTATGCTTTCTGTGTGATATGTATGTATCAGTGTATGGTGGTAATGTATCTACTTTATGTGTGATACGTATACATCAGTGTATGGTAATGTCACTATGCTATATGTATGATGTGTATGCATAAGTGTGTGGTGGTAATGTATCTATGCTGTATGTATGATGTGTATTCATCAGTGTATGACGGCAATGTCTCTATGCTTTATGTGTGATGTGTACGCATCAGTGTATGCTGGTAATGTCTCTATGCTTTATGTGTGATATGTATGCATCAGTGTATGGTAATGTCTCTATGCTTTATGTGTGATATGTATGCATCAGTGTATTGTAAGGTCTCTCTGCTATATGTGTGATATGTATGCATCATAGTATTGTAATGTCTCTATGTTTGATGTGTGATATGTATGCATCAGTGTATTGTAATGTCTCTCTGTTTGATGTGTGATATGTATGCATCAGTGTATGGTAATGTCTTTATGCTTTCTTTGTGATATGTATGCATCAGTGTATTGTAAGGTCTCTCTGCTATATGCGTGATATGTATGCATCAGTGTATTGTAATGTCTCTATGTTTGATGTGTGATGCATATGCATCTTTATGTCTACAATAGTCCTGTTGCTCTCTGTGTATATACTTTGAGTTGATTGATTGTCGGAGTAATAGAGCTAATTTTATTTGTTGTAATATCCTCCCTGTTTATATACATTTATATACCATATCAGGGATGGTTCTGCTACATTGATTAGTGGCGCCTGGCTACCCCAATTTTCGTTTGCGGCCCTAAATTTTTTATTTTGAAATATTCCAATTGAAAGTTAGTCAATCTTGCTTGCTAGAACTTTAATATTGTTCCTTACCAGAAGTCATCTTAATCATACAAAGGCTTGGCATAGCTTTTAATTGCGTTTGATTATAAAAAGTCCGGGTTCAATCTGGACCATAATATTTTAGCAAAACTATCTATCTCCAGCCAGAATAGGGCGAGGTTGGCAAAAATAGGGAGAAGTGAGTGTAGAAAGTTCACAATAGTCACTTGAAACTAATGTTTTTCCATATTTTTATGTCTGGTTATTAAAATGATGAAGATATATTATTAAAAGTTTATGTAAATATTAAAACTTGTCTTATTTTGCTTCACCACAGTTGCTGTATAATATTAAATGATAACGTCGAATATAGGTTACAGTCGAAAATCGGCAACAGCTTCCATATCAGAAGTCTTCTTCTTTTCACATGTCTCTATGATGAAATATTGGATACAATTAATACTTTTATTAGTAATGGACCTGGATATGTTAATTGAGTCCTAATTTTATTAGTAATGGACCTGGATATGTTAATTGAGTCCTAATTTTATTAGTAATGGACCTGGATATGTTAATTGAGTCCACATTTTATTAGTAATGGACCTGGATATGTTAATTGAGTTCATATTTTATTAGTAATGGACCTGGATATGTTAATTGAGTCCACATTTTATTAGTAATGGACCTGGATATGTTAATTGAGTCCTAATTTTATTAGTAATGGACCTGGATATGTTAATTGAGTCCTAATGTTTTTTTAGTAATGGACCTGGATATGTTAATTGAGTCCACATTTTATTAGTAATGGACCTGGATCTGTTATTTGAGTCCAAATTTTATTTGTAATGGACCTGGATATGTTAATTGAGTCCTAATGTTTTTTTAGTAATGGACCTGGATATGTTAATTGAGTCCACATTTTATTAGTAATGGACCTGGATCTGTTATTTGAGTCCAAATTTTATTTGTAATGGACCTGGATATGTTAATTGAGTCCTAATTTTATTAGTAATGGACTTGGATATGTTAATTGAGTCCTAATTTTATTAGTAATGAACCTGGATATGTTAATTGAGTCCTAATTTTATTTGTAATGGACCTGGATATGTTAATTGAGTCCTAATTTTATTAGTAATGAACTTGAATATGTTAATTGAGTCCTAATTTTATTAGTAATGAACCTGGATATGTTAATTGAGTCCTAATTTACTTCAGATTGGGCTTCAAAAATTCAGTTTTTCACTTGTTTTTCAAGGATTATTGTGTGAATCTTCAGCTGGAATTGCGTAGATAGTTATGTAATTTTTGGTATTTATGATCATAAAATTACACCAAAATTGACTTCTTAACATAAGACTTCTTTTTCTATCTTTGCACCTTCCTCTTTGAAGGGAAAACTGACACAAAAAGTCAACGTTTTACTTTGATTAATAATACATTGTGTTGAAACAAAATGGGATGGGGATAATGTCGTGAAATCAATGCAAGACGAAGTGAATTACATTTTTTTTTGGCCTGTTTAGGTGAAATGACTGACTTCAAGGTGACTATTCTGCCCGAATCACACCCTACTGTGGACCCTGTAAGTATTCCGATTTTATAACATATGTGTATTGTTGAAAAGCTGACAAGCGAAAAGAATGCTCCCCATTTTATAAACGACGGATATGCATTTCTTCCTTAATTAGAACACTTGTTTTGACTCTCTGATAATTGACAATACATATTGGTAATGGTCAATACAAAAACTCTGTGCTTTTTAATTGCTTAAATTCAAAACATGGCCTGAGATTTGTCTGCTAAGGTATGGAGTCACGTGGTCTTGCGTGAAATGCTAAATGACTTTTTCAACTACTTCTAATGCATTAAATCAAGTTTTTTTTATGACATTCTATTTCATGTTTTTCTTTTTTTTTTTGGGGGGGGGGGGGTAGGGGGGTCTTGGAATATAGTTTCGAATAGTATTCAGTATTCTAGTTTGTCGAGGAGCCATCGGATAAGTCTGGGTCAGCTACCGTGGTGTGTCCTTGGGCAAGGCACTCCGATTGCATCGGCACTAAATAACCTACTTGTGTTGCTGTGCCGTAAAACACCAATCTAGTTTGCTGATTTGTGTCTGCTTGGTTTTATGCAACAAAGACAAAACTTTAATTCGATGCGAAACTAAAGGTGCCATACTGTCATATGGCAATTTTATTCTAATAACACCTGTAAGTAACAAACAAAATTATTATAACACAGCCAAATGTATATTATGTTACATGAATAAACAGATACATTTGTTCATGTTAGGTACCTGTTTTAAAAAAGTTGTTAATGTCTTTATTTTATGCCCCTCCAACCCCCCAAAATAAATAAAAACATCAAACAAACAAACAAAAAAGACGACAGTTTTGTTTTGCTTGATTTCGATGAGAACGTCGCCAGTCGAAGTACATACGGCAAAAGATGGTTGCATTACTAGAAATACAAAGTCAAACATCATGACAAAAAATAGTATGACACTTGAGATGGCTTAATTGCCGTCACCACGACACTTTCTGAACGAAATTGTTTGTAATACTACAATGAGGATATCAAATTTCTTTAAGCCGTAAAAAGAAACATGAGGTTTGTCATGCATTTTATGGATCTACACAAACTGGATTACGAAAAGAATCATTTATCCCATTCATTAAATGATGATTCTTGTGCCGACGTGTCTCTGAATAGTTTTTAAATTATTTCATATTTGTTATTGGTGATGATTTTTATGTTGTTGTTACTATGATGATGATGATGATTATTATTATTATTATTATTATTATTATTATTATTAACAATATCCTATTGACGTATTAGCACTTTTTCATACTTTCTAAGTGCTTGTTTCAATGGTCATTTGTCATCTGGTACTAGTCGGTATCTTGATTGCAATTTTGTGTTTTTGTTCCTTTTGTTTTCAATCTCATCCCACCGATAAAAACTTTTTTGCTCTAAGAAATCTGCGTTAAAAGCAGGACTTAACTCAGCGTACGGAAAAACCATGGAAGATTTTATGGTATTAGTAAATAAGAGTACAACATTAGTGTGTATTATCGAATGCAGTCATCAATTTCATGGTATTAGTAAATTAGAGTAAAACATTTGTGTGTATTATCGAATGCAGTCATCAATTATTTGGCTCTTAAATCTTGATTCAAGGACTGATATAATCTGCATATTAATTAAGTCTTTAAAGACAGAGATCATGAATGAGAAGACCGGCGCTGAATGAAACTGTAAACCCATGCTTCTCGAGATAGACATCTCGAACAAGATGGCACTGTAATTACATAGTAACGCCGGTACCTCTACTCGCGTAATATTTGTATAAATAAAAATAAATAAATAAACAAATAAATAAATAATGCACAAAGCTTTCCGATTTCGTAAGTTTACAAGTCAATATAAAATAGTTTGTTGTGTGACTAAATGGTCGTCAAAATTGAAAGCAAGATAAGAAACTAGGGAATTCCCCTTTTTCTAAGTGACATCATGCCCTATTAATGGAAGTCCGTGTGCTCTTTGTCATATCTTCCTCATAAACAACCAGGGTTTCCTTGTTTTTCTAAGCTGCTTCGTCCCTTGTTAACAGAAATCACCGTTTTCTTGTCAGATGTTTGCCTCCTGTGCATTACCTTAAAATAAAAAAAATAAAATTAAAAAAAGCAAACAAACAAATTGTCTTCTCAAGAGAAGAGGTCTGGGATCACCAAAAGCCATATTTATTTAACAGACCAGCGCTTATTTTTTGTTGTTTTTGTTTTCGTTTTTTGTTGACTTTTTTCCTTTTTGCACACCATTTGCTTTCTGGTGAAAGTGTTTCTCGATGTTGTGGTTGTTGTGATAACTTTCGTACTTAATTTATAATTTATCAGTCTCAACTTGTCTATTATAAAACAAAAGGTTACAAGTTTGATGGCACAACTGCTTCTCGCTCTATATGCTAGTCTACTGTGCCTGAATTTGAATAAAGAATTTAATCTAGACATCTACATCAATGATGAAAGAATCAAATAAAACTGAAATTCGGAAGACAAGTGTGCACAAAATTTCACCCTTGTTCAACATTTTTGATACGCGTGAAAGAGGGATGGGATGCTGTAGAAATACAACAAATGTGGAATGCTCATGTAAGAGTTCTTTACGAATGTTCAAAACTACTGTTTTGACGCTTTGTTTTTGACGTATTCCAGAATGACCGAGGTCCTGTCCAGTTGTTTTCGGTGTTGCACTTGTATTGGACACATACGTCGCATTAAAAAATGACATTTAGCTAGGGATGAAATACTAGATTTTATTTAATCTAAATAGAATTTTAACCGCCTTTTGCTCGTTGGAGAAGCAGTAGCATGTTAACACTTTGTTCAAAATCAACATACATTCATTTCAACTCCAAGTTATTTAACTTCTTAGCTTAATTCCTGAACTTGATAAAGCTTGATTTCGTCTTTTTTAAAAGTCAATTGGATAAATGATACAGTTATTATATAAATTATCACCGTGCCCACAATATATTTCTTTTTCTTTCTTTACGTCTTGTGAAGACGATACTGGTAAATGGAAAATGTATTCCGGTAACTGATACTGTCCTTTTTTATCCAAAAATACCAGTTTAATTTTTGAATGATTTGGAGGGACAAAATTTTGCCGTTCGAAGTATCTATGGCGAAAGATGTGTTCATTACAACATATACTAAGTAAAACCATGATATCATGACAAAACTATTTCACGTGAGTTGGCTTAATTGCCGTCTATTCGTCTCGTAAACTAATGTTTAGTAGTGTACAAACGGCGAATTCTGAGTCAGTTCTTAGGTTTTGTGGGTTTTGTGGGGTTTAACACCATTTTTCAGCACATGATAGGCTATACATGGCGGCCAGTATATTTGGTGGAGAAAGAACCCAGGAAGACTCCGGGAAGAACCACCGACCCACGGGAAGCTACTGACAAGCTTTCACACATACCCACGCTGACTTGATGACTCGAACTCACGCGGACAGAGATGAGATATGTGAGTAAGCTATATAGGCGAGCGCCTTAGACCACTCGGCCACCCGAGGCCCCCGCCAATTGTTGATGTAAAAATAGTAAAATCTTTAAAAAGTTGATCTCCCAACATGGGCATCGAATTTTCGGGGCCACTTGTAAATTTTATGAAAAACGAACCAATAGAAGGCTGTTTAGAAAGTAGGTTTCTTAACAAAATGTGATCGGTTTCTGAACACTATCGTACTTATGCGTTAAAACAAAATTACCATCACGTGTTGGGGTACGTGATATGTCGCTAAAATTCAGTACTAGTGCTGAAAACAAAAATACCATCGAGTCCCTGGGCCATAGTGATATTTCAGATCTGGACCACTTGTAGCACAATGAACGTCAAAACATGATGACGCAGTCCGCACAAAGCACGATGATACACTCCATGCAAAACATGAAGACAACACAAACTAATTTGAAATGTGTACACAAGATAAATAATGGCGCCATGTAATATCGTGACAAACTCAACAGTTGTCAGAGAGGTGATATAAATATTTAATGAATTTAACATAAAAGCAACACTCTCAGTATCAAGAGATAACGCGTTTACAGGTTTGGATGTGATACATATTATGGTCCATGTTAGCTGTGTTACAGAATAACATTAAAGAGAATAAAAATTATTTTTGAATAAGTTGATTTAAAACATCAAGTAAGATATCTTGCAATGTTTCAGAAAAGATTCAGATTTACAGATAAAATTCATTGACCATAGCAATAAGATAAACAGCACCAACACTGATAGCAAGATGACCAAGGCAGTGCAGTATGAGGAAAGAATAAATTACATATTTAATGTGGATAAATATACAGATTTGTATTCAACTAAATTTACAGCACAACTCAAAGATTCGTAAACTTTACGGGATCGATGTACAATGATTCCACACACACACAAAAACAACAAAAAAAAAAAAAAAAAAAAAAAACCAAACAGAAATAGAATTTCTGAACACAAATTTTTATTTAAACAGTAAACGGAGACTCAGTATATGAAGTAGCTGTCTTCGAGTCAACCAAAGGAACGTCAAAATGTGATATCAATTTGTAATCATACGTTTGAAAACAATTGAATAAATGTTGCAAATTGCTGAAAATTAAAGTTCCCGTAGATGAATGTCCCGCTGACATGTTGATTACGTCTAAAGATAATTTGTCAAGCGTAAAGTAATCAGTGAATGTTTTTATACCGTTGTAAATGACTGACATCAAAGACTTTTCAGACTTTCCAACAAACAAACAAGCAAACAAACAAACAAAAAACAAACCTCGGTATTTAAGACCTTGTACAGTTGCTTAAACAAATATAAATCAACTGTGCGTACAAATTAAACAGGACAAAAAGAAAAGAAAATATGCAGAATTAAAAGAATGGTTATTTGAACAATCTACTTACACGAGAAATCTAGAAAATTGTTTCCGGACAGATATGGTCTATGTAAATCACGTGGATGACACATGACAACAATGGATACAAACACATCTTATCAGTGACAGATATCTTCTCAAAATATGCTTGGGCTGATAAAGTAGCGTTGAAACAGGAAGATGACATCAAACGTGCTTTCGGAGAAATCTTATATGAACAAAAGTTGAAAAGATAGAGTTTGATGAGGGTAAAAGAGTTATACAATAGGAAAGTTGAGGATTTGCTAGAAAAGGAAAACATTGTGTATATTTTAATTAGCTCAGTCAAAAAAGCCTATGTAGTGGAAATGTTTAACAGAACTCTGAGGACTTGAATGTTGAAGTATTTTACTCAGAATGACACCAGAGAATGGGTTGACATTTTAGCAAAGCTAATTGAGGGTTACACTAGCACTTATCGCACGTCAATTGGCATGACTGCGGTTGAACTTAGCAAGGAAAACAAAAGTATAGATCAATCTATTTGGTAGCATGGCAACTGAATCATTTAGAACTCCTAAACTTAAAATTGGAGAAACAGCCAGAATTTTGAAATATAAAACAATATTTTTAGAGGGATACCTCTGAGGGAACTATTCAAAATCATATGTAATTTTAGGTGATCCGGTAGTTTACAAAATGGAAGTTTTTACGGGAGAGGATACTGAGGGCATGTTTTATGAACACGAGCTATTTCTATAGGACAAACAAGATAATATAAACAAAGTTGAACAGATTTTGAAGACCACAACATGGAAAGGTAAAAGGTATGTACGCGTGAAAGGAAAAGAATGTGATGAATCGTTTAACAGTTGAGAGGCAGCAGAAAACATTATACCGTTAAAATAAAATATAGATAAAAAATATGAAGGAGCATGCAAACTTCGAGGATTTGCCTGATAATGTTTCTAGAATGTGACAGATGTGGAAAAAAATAGCTCATTAGAAACTGAAGGAGCTAAAACATGCACGTCATGAAAATTTATATTCATCACAAAACCAAAGGTAAAAAAGAAAGTAAATTCCAAAACTTCACATTTAAACAACAAAATGGCACACAGAAAACAGGTGATAAGGAGATTACAGTGTATGCAATATCCAAGCTGGGTAATCACAACCTGCATCAATGAAAAAGTCAAAGGAGATAACGCTGAAAAATATGAGGACGATTTTCACTACATTTAAAAAAGCTGAAAAACAAATCTAACGTTAAAAACTCCAAGCTAGTCTACTATGTTTTGAACAACATCTGTGGTAATGAGAATCACATAGACGTTGATGCAATCATTAGAACATTGACTTTTTTCAAGTTTCGTTAAAATAAAGTATAGCACCGATCCAAACAAGTACTCCATCAACTTTGCATTTTTCCTGGAAAAAATATTTACCACGTTCAATTTTAAAGTAGCCGTAAAACCTTCAGTCATAAAGAATTACCACACAATTTACCAAAATTAGTTGATACGGGAAGAATTGTTACACCATCTTGATGAAGTAAAAACCAGTAAAACTTTAACAGTATTTGGATATACAGATTTTGAAGATTCTGTTTTCATAGTCATCGGTAGCAATTGAAAATGAACTACACAAATATATGGTTCAACCAGAATAAACAACAGTTGTATTTTTACAAATGTAACATACAGGAACAGTTAAAGGAAACGAAAGAACGAAATACAAAATCCCTGGGATGCAAAGAGTACGTGAAAGCAACGAGATTAATCCGGTATTACAATGGACGAAGTGAAAAGATTAGAGTGCAAAATCGACCGATAAAAAACAGTAAATAGAGAATCTATGCATAAGCACAAGATAAAGCCAGTTTCACACATGGCATCGATAACCGCTTTTGGTAGTTAAAAAGACTTTACATTAAAAACAAACAACTAGAACAGAACCTTACCTTTGTCCTGCAACACAGTTTACCGCCCCGATGAATCAGGATATTTCACAAATATTCAACGAGATAACAATGAACTACTCTGAAGAAGATTCATTTCACATACAAGCCACTAAACATATTTTAAAACTACACTCTAGAAATGTGACGGTAATGACTCATTGAAAAGATACAGATCACAGTGTGACATGAAAGTTTGGCTGAATCAACTAAACCGAGCATATGAATGGCAACATCTGGTCATTTAATGCATTTGATGGGCAACATATTTCATGTTTTAATTCAGATGCGAAAACTGCTGTCTGAATGGAAAATACATTTACCCAATGGCGATGCATTCAAATCAAACAAAAAAGGACCTCCAGATTGGACATACTTCTTTTTTTCAGGATATTAATGTTCTGAGAGATGAGGTAATTTCAATGTTAAATCAAACCATCCGATCATGCATAATCCAAATCTTGTGTCTTCAGGTTCAAAACAGAACATCTATTACACAGTATATTTCGACAGTACCAGATACTGTTAAAAAGGTAATGAAGTTCTTAATTTTAGGACAGCAGGATTACGACACAGATGAGGACATCATGGTAAAATTTCAACAGTACAGAACAGAATCAAAAGTGAAATTGTACTATATTGTTGATGGCGACGATATATTATTGTTGCCGAGTGACATGGTTACGAAGATGGGTAGTTTAGTTGGAGTCAACAATAAAAGATGTTTCCTTCTGATCGTTTCTTTATTTTTATCCATGTTGAACTGCACCGGTGAGTGAAAAATTGAAAAGGGCTACGATCAGGAGTTGCTAATGTGCAACAATATTGGTGCAGAAGCTATACCGTTTGTGGTATATGGAAAGAAGAGATCACTGTACATTGTCTTCATATGCTCTTCCTCAGGATTTCAGATTCAACATCACACTTGCAAAAGCAGCCGAAGTGATAGAGCGAATCAATGACATAGCCGTCAATACGACTTTAATAAACAGTACGCATGATTCTACCAGAATGTGCTTGAAGGATGTTTTGTTACTGTGCAAAAGGAGTGGAGAAAGTGATTTTGAACAGTATTACAACTCAATAAGGGATAAAATCTCGGTTACTATCCAAGATCTTCCAAATATGATTTATTCACAAGGTTTTAAATTCATGCAACGGTTTACATAATCTAAGTATTTATTTCGTGAACAACAAAAACACACAGGAATTAGTAACATAAGTGTTACAAGTTTTTAGAATTGCATTCATTGTACGTGGATTGGTTTGAGAAGTATACATGATAACATGGTATACATGATAACTGATTACATCTTAGTGGTCTTAAATTAGCCAAGCTGCACAAAGTATTTGCTTTCAAATCAACAGAAAAGACAGAGTTGATGCTCACAAAGTGTATATTTATTTTGTGTATGATGGTCAGGTTAACATTCTAAACAATCAATCCAGACCAATTCTCTTTCAGCTGGGTATAAATGTGTTTGAAAGAACCACATAACATGATAATTTGTGGAGTGAACAATTGTGGAAATACTTTGTTTGCACTAAATTTTATCAGAGATCGATTACAAAGACTTTTTCAGTTACATCGTTATCATCTGTCCAACTGTTCTGTGGAATAAAGACGTAAAGTGGTTATTTAAAAATGGAAAAGCTATCGTGAAAGATCCTTTTAAATTCTTTGGATCATATATTTGTTTTTAAAAAAAACACTTCTTTGCGAACATTCTTTCATCATCATCAGTCCTCAATGAATAACGTGTTGCCCTTAATCCAACAAACTCAGTGATTGGTGTACCATTTAGTTTGTTGTCCTTGAATAATCCAACAAACTCTCTGATTGGTGTACCATTTAGTTTGTCCTTCAATAATCGAGCAAACTCTCTGATTGGTGTACCATTTAGTTCGACCTTGAATAATCTAACACACTCTCTGATTGGTGTGCCATTTAGTTTGTCTTTCAATAATCCAACAAACTCTCTGACTGGTGTACCATTTCGTTTGTCCTTGAATAATCCATCAAACTCCCTGATTGGAGAACCTTTAAGTTTGTCCTTGAATAATTCAACATTTTTGTTAGCTTGAGGGATGTCATAAATAATTTCGTTGGGATAGTCACTGGTGTCATAAAACTTGATGTCATCCTTCATGTTTCCAACGTATTTGTTACTATATATTTTTTGGCAGTTTAAACATTTTTTTTACTGTTGTTCTTGTCCTGAGATTTTCCTTTTGCTTTCGAAGTACAGAGTTGTTCATTAACTTGAAGAAGTCCTTTTTAAAATCACTGTTAACTTATTGTCTCAAACTCTTATTCAGTGCTATGTAAAATTTAAGCAAAGGTTGCTGATCAAACGGGACACTTCTATGTGTCTTTGTTAGTTTGAAACCCAAACGCACGTAAAGTTGTAAGTTTCTGTAATGTATGATATAATTGTGTTGGTGTTTTCAATGTACACAATAGTTTTGGTTTAGTTGGTTTTGTACTATTCGAATCATTTATCAGTTTTTTTTGCAATGGAGATAAATTATTTCCACCTGGGATACGCTTTTTAGGCGCTAACAGGTAATCCTTGAAATAGTCCTGTAGATGTGTTAGTATCTCCAACTCAACTTCCAAAATGTACTCAGTATCACTATTATCACTCATTGCTTACGGATTTTATTCTAGCCATATAATTTGTTCCATATTTTCCCACCTAAAGTTTTTGTGTTGCCGGCATGTAATGGCTCATAGCCCACCCTATAAATTAACAATGTTTAGTGCATAACGAAGGACTTAGATATTGACTTATCATACTCTCCATCATTTTGTTTTTATCTGTTCATCTATATCTGTATATAACTTCGTAATTTTGCTTTTGCATATGGGCTATCATACTAATTCCACCTGTAATTCCACTGTCGATAATTAAAAACATATCATAATCTGCCAAACGTTCTAACTCGGCGTAGGATATCTTTAAACTGGCATCATGAGCTAAACCGGGTGCACTGTAATAATGTACTGGACTAAGTTTGTAGTATTTCATGCAAATATTACGAAACTCCTCGAAGATGTCATACAACATTAAAGTATATTTTTTTCACGTAATAGTCGTGTAGATCACCTAATGTTTGAAAGCTGAAATGTGGCATCACATCATGTAATTATTTGGAGTCGTCAATGGATATGTTTGAATCATTTAGAATTCAATATAATTTTTCTTTGGATGGTATGGCAGTTTGATTAAACTCTTCAAAGCTGTTAATATATTCTTACGGGTCGATGTCCTTCTACAAACGTTTATGTTTTGTTGCACCAAAATGTTTCATTGTCATGACAACAAACTTGTCATCGTTTACATTCTTAACCAACTGCTGAATCGAATGCTAGCTACAAATCTAATAATTCTTTTCTCAAGAATGTTTCCCCATCTTTTTATGTCCAATCAACAACAAAGTCCTTGCTGAATGAAATATATTTCTCGTCGTTATTCGGTATGTTTTTTTTACCAGCTTCTTGATGAACTAGTGTGAATCGTAGCCTGACAAATTACGAACGAGGAGTGGAATTAATTTTGGATATTTTAACTTTGAACTTTGAATTGGATTTTGTTATGTTCAGAAATTCTATATGGTCCTGTCCAATGATCATGATCGCATACTTTGTATTGAAAAATCTTTTTTGTCGTAAATTTTACATGAATCGAAATTATGTTTTTCTTCTTCAGTGAAAATCATAGGATTTGCATTTTTTTAATCTCAATTCGTTGTACACTATTTCTGCTCTCCATCCAGCTACTTGTAAAACATCTGACTGAATGTAATCAGTATCTCTGTAAACCATTGGTGTTTAACAGTTATGAATTATGGTACATGCAAAACCCTGATAGAATGTATTTAGCCGTTTGCATTGTTCAACTTTGTTGTTGTTCTTCCAGAGCGGTATGCGTTGTCTTTGGCACAATAGTGCATTCAGAATCTCAGAAAACAACATAAGAAACATTTAATTGATGATGATAATTTCAAAATTTGACAGCTGATCTCTCTTCAGGCATTATGCATTTTAAGTTATCTGCACTGTAACATAGCTTTTTGTGTTCTGAAAATTTTTCTGGTGCATTGAAAACATTCAAGCTTTTTTTGTAGTTATATTTTGTCTTGCGATGGTTGTTTATCTGTAATGAGACCAATCTGAATAAATCTTTCATTCCATCGTTATGGTACATTCCATCTTTGTAGCTATTAAGATCGCTTGAATCTAATATGATCATCACGTCAACTTGTTATCCCTTGGCTTTGCCGTTACTCTAACAGGTTTAATGTAGTTTCTTTCTTTGCCAATAGTCGGAGTTAGTTGTTGTTGTTGTTGTTGTTGATTTTCTTCTTTTCTCAGCGTCCCGAACTGACCAGTCCTGTCGCTTTGTCTGAAATACCGTCCCTAGTTTCACGGCGTCCAGAACTGACCAGTCCTGTTGCTTTGTCTGAAATACCGTCCCTAGTTTCACTGCGTCCCGAACTGACCAGTCCTGTCGCTTTGTCTGAAATACCGTCCCTAGTTTCTCGGCGTCCTGAATTGACCAGTCCTGTCGCTTTGCGACAGTGCCACTTCCAATATTTCATACATATTGACTGATATTTCAAATTCATTTTCAAATTTTCTTTTGTCTTCTTCGGGCATCTATTGGACCATCTACTATACTTATCGACGTTGTACTTATGATCTCCACACACAGTATTAAAACAATATCGGAGTACCTAAAACAAACATTTATTTTTGCTTTGTACATGCAACTTCTTTTTATTTTTTAACCCATTTACGCAACTCTATATATGAGCTTCATCTGAACAGTTGATTCCTATCTATGTGTAATGTTAAATATTCAATCATGTCGAGTACTTATTTCGTACTTTCGCTTATTTTCTGTCTACATTTGGTATGCAATATGTCAAATAAACGTTCAATGACATGATCCATTCCAATGACATGATCCATTTCACCTCTGTTTAATGTTCATGGGTCTTGTTCTGTGGTATCATTATCTGCGTTGAAATTTTGCTACTTTTTGAATTGTGCTTTGTTTCGTAAATCTCATCCCTCAGTCTATTTGTAATTTCACATAATCAAATTGTCAAAATTTTAGACCGGTGACTTATTTCAAGTATGGTTCAATGCCATTGAAAAATCCAAAAAATGATGTTTGTTGTCACCGTAAAATCTGTACTCATTTAATTGTTTCTTGAATGAATACCTAAGTTTTTTCGTGCTGATTTTGTTTAAAGTTTGCTTATTCATACGTTTAAATTCCTTTGTAGTTATGGATAAGTATTAAATGAGTCTCCAATATCTTTATCAGCTGCTATGAAGTTGGTAAACCAAGTGTCGATTGAAGCCTTCATTTTTTTTATTTACCTAGCATATTTCAATAAATATTTCACTGATTTGTATGTTGCGTAAAACATTTCAAATTATTTTTCCGATGTCGTCATTCTTTGGATAGACTGTCATCATGCTTTGACAATGATTGCAGCAGTGGCAGATCCGGCTGTATGTGTGTACTTCATGGGGTGGGGGGAGGGGGGTCGCTGCGTTCACCCTTTCCAGACAAGATATATATATATATATATATATATATATATATATATATATATATATATATATATATATATATATATATATAACCGCGAAACAACCGGAATGCTTCATACAGTAAGTTTTCTTTACAGTTAGATGGTTAAGACAAGGCCCTGGAAACACTTAAAATGCAGGAGCTTATGGGAGTTCCATCCCACAGGACCCTTCTTGCCTACTTCTTTACGCCACCACCCCACACACCCCAACGATACTAAACGATAAGTTTGGATTCGCCCTGCATTGCCCTACTAGTGGCACAACACTGAAATATCGCAATGGCCCATGAACTAGAAGGCATTTTGTGTATTCACGAAGTAGTACTGAAGTGGCCCCAGCACTGTTTACATGCCAGCGATATTTGTTCTAATTAACACTACTTAAATAATTCAACAGGTCAGCCAGATCCCTACTATAAATGGTGATTTTTCTTTTCACTAAGTAGTAATGAAGTTATCAGCAACCGATCACGTGTTATTAAGAAATCCACTTTATAAACACTCTACTATCAATGTGTCTATCATAGCATTTACAGTGGCCCACATAATTAGATCCCCGTGTGGATAAGAAATCCACTTTCTTACCACTTTTACATTAACAAGAGGCCCAGATCTCAATGTTTGTATACTACTATTGTTAAAAGGACAGATATGAAAAGCATATCAAGTAAGCCTTGAAGAACATAGATCATGAATGCGAAGACGGGCACTGAATGAAATTGAAACCCCACGCTTCTCGATATAGGCATCTCGACCAAACAGCACTGTAATTACATAATAACACTGGTACCTCTACGAGCATGACATTGTACAAGGAAGTAAATAAATATAGCACAAAACTATTAAATTCCCTACATTTACAAGTCCTTGCAAAATGGTTTATGGCGTATCTAAATGGTTGTTACAAATATACTCCCCCCCCCCAAAAAAAAAAAAAAAACTAGACAAACAACGAGGAAATTTCCCATTTTCTAATTATCATTGTGTCCTATTCACTGAAATCACCGTGTTCTTCATCACCTGTCTTCCTCCAATGCATTATATTACAAAAAAAAAAGTTTTTTTCTACTTTAGATAAAAGGTCCGGGATTACCCAGGGCAGTGTTTCACAAGCCAGTGCTTTTTTTTTTTTTTTGTTAACACGATTTTTCTCTCTAGTGAAAGTGTTTCTGGTGTTGTGGTTGATGTAATATTTTTCGTCCGCCCTTACATAATTAATATTGTCCGACTCACCTTTTTCTGTTACAGGTATAAAACGAAATGCTACAAATTAAAGTGCACAATCTGTATGTGGTCCCCATAATATACTCTAGTCTACTCGAGTTTAGATGTTTGATGTGGAAGCGCTGAGCAATAATAATAGATGTCAAATGAAACAATGAACTTCAGGATTCTAGTATACAAAAAATGTCATCCTTATTCAAAATGTTTTGTGATGGAAAACATTGTATGAAACAGATCAAAGCTTTTACAAACATGTTTCGAACGACTACTTGACGCGTGTTTTTGTTGTTGTTGTTGTTTTTTTTTTGTTTTTTTTTTTTTGTTTTATAAATTCCGGAATTACTTTGGTTTGGTTTATTTCTGTATGATGATACACTCATGTCCTGCGGTAGTTGAGTTTCAAAGGACTTTTAATGACGTGTGATATATTTTTATCTCAGTTAGTAATACAGTCTCTTTGATCAAGGAATATCGTTTTATTATTAATCAGTGGGAAACAAATTGCCATTCAATGTACCTAGAGCAAAACAGAATACCAATTCAACAAAATCATGGAAAAACACGATATAACAAAACAACTTTTACGTCATAAAAGTTCGCTATATTACCATGAGCAAGGCACTTCCTTACTGAAATAATTAAAAATGCTACTGACATTCCGCAGTTGTCTTGCTTTGTTTTGTTTCTTTGTTTGTGGTACAGTCATCGCACACTATTTAGATTGCCTTTTCGACGCCTTTGCATTTAAAATATTTTCTTAGTGTTGCTATGAGTGTATCTTTTGTCATCGTCATCTTGCTTTATTACATATCCAGGGATTAATTTTTAGTTTATTTCATTTCGCCGATGAAAGGTTTTTGACTGTAAGGGAGGTGGGTGTATGGTGGGTTAGTGTTGAAAGTGGAGAAACACTCCGTGCAATGGTTAACAATGGACTGCTATAAGATAATAAAGCCATGTTATTTGCAACTAATTGGTATCGTAAACTGTGTTTGAAATGTAGATATTAGCAACATATTTATATAAAATTTAACGGACATTGCTCATAAATAAAAATACCGGGCTGAATAAAATTGTAGTCATATATTTCTCGGCATAGTGATCTAAAAAAAGATAGTAATGCTATTAGATTTTAAAAAAAAAACAAAAAAACCCCTCATCTACCTGTGCGTACTGTACATTTTGAAATTAAATACATCAATATATAATAACGTCGTGCCCTGTTCATGGAAATTCGTATGTTCTTGTCACATGTCTTCCTCGTGTGCATTACTTCTCCTAATCAAAATCATCCTTGTCTCCCTTAGAAAAAAAAAATATCCGGGATTACCGAGGTACGTTTTTTGTCAAGGCCAGCGCCTTCTTTTATATCGTTTTATAACATGATTTACTCATCTGTTGAGAGTGCTTCTCGACGTTGTGGTTGATGTGATAATTATCTTCCGCCTTACTGTAATATATCATACTTATCATCTATGTTCTTCTGTGACTCTATACATTAGTCAATTCTAGGTGAATTAAGATAGGGTACTTAGTCTCACAATACATTTCAATAATCGTAAGAATTAGAGATTAATCATCGAGGTCCTAGACATCAAAATGGTGTATCAATGAGTAGGATGAATGAAAATATGAAATACACGAGACCACTATAAAAGTCTTCTTTCGTCTGCAGTTAATGTATTGAAAAATTTGGTATGATACAGGTTTGAAATTGTGTAAAAATAAAAGATTCAAATGGATATATCACGTTTTTTAATTGGTTCACAACGACATTGGTCATTACAGCGGTACTATACTATATCAGGAACAAGATAAAAGCTATTGAATTAAAAAGACAACATATTTTGAGAGATTGTGCTTTAGGATTACTACACAAATGTAATTACAATGCTTTAGGATTACTACACAAATGTAATTACAATGCTTTGGGACTACTACACAAATATAATTACAATGTTTTAGGATTACTACACAAATATAATTACAATGTTTTAGGATTACTACACAAACGTAATTACAATGTTTTAGGATTACTACACAAATGTAATTACAATGTTTTAGGATTACTACACAAATGTAATTACAATGCTTTAGGATTACTACACAAATGTAATTATAATGCTTTAGGACTACTACACAAATATAATTACAATGTTTTAGGAATACTACACAAACGTAATTACAATTTGTTAGGATTACTACACAAACGTTATTACAATGCTTTAGGATTACTACACAAATATAATTACAATGTTTTAGGATTACTACACAAATGTAATTACAATGTTTTAGGATTACTACACAAATGTAATTACAATGCTTTAGGATTACTACACAAACATAATTACAATGTTTTGCTACAAATTTTAAGACATGGAATATTTACCAACAGAAATCTCAGAATATCTAATTGTCTGTCAAATTCAATTTGAAACTGTACAAAAGATGTTGTTAAATTAAGAGGTTAACAGGTCTAAAAAAAGAAAGAAAGAAAAAAAATGAATGAGTGGCTGAATGACTGAAGAACAAAAGAAAGAAAGAAGGAATAAAAGTAGGAAAATAATAAAAATCAGATATGCTGATCAGAGATGGTTACTATCAATTGTTTCTAAAGCTAAAAAAATCTGTACTTTGTCCGAGGAAAAATATTCTGATGTTGATATCATAAAACTTCTAGAATTAGTATCTCATTATCAGGAAACTTCCACAAGATCAGGGTACTAATATACTGTAAATGACAGTTATGTATTCTGATCAGTAAATGTCACATACCATCCCTAGTCCATATAAATGTCACATCCCATCCCTGGTCCATATAAATGTCACATCCCATCCCTGGTCCATATGGATCTCAGGACTTCATTTATACGATATGATAATTCGAAAAATATTTTCATAAATTATGGAATTTATTTACGAATTTAGTTGGGAGGCGTCTTTAAGGCTTTACTTAGAACTGATTGAGTTTTTAAAATTCATTAGGTAGAACATGAGAGATTTGGGTCAAGACTTTTCGTAATTTCCATTCCAAAAGTAACTCTTTTGTATGCATATGGGACTGCCCTCGGCTCAAATATGTATACAATCATTTATTAGCTTTTTGGTTAACAGTGTCTTAGAGAATATCAGCTGAGTTCCAAAGGGTTACTTTCATATACCCATGATGTAACAATTGTTGCCATCAGAGCAAGGCTTGAAATACTTCACCGAATCAATGGTCATCTTCGCTTATTTGTTTATGGAAGAACACTGAGCTTGAGTCAAATTGTTTAAATACAGCCAGTTAAAGTCTTAACTAAACACTTTACACACAAAGGGACATGTACATTTATTTTTTAAATGTACAGGAAAGTCATCAAACGGTCTGAAAACACAATATAAACCAAGACTAGGTAACACTGATTGAGCTTTTGCCTTCTGGCGGTTGTGAAAATCACTAGCATTGAAATTGTGCTAATTTCCTTGCTTTTTTGTTCTTTCTAAATAATCAAACCCAGGTTGTATGTGCGAGAAAACGAGTTTAATCAGTGATCACAGTAGGCCTTGATGAGATGTAGTATTATTGCCATTATTAGGTAGAGAGTTTCTTTTTTATGTAGCACTACTTGACTCTCCTGGAACTTAAATTAGGAAAAAGATGGGCAATATATAATCAGAATTATTTATTTCGCATAAATAAAAAGAAAAGAGTGTAAACTTGAGTCAGACTACAACATAAAGTCTACAAACTTGCAATACGTTGGAGAAACAAATAAATATACATATTTAATTAAGCAAGGTGATACATTACGATTTACTGATTGTAAAATCATTGATAAATCTGGTACAAAAAAGATTACAACCAAATATTATAGATATTAATAACAAATCTGAAAAAGGAAAGGAAAGAAAAGAAAAGAAAAGGAAAAGAACACACATAGAACTTGAGTAGCACCAACAGATACCCAAGTTACCTAGGATTGTGTATTGCAAAATCTATATACTCACAATGAAATACATGTCTCTATGTAGCAAAATGTAAACGGTGGTGGTGTATCAAGAGTGACTTCATTGTTCAATAGTATTAAACAGTAAAGTAACTATATTTAAATAATATTTCATCCAGCAATTCCTCACACAACTTCAGATCCAAAAGGACGAGTAGCAATGATCTCATTAATATAACGTTTGACTGTCATCTTCTTGCTTTTCTTATGCCCCTGCATTTTTGCTGGGGGTGGCGGGTGGGTTGGGGTGGGGCTATTGGCCATGGGCCAGGGCTCTACTATTAGCGTTTGATTGTTTTTTTCGGTTATGAATTTACTCGAAGCTGTTGGCATAGACACCGCAGAGCAGTTTGAAAGCTGTTTTTTTTTTACATTTTAGACAACTTAAAATAATATAAACCAATAACTCTATTTGAAGAAAAAAAATGTAGGTTCTCTGCACGTAAGTCTTTAGTTCTCTTCACGTTTTTTTTTTTTTTTTTTTTTTTTTTTTTTGATTTTCTTTAATGATAAATAGGTCATACTGGAGGATGTGGCTGAAGTAGAACATGCCTAATTACCAAAATTGTTTTCGAAATCGCCTTTGATTTACAGCGAAGCTGTTGGCATAGTTACTTCGCTACAGTTTGGACGCTTTTTAAAAATATTTTTTAATACACTTCAAGATAAGACAGGCCAATAACTGTATTTCAAAAAACAAATTAGGTCACCTGCATGTATGTCTTTTGCTCTCAGTGTTATTTCGATTTTTTTTTAGCTAAGATCAATACGTCTTATTGGAGCTCGGGGTCGGGTGAGGGGAAGGGTCGCGGGAAGGGGGAAGGGGCTCATCACGGGTACGGCTGATGTAGGGCATACCTAATTACTGAGAAAAAAAATGAATGAGTGAAAATGAAAGGACTAAAATTGAATGAATCGCATCCGAAATTGTACGACGTGAAGGGGAAGAAACTGAATCATTAGATTAGATGTTTCATAATTATAATGATAATTTATAACTAGTGTAAAAAAAGATTATTAAATAAGCGCTATACTTAATATTACAAAGAACAAACAACTTCTCACAGCAATGTTTATAAATTGTGAATCGTATATTTAAATTAATTTTACGAAAAACGAATTCGGTCGAATATTGCAGACTAAAACGAGTTACTATGCTAAAATTGGACAGTTGAAAATGAATGAGTTTCCTAGATAACCCGAATGAATGAATCATGACTAAATAATACAGTCATGCGGACGGGTGTAAAGACTAATTATGAATAATTTGTATTAATTTATTCAAAAGTACGATAATACTGGGCGTGGCTGCGGACATAGTACCGTTTGTTGAAACACATAGTGGAGGAATTGACTGTAAATATTAAAAAGAGTATGAATTACAGACTAATTTTGTACTCTTCAACGTATCGATTGTTGCACACTGCAAATGACTTTTCTCTGACTTTCCGAAAGGGTATTGAATGATTGAAGATTTTCTCTTCCAACTGTAAAATTGAACTCAGTTCAAGGCCATTGTCACTCGACAGGTCTCGCATTGAAATGACGTGAAACACGTTTCACACAACTTCTTACCATTCAGTACCCATATTCAATTTTATCTGGAAATGGTATTGCCCCAAAAAATAATGGGTATTTTCCTTTACATTCTGAATTATTAACAGCTTTGCACGCGTTGTTATCACCGGAAATTTCTAACTTTGCAAGTATCTTTAACCTGAACCACACAGTAATATGCAAAGGATTAACTCAGTAACCATTTCTGTTTCTACAACAGTTTTCTGAGGCGACAGGCGCAGATGCCTAGTCAACGTTCTATTAGATGAATTCTCAACCACCTAAATCATCAAATTTGACTGATGTCCCTGGGGAATAAAATAAACCGCCACGAAGCCGCCACATACACTCACGAGAATTTTAGCCTTGATAATACGAGTAGGTTGCTCAAGATAGATTTTATTTTGGACACTTATCTATTATTATCTATTATTATCTATTATTATCTTAGTAAATATTTAGGAATGTAATTCAAACAGATAAATTAGCATTTGCTAATTGTCAAATCTCGTCATTACGGTAGGAATCAAATAGACCACAATGGTAAAACACACATTCTCAAGAAATAAATCCACAGTAATTCTTTACAAATGTTTAACCACAGCACAGTTGAAATGCTTTAAAAACGTACACGAAGGTTATACACAAAAATGAACACTTCTGTCGCAAAACGGAAACGAATGTCTGAATTCAAGGATTTATTTGTCTTGACACCATGGGACGCTGTTTGATGTGCTATCAAATGTTTGTGTTTAGAAGAAATAAAAGGCTGTTTTTTTTCTTTCTAAACATCTTGTTCAGTTGATATAATTGCCAAAATACAATCTAACGTGATTGATAACATTAAAATGTTCAAAGGTAGACTTTTAAAATGGCAAAGGAAAACAACAACATAATATCATTTCAGTTTAGGTTAAGGAGACTTTTCTATATAAAATTCGTATCTCAGCTAATGGCCCACTTATTGGACATGGTCGTTTTCGAAGTATTACAAGAGAAAATAGGATTTGTGTTCAACTTCTGCCCCCCCCCCCCCATATACATACATACATACACGCACACACACACAGACATATATATATATATATATATATATATATATATATATATATATATATATATATATATATATATATATATATTCAAAGCCTGGAATTAGGTCAATACACGTTGGTCCTCTGCCTGATACGCACGATAAACAGTTTGCATTATTTTTACACAGCTTTGTTGGGCTGATGGCAGCATAGATATGTAGTTTATCAGTTTTAGTGCATTTTTTAATTTTGTCTTCTTTGTTTCTTCTATTGTTTATCCTTTGTTTATTTCCTCGTCATTTGAACATGTAGGAGTCAAAAATATTTCTCGGGTTTTGTGTTTGGTGCTTGTTTTGTGGATGTAAATTGTTTCTTTCCCTGACGAAGAGCTTGCTTAGCTCGAAACGTTGGGAAACTGAGGGGAAATATCCACAGAGGTTTGTTTCTCATCATGAAAATTGACGATCACATAATGTGCATAATAAGCCTGAATCATAAACAAATTCTCACGGTATTAGATTGCATTCTGTTATAACATTTTATTCGTCAAAGTAAACGACTGTAAAACTGGTACATTTGTTGCTGAAACTACTTACACTAATATATTATCACAATTGATAGTCATGATAATTATGTCATCTATTATCAAAAACGATACTGTTGTTGATGATGGTGACGAAGACGACGAGGATGACGAAGATGATGATGGAAAGAAGGAGGTGGAGGAGGAAGAATATAACTTTATCAATAGTTGGCATAGACCAGGCTTATGGGATGATATACATAGGGAATTGTTTAAACTCTACAATCAACGGTTTTCTTCAGATTAAAAAAAATAAAAAATTTGAGCTTTATCCTTGCTTTATTTAAAAGCTGAAACAATTCCTCGAAATAGACCTGAACGCTTCCAGCGCTTCTAGACTTTTTTTTAATTAAGAGCCCGCTCGTTTACGGATAGATTACTTATATTTATTGAAAGAAAGAGAGACAGAGAGATAACATAAAATTGAAAGAAAAAGCAGAACAAAATTCAAATTCAAGAATTATGTGAAGTTTTCAAGAATTTGTGTTGGAAAGTAAGTGTTTGTTAAAAAAATTTTTTTTATCTTTTTCTGTTACATTTTTTCTTTAGCGAGTAGCTTTAATCCTACTAAATTTCATAGGGATTATAAAGTTGATTGCAAAATAATCTACAGACGGACATACTAAAATGAGGTGAGCATTTCAATACATTACCATCCACCCCACTCCAATGAGGAAGTTTATAAAAATGATGTCAATATTATTGTATAGACACAGATAACTTTTAATAGGGATATATCGTTTTCTTAAAGCATTACATGTAGATTGTTTCAAAGGTTGTTTTTTTTTTTTGACCACATAATAAATTTTAATTTATACATATGAAAATGATGCATATTTAATTTATACATATGAAAATGATGCATATTTATACATATGAAAATGATGCATATTTTGTACATTTCAAAATGACATAATTTTCAGCGTTTATTTATAGAGGAATTTTAAGGTGCAAGAAATAAAAGACATAAACAAACAGGAAAAATCCTAGCTACCTCAGACCGATATAACACATCGCAAAGTTGTGATATTCTTGAAAAGTAATGGATGCTTTCAACACAAGTCTATACGTTTTAACAGACGTGTCAGACAAATTGGAAGTCTGAAGTAGATATGTGTCCCCTGTGCTTTCCCTTGGATCTTGTTTCGATTTCCGTAACCGTCAGGTGCGACGATAGCAAGGTCATCTGTTTATGATCTTCCGACGAATGCATCTGTTTCTGTCATCTGGTAGGTTCTTTCACATGAATGGCCGCTCCATTTAGACTTTTGTCAGACAGAAGTGATGATTCTTCTGGGGACAAATATAACTAATATTTTGCACAAATTTATCATATATCTGACCAAATAAAGATACATCCCATTCGAACTAAGAATCCTTCTGGTCTATATTGATAATACTCTATCTGGGTCAAAGCGGTTTTGCAACACAGTTTTGAGATCTCCGATGGAGTTCAATTCACTTAAACTGTTCAGACAGTATACTAAGTGAATTTTGCGAGATAATGAAGTGAACTACTATGATCTGTAGCGTACTAACGAGGGGGGGGGGGGGGGGACGGGGCGGTTACCCCGGGCGCCAGAGGTCTTGGGGCGCCAAAACAGCTGATACAAATTCGGGCCTTGTATTCTGGCCCTTTGGGCCGTCATCGTCGCCCCGGGCGCAATTTACCCTTAGTACGCCACTGTCTATGATGAAATTGTCTTGTGAGAGCAACAGATAACCAAAAGACAGTGTAAACTATACTCCAAAAGAATTCAGTGAAGGCAATGTTTTCTCTTAGTAACTTTGAGTAATTGCCTAATTAGAACACTTTCTCCATCACATCAACATATCTAGAGCAAGACAATTACCGTATGTAAATTGGGTCCAACTGCAAACTACATAGATTATGATCTGCCGTTTCATAATGCGCCGGCAGATCAGGGTCTATATTGTTTGTTCTACTGATTAGTTCTAACAAACTGCCCAGATCCAGATCTGCTGGCGCATTATGCGATGGCAGATCTGGGTTTATGCAGTTTGCAGTTGAATCTACGCGAGTATAGACGGTGATCCATGTATACTGACTTATACGCGAGTATATACGGTGATCCACGTAAAATGTAGAAAAAAGACGAACTTTATCAAGTTGTCACTTGTCCGTGTGTAAAGTGAATCTCCACTGGTGCATATCAAATAAATCAAAACGTTCTTACCCATTAATATATTTAAATAACATCTCAAATAAACACATATGTATTTTGTTATTCCTTTCAATTGAACATTTCCAAAACTATATTATTAAAAGTTCTGCCTTATAACCAGATAAAGTTACACAAACCGAGCATGGATATATAGTTCTAATTGGATGCATATTTCTTTTTCTTTTGCCCTGCAATAACTGTTCAGTAGTCCTTAATGGAACGAATTAAAAATGCACGCCTCTGAGATCTAGTAATTTTGATGGATAATAAACTTTTTGTTTTTAAAGGATTGGAGTCAGCTTTGTAAAATAAAATTTAGAACATTTCAGGAAAATCCTGCATCTCTGGAAATTTCCTTTTCTGTTCAACACTGTAAGAGGACAATATTCTGATAATATGTGGCCCTTTTTAGCTGAAATATATAAATACACTATACGAGATTGAAAAGAGATATTTTTCTATCTTAATAAAGATTACATTTTCAAGCTAAGTAATAACAATACTTCAAAAATATGTTGAAAATCCCACGAAAATTTTGTGATCCAATCTTTCTCGTAATATTAAAATTTGGGTATATACATTATTGATTAACTTTGTTTTAATTGTCTATCAAACTATACATAAGTTTAATTTTTGGATCTATTATTTGCAATTATTTTAATTAATTTAGTCAAAGGTTTTGTGCAATTCTTCAATTTAGCTTTTTTTTACTTTACTTTTAATTGGTAGAATATATCCATTATTGTATTCAGGTGTCCTTAAATCTTAATAATACATTCGCTGTCTCTTTTTTAAGTGCAAAACGGTCTCAACATTGTAGAGCTAAAAATAATTGATAAATTCATTAAAAGTTTGACACTGTTGACGGTTACTGTCTACCGTATACGAGTTGATGTACATTAATATGCTGCTCTGGGTTTGTTCCTCTACAGTTGTATTGTTGTTGAACAAACCAACTCTTTGAGCACACTCCACCATTTATCATCAAATCAAATTGAAATTGTATTCTCATGCCCCAAGGGTTAAAATAGGTACCGTATATACTAGCCTACAAGTCTGGTCCAACTGCAAACAAGAGACCCAGATCAGGGTCTATGTTTCTTGTTCTACTTATTAATCCTAACAAACTGCATAGACCAAGATCTTCCGGGGCTTTATGAGACGGCAGATCTGCAATCTATGCAGTTTCCAGTTGGATCTGACGAGTATATACGATATTCTCTGTCGTCTTCAGTTTCAACTATTGTGTATTCTTCAAAATTCCACCATTTATTTAGCGAACAATAGCTTCTATCGGCAGTAATGGGACCTACCGCAAGTGGAAAAAGATTTATTTTGAAAGCTGTTACTATTTAATAACACGTAAATTCAACCTCTTTACCTGAACACAAAAATCATTTTAAACTGGTTGCATTCCGAAATGTCGACCTGTATTAAAGTTTTTCTTTCACAGTTGATGTCTTGACCACAAACCTCGATATTGGATGCTAATAGCTAGTTTAGTAATAATAGGCTTCGTGACAGCACCATCGATGGCGTTTTATTACTAATACAACAACTTTAAAAAAATGGAAAAGACTTCATTATGACACATACATTATGGTAAATTTGTCACTTCTGCCTTCTCGCACCAAATCTTATCTCAAATACCACACGCACTATCACTAAATGCAAGCCAAGTTTTTGAAAGTAGCACGAATTCGTATATGCAGCTTTTCACACGTACAAAAAATGAATATTTGTCTAAAACCTAAACTTCTCATGTCGGCTTTGGACTAACGTTCACTAGTTGGGTTAAAGCATGATTTTCAACAGAGTTAATTCCTGCAAATACATATGCATATTGTTACGACTCTAGGTCTTAAAACAATGTAACAGAAAGAAAGTGAAATCAACAATGTAAGTAAAATCAACAAACAATTTATTTCTAGACAATTAAAGTGAAAATTCAAAAGACACATACGGTAACGTGAATTAAAGTCCAAATAATCCAATAATACCAAGCGTCCTAATCACAAGTCCTAAATATAGAATGTTCTGAATGAATTCCAGTAGCCTTGAACGTTCTCATGTGTCAGTAGTCTTGAATGTCCTGATATGTCTGAATGATGTAATAGAGAATATCTTTGAATGAATTCACTTAAATCCCAAGGTCAAGTATTAATCCAAAATGAGAATGAGCACTTTTAGTAATTCCAATGAATATTTCAAATAAATAATTCCTCGCTCTGAATTTGCTCTGATTTTCACAACTGTAACATCTGATTACTAAAATAAATTCCTTAATAGTCTGATCTTTATGACATGAAGTTTAGCATAGGAATGAAATCTTGTTTACCAAAACCTGTATAAATATAAGGATAAGTCACCTGACATAATATTCTTGAATATGAGTAACTCTAATGGAAATGTTCTGTGCGTACCTGACTTTTCTCACATCAAGACATGGAAAATTCCAATCTAATTGTTAAATGCAATGTAAAAAGACTGACCTTGAACTTAAATGCAGTAAATATGTTGTTTACAAAATGACCACTAAAATACAACTTACCTCACGGACACATATTTAAATTCAATATACATAACAATACATTATTACTTAGCCCACAGTAGTGGAAAATTGAAACATAGCAGTAACTTTTTCGACGGCGGCGAGTCAACAGTTTTGTTAAGGTTTAGTTGAACTTTTTCATTTGCTGATATTTTCTTCCCCCCGTGGATGGATTCTTTTCATATTTTGAATAAATCATCATAAAGCAAGGCCAATTTATTCTTCAACACAATAACTCAGTGTTTGAGCTTGGGGTGAAGGTCACATTTAAAGAAGTTTTGCGTTAAGATTTTGGTGACAGTTTTACATTTGTTAATACTTGCTTGACCCCTTGATGGACTCTGTATATACCTAGGATGATGTATCATTATGAAACAAATATAAATCATTCTGCAAAACTCTCGCTCAGCATATGACATTGGGGTCTAGGTCACAAGGTTTACTGGAATGTTTTTAGTGTGAGCTCGACATGCAATTCCTTACCTTCTTATCTGTTGATAATCTCTTTCCTGCTTAGCTGAGACGAGAAATGGATCCCACTATTTCCGTCAGCTGTGGCAGCTTGAAGCCAGAATAACAGGTTGTAAGTCCAGCACGGTATTCGTCGATAGTATCCGGAAGGAATATGTGTCTTTTCTGTGCAGGCTCATGTTTCTTAAATGGCTTTTTATTGCTGTTCATCAGAGTGAGAACCTAAAATCTGGATGGACAAAGTTAAAACAATTACACACCACAGAAAATCCAAGAATAAATATAATTGGATGTATGCAAATGTTGAGGACCCATTCAGGATATGTTTGCTGAATTTTTGTAGAAAGGCCGTACCAGGAAACAAAGCATGGCTTATTCCCCGCTTTCTAAGGCTTTTGTGCTGCAAAATGTTGAAAAGGTTATAGGTCAGCATAGCGAACCATCTGGGTAAGCAAAGTGTTTATCCACAAAGAAACACAATAATTCAGGCACTTATTGGTAGGTTACATGATACATGGACACACAAACATACATTTGAAGCATGGGGTGTCTGCTTCTCCCAGGAAATGAAAGGGAACGTCATGGTGATCAATTCAAGGCTATTGTATCGGTAGTTGATTGCAATCATGACTTCTAGATGTGAACATCATATATCCAGATTCGTTTAGGAGTGTATGGAAATGACCACACTGTTACTTATGGTCAACCATGCAGAGAGAAGGAAATTGGAATTAGCATCTCATCGATACGTTTAAGCCATTCCACTACACAACACTGGAATGCCGCCAACATCAAAGAGGTGAATCAGTTGTCAGCTTTTTTTGAAGTACAGAAAGGGAACTTTGCTGTGAAGAGGTTATACTGAAGGTTTAAATACGAATAAAGAGGGATTATGTTAAGCTGTATGCACAGCAAAGCTGACAGTACAGTGGACGCAGGTTGTGATACTAAATGTGCGTATTCTTTCACAGGCACACAAAAGGAGAATGACATGCAGGCAGTATTGTGCATATTCCCTCACAGGCACACAAAAGGAGAATGACATGCAGGCAGGCAGCTTCAAATGAAAATGTCATATCAAAAGCTCTGATTTACCTAACTCTCCATGAGATTTGTAAGAGTTGTAAAATGAACGTTGGCCCTCTTTTCTAGAAAAATTTATATCTTTCCTTAAACTGGACGATTGCAACACAACTCCTCATCAAGCTGGACACAACAAAAAGACGAGCCACGAACAGAATATAAAATAGTCAGGGCTGAAGAATGGCTATATTGCAAGAGGTATGGCTTGCCAGAGGTTCAAAGCACAGATAAGGCATGCTTCATCTTATTCGCAAGAAGTGGATCACCAACAAGCGACACCATTTATTGCCACATCAAGAGAGTATATTTCCATGACATGGTGTGGAGCCAGGTACACTGCTGAAATCCTAAACTCCTATTTAAACACAATAGGCTAGAAACTGGTTGAGGGACTGCTAATGTTCTTGCCATCAACACTAGAAGAATATATGAAGGCGATGGTAGACATTATCGATGCGGATCCAGAAAGTCCAATATTAGTCCCATCTAAAAGTGTAGATAATTGGAACATTAATGGTACAAAGAACGACATATTAATATCATGTGATATAGTAACAATGGAATCCGGGAATTAGTATCAATAGTCAATGTGCGACAAAGAAGCATAGAAGCACAGACTGAAATTGGAAGTGATATCTAGGAACATTTATTTAAAATTTGAAAAGAAATAATTGGTATAAATGTGAACATTTTAGAGAACAAAATACGCTTTATATTATACAACCGGCAATTTCGAAGTATCACAAACTTATATTTAGAATACCTTGCCCGTCATGTATTGCCAGTAATTACACAGGGTCCATTGGCATGTGAGGCCAAAGTGAAATATGTATTGCCAGTAATTACACAGGGTCCATTGGCATGTGAGGCCAAAGTGAAATATGTATTGCCAGTAATTACACAAATTACCCTAGAGACTTGTTACTAACTCTTCACAAAATATAATTGCCTCTTCATCTTTCAAAAAGCGTTATTTTCAAATTTCCTTCTAAACTAACTATTTGCTTCAGCTGATCTCCATTAATCTTTGTTGATCCGTATGCACAGAATGTGACTGTTTCGATGATCTCAATCGACAGAAGTGTCTCTCCATTAAGGAAAAAAAACCACCATCTTAAGGTATGATTACATTTTTGTCGTTGTTGTTTAAGAAAGAGATTATCACATTTCCTCAATGGATACAACGATTATAATTTAGAGACCAAATTCAAGCTTATGTCTGCAAATTGCATGACTGTCCGCAAGAGACAGAACGCTATGTTCTTTTATATGGATGGCAGGCTAATATTTGATCAAGGGGTACTATTGATAGTTTACAAAAGACAGATAATGTTGCACAGAAAGTATATTACTGAAATCTAATTATACGGAAAGGTTAGCAATTGTCACTTAAGAATTAGTATGGAAAACTCAATAAACAATGATTCGTCATCAGTGACTCAAGACCTGTTCTCACTCAAGCAAACTATGTACATTGTCAGTAATTTAGTATGCTTTGTGATGAATGGTGAAGGTAAAACAACCGGCCTGCATTATTCACCACGCCATAAACTTTGTTTTGAGGTTGTACAAATGCATTCATCATACCTTTTTCTAAATGCATTTGACACTATTTCAATTTGACGGCCTCGATTTCAAGAACATGTTGTTACGGAATTATGTATCATAGACGTCCATTTCAGAAATAATATTGAATTATGCCGCTTTGTACAATTATTGTACAAAGTTTTTAAGATTGTAAAATTTTATATCATATTTTAAAATGAAGAATATTTAAATTATTTTTTATTATTTTTATCAATAAATATATCAAAAGAAGCACCATATAGGTGATGGTACATTTTTAAATTGCAAAATTCTTTCGTATTGATATGTTTGTCAGGTTTCTGCAAATACTAAATAAAATTATAATATTTCAGTTCCATTGCTATTTGCTAAGCAATTTTCATTATATATATATATATATATATATATATATATATATAGAGAGAGAGAGAGAGAGAGAGAGAGAGAGAGAGAGAGAGAGAGAGAGAGAGAGAGAGAGAGAGAGAGGGAGGGAGAGATAGCAGAAGGAAAAAGTAATGACCAGGCTGCTGCTGTATGTATAAAGAAATTTATCGCTGAGAAAGAGAAATGACCAAAATCCTTGTAAGCAAAATACTTTAAAGCGGACTCAGCCCAACAAAACCAGATTTTGAGTATAGGTTTCTGACATACCCAAAAAAGCGGTGGTATTGTTTGTAATACATTTCCGAATTAACAATATCAATTACCTTAAATGAAAAATCTTGTAAAATACGGAAGGCGTCATTAAAGTGTGTGGAGACATGAGATTAAAAAGATGGAATAATAAAGTTCTACAAGTTATCAAATACGTTTGGTACAGTTAGTATTATAACGCATCTTAAGTGTTTCTTTGGTATTACTGCTACTGAAATAAAGTATTTTTATTAATGAAAGAACAGTGCAAACATCTGGGTCTATTATATTTATTTGATTAACCATGACTTTTAAACATCAAACAACCTTAACTCATTTACTATTGAAATATGCTAAAATTGTGAAATATGATGTCAGAACCGACATGCCCTACTCTCCTGTTATATTTTTCATACTTAATAGACATCGTCTCCAATTATTATTTATGCTTACCTACATATAATAAGTTCTTCCATTCAGCTTTATTTCATCACTGTGTAACCTCAGTTACAACTTTGTTACATGTCATTACTCTTGCGTCCTCTATTGATACCTTTCTAAGGTACCAACCTTATTCTTGTTTATATTTTAAATGTAGTGTCTGTTCTATTGATACTTTTCTAAGGTACCAACCTTATTCTTGTTTATATTTTAAATGTAGTGTCTGTTCTATTGATACTTTTCTAAGGTACCAACCTTATTCTTGTTTATATTTTAAATGTAGTGTCTGTTCTATTGATACTTTTCTAAGGGACCAACCTTATTCTTGTTTATATTTTAAATGTAGTGTCTGTTGCACTTGCTTAGCGCGAGTAACATCGTGTTCTTGCTGGAACAGAGCACGACTTTCCCAAAATTAGTGGGGATAAAATGGTGTATATAAATAGCAACTGGTTGTCCCGAAAATCCTGACAATCAAGGAATGGATATAGAGGGAACAGCACCAATCTGACGATTCGCCAATGGAATTGCTGTGGTATCGAACTGTCCAATCGTATATGTAAAATCTGATGCGTGGCTTCAGATTCCCCATGAACTTGCATATATGCATCTATGATGACAATCCGTTTGCAGTAAGAGCTTTCATTTTTGACAGAAGTTTTCTAAGTCTGTGGAATAACATCAAAGTTCTGCACTTTAAAAGTAAATCAAAGTAAAGTATTTGTTTGCACTAAAAAACCATCCTCTAAATTAATGTGAAATATTGTATCAGGAGACAAACCATACGATAAAAACTATAAAACTTGGGTGTTTGCCCATGACAGATGCACTTATGATGACAAACAACGTTGAGTCTGAACACTTTACCCGAAGTTTTCTTAATCGTTGGAAACTAAAGCTCGACCCTTTGGAACTAAATCAAAGTACACTATGTGTTTTCATACTACTGGCATAAGCCACCCACTAAATCAATCGGCTGGACGGAATTAGGAGATATAATATACGAGAAAAAGTGCAAAACGGCGATGTATCGTATATTGAGACTTCGTGAAGTAACATGGCACTTCTTAAGTGCGCCTGGACGTGTTTTGTTATTTCAAAGCCTACAGGGACCGGAAATACTCTACCATACCTGAACCGTTTGACCCCGGATTCTTTTATAGCGGTGTGTTTTGACTTTATGACGCACTTGGAATTTACATGCGAATCATTACAACTTATTGATTGCAGTTTTACATGCCATATGCTCTTTTCAAGGTGGTACGCAGGGATTACAAGACTGGGAATGTAATTAATTTAGAACCCTGGGACCAATTTCTGCTTGCTTATTAAAAAACTGTTTTAACACAGACCACCAGGTTGCATCTAATTTTAAAGGCAATGCATTTACGGGCATTTTTTTCCCCTTACGTCATTTTGCAGATGCTTTAAGATAAACAGTGCTACCTTAATCCTATTTATGTTGTATTCAATTATAGCTGATATCATAAAATCTTAAAAGGTTCTTACATTTGTGGTCATGTGACTAATACGAAGACTTTGAAAAAATCATACGACAGAAAAAAACAATTTATTAATTTATTTATTTGTTTTAATGATACAACAGAATTAAACAATTATTTTGATGTTTTCATTTATATCTTAAAAAGTGCAAAAATGCTTGTGAAGTACACTAGAAGAAACACGTCCATCATCCTGAGTAACATACTGAAACATCTGCATGCATTATATTTTATAGCAAATATTATTGATTTGCGGTTTCCTTTTTGTACGAATTTGTCAAGTTGAAACAGATAAGCCACTCCCAAACGCATCCTGTAATGTTTTGAAAAAACACCGAAGTTGATTAGTGCTTGAATAGATTATATATGTTTACGTAGAATATAGTGTATACTGTAAAGTATAGTTACAGATCTAGACAAGCAATAATGTCAAAAGTATTGTTAGATTTTGTATATATATATATATTTGTGTATATATATATATATATTTGTGTGTATATATATATATGTATTTATATATATATATATATATATATATATATATATGAATGTGCGTGTGTGTGTGTGTGTATCCGGTATGACGGTATGACTATGTTAATGTCACCCCAGCTGCATTGTCATAGTCCTTTCTGTATGATAAACTGATATACAGTCTTGTGTACGGAGGTAATATTACTTTGATTTATATTATTTATCAGACGGATTAAATGGATACGAACGGACTTTTTAGCTGTGAATATCAAAACAAACATGGATACATCATGAAGGCGATGTAGAGCAATCGAGCGCTGTACCATTACACGTTTGAATTATATCCATAGAACAGTGCTAATATTTTAGTAGGTATATCCTGTCGGTGCTGAACCACTAGACCAGCAAGACTTGGTGGTGTTTGAAAAATCAAATTTGCAAATCACTGGACCACTCATATTTTTGTATATCACCTCATGTACAAGCACATTTAACAAAACCTAAAGCAAAATTGATTTTAACGGATTGTTTTGATAGCTTACCTGAGTATTAGACGCGAATTGTTTTGAATGCTTACCTAAGTATTAGACGCAAAACAAATATACATTGTATGTATTCGTCACTAACTGATTGTGCAATTGAATCTAAGCAATCGTAATCGTACTGGAGTCAAATGCTTTAAAATTCGTTGTCCTGATTTCCATCTTCTATCACTTCAGATGCTTTTGCAAGTGTTATTTTAAATCTGAAATCCCGTGGAAGAACACAAGGATACAGGGGAAAATGATCTATCTGAATTTCAAAGTCTGTTGTATTCATGGCTGTTTACCAACCACCACAAATTGTATGGCTTGAGTACCAGTATATTATGCTCCTGATGGTAACTTTAATGCTGCTCGGGGTGAAACTGATACAGTTATGTATTGGACTGAAGTATTTTATTCCCTATGGTATTTTGTTCCTGCTTGGTAGGAGTTATGTATTTACCGTACGTAGCTATATACTCAGCGATAAAGCTATGCTATGTTGTTGCTTATTATCTATTCAAACTTGAAAGCAACATGCACACTAATGCTCATTACAATTAAAATGAATATATATATATATATATATATATATATATATATATATATATATATATATATATATATATTAGTATTTTATCTGTTTATCAGAAGACTTGTAGAACTCATTCAGTTTTGGCTGTGACGCTGTCTTGGGTTTTCAGCTCTTACCTTATTTTCTTTTGAGTAAATACATATAGAGCAAAAGCATCATCCATGTTGTTTATGTACAGAGTAACAAAAACTTGTGTTTTAATTTTTTTAATCAAGTATCTTGCCTCTGATTTTTCAACTCTGCAGTTTTTCGCTGTAATTCTTTCATAGTTCTATCATGCCTAGTTATATAATTTTCAGCTCCAACCAAATAAAACAAATTGAAGAGACGGTTGCTTCCTGCAAATGCTAGACCGCTGGCAATTGCTTCTCCAATATATACTTCTGCCACTATAATTTATCTACAGCTAGAAACTTCACTCTCTATTATGTTGAAAAGTGTACCGAAGGTATATCTGAATGCAAAGGGAATACCTAGCTAAAGGCGCCACAATAAACGCATGCGTAGCATGTGCCACTCTATTTTTGAATTTCACCATTTTGATACTATACTGCTAACAGTTTTTATTTTACAACCTGTTTCCTTCAGCCATTTATTTTTCTTTCTTTCTTTTTTTGTGTGTTTTGAGCCAATAATTAGAACAATGTTCCCTTCTGAATACAAGGTACGTGCTTTGTTTACACTGTAAATATTAGATTTGTGCTCTGCAAGAGGTACGTTCAGATTTTTAAGGTCTAACGTGTAAGCAGCACAGTGGTTGTCTACCTTTAATCAAATGTAAAACGCAAACAGAAAGCCAAAAATCTTACATGTTTAATATACAAGTTGATAACAAAAATCTTACATGTTCAATATACAAGTTGATAACAAAAATCTTACATGATCAATATACAAGTTGATAACAAAAATCTTACATGTTCAATATACAAGTTGATAACAAAAATCTTACATGATCAATATACAAGTTGATAACAAAAATCTTACATGTTCAATATACAAGTTGATAACAAAAATCTTACATGATCAATATACAAGTTGATAACAAAAATCTTACATGTTCAATATACAAGTTGATAACAAAAATCTTACATGTTCAATATACAAGTTGATAACAAAAATCTACATGTTCAATATACAAGTTGATAACAAAATATTGAATAAGCATGGTGTTATTAATGTAATGAAATATTGTTCTATTTCTATGTCTTGTGACTAACTTGTATTCATGAAAATTTGATGGGTCATAGCTAAATGCATAAATGTTAAACTAATCTCTGGGATGTACTTTCGAACAATAGGCACAAGCCTTTCATATATTTAAATTGAATAGCAATTGTTGTCTCAGAAAAAAATTGGCATTACATCTATTCAATTGCCACTTAAAACAATAAAAAATCCTAATAGAGACTGTCATGACTCGAAAAAAATCAAAACTCGTAAAGCAATAAACATCAATTATTTAGTTAGATTTATGCTCAACCTCCTATTTGTTATATATATTTCATTTTTTATTTCATCAATTCTTACACCCAGTGCAAGACTCTTTATGACTATTATCTCATTTATTTCAGTTTGTAATGCCTCTATGTGCTCGTTTATATCCGTTTCAAGTATATGATTTTACCATTTAATGCAAGAGTATTTTTAAAAAATTTATTTCAGTTTTAACTGCATATATTTCAGTTGCAATCTCTTGCTTTGTTTCTTCCCATGTTGCATCCGTTTATCTGTTTCATCCATACTACCTTGCACAAGTATAATTAATTATTCTGTTTTCTGTATATTCCTTTCTATTTTGTTTTGCTTTTTTAACCTTAGCATGGAATTTGTTGTAAAATTCAGTATATGTAATATCTTTTATCGTTTTGATATTCTCACTGAAATCATTAATAGATAAATCGTACGATGTTTTCAAAGCTTTTGTCACGCTTTCATTACAGTTTATTTTGTTTTTGATGTCATCATTTTTGGGTTACCTTTTTTAAATTGTTCTTTTCCTGCAACTCTAATATTAGCTGTTATCCTGTTACTCAAGTCAATACTTTTGATGCTAAAATCACTAATTAGCTGTTATCCTGTTACTCAAGTCAATATTTTTGATGCTAAAATCACTCATTAGCTGTTATCCTGTTACTCAAGTCAATACTTTTGATGCTAAAATCACTCATTAGCTGTTATCCTGTTACTCAAGTCAATACTTTTGATGCTAAAATCACTCAGTAGCTTTTTAATCTCTTGATTGTTTTGTTGTATTTTATTATCCGAATTTCTTGATAACTGTCACTCAATTTGAGTTTATCCTTTGTTCAATGATTGTAAAATATTGTTGAATGTTCGGTATTCCATTTGATCTTTCTCTAACTGTTTGCAAGACTAATACAGCGTTATATAATGTGCTGAAACGTTGTTTAAACATCTCTCGTGCATATAAAAATTTGTTCTGTTCTCATCGATCTGTTTTCTTGTTCCGATATTTCGTTAGCTCTTTCGCTGCCACCCTGTTAAGAAGCTGTTAATTTATTGTGAATTTGTTCTCTCCCTATTTTAATATGTTTAAATTAGAATCCCTCGAAGTCTTATGTACTTGCACAGACCGACTAGTAGCTGCATTCTTTACTTTTACAGGATCAGGTAAATTTGTAATACGTCTATTGCTGAAGTTTAAATCAGTGTTAATTGTTTGTCCCAGTGTAAACAAAATTATTCTGTTTTTGTCTCAGTGTATAAAAGTAAACCGAACGGCGAATACTGCGCAATTCACCACTTACTAGGTCCACTCAGAGATATTTCTGTCATCGTTTTGTTATTTACTAAACGTCAAAGTCCATTATTTTTCCATTTTCATGGTTTTGCTGCTATTCAATCTGATAAGTGTCCTTTTGTAATTGCTTGCAATGACGATTAACATTAGTAGATGTATATAACGATCTCTGAATATTAAATCTAACAATTTAACATTTGTTGTTAGTGATATACACCGTGTAATTTTTACTAGGAGTTACGAGAATTTGTGCTCTAAACATTCAGCATCTATATTTTCTTTGTTGTCGACAATTGTTGTAATTCCAATTTTGTCTTTATTCGTGTACATTTCAAGACTGTAGGAACACTAAAAATTAAAGCAATAAATACATTAGGACTTGGCACAGATATAGTACAATATCAATTGGAAAGAAACAACTTTAAAATACTATACAAAACATGCCATGGCAGTTTATATTTCGATACAAGACAACATCAGATCAATGCTATCATCCAGAATTATTGTAAGCCAGAGTGGAAAGAGTTGTTGGGCACAAATGGATACACCAGGACTATACAAAACCGGATAAACAACTTAAAATACCAACTAGAACCTATTGCTGTTGAGCGAAGTTCAGGCTCTGCCAATTAAAAGCAATCAGTAAAAGTACCTGAGGAAATAAAGATGAAAAGAATAAACACAAATGAGCCTTTGATCAAAAGGTAAGACAAACTTGTATGTTTGATAAATATCACAAAGGAATTTAAAGTGGAGAGCTTCTACCTGTGAAAATGTTGACTACACAAGATGGTTTATGCAAATGCTATATAAGTTTTCAATTCAAAAATGGAATCTATGAATTCTAATGCGGAAATTTATGAAAATCATAGATTGTAGAGTTAAAAATAATCAGCAAAGAAACAGACGCAACAAAAATAGTTACATTGAAAGGACTATTAAAAAGTGTTGAAAGTTAAAGAGCACAATAACTTCGACACATAACAGTTCTGGAAAGATATTTGAGAGAACATTGTGGACAAATAAATAAAAATGCTAGAGGACAATTACCTTTAGGTCAAAGCTAAACAACTGTTTAAATAAAGGATGAAATAACAGCTGTTATAGTTACAGCGATATCAATAATTGCATCAACTGATGCTCTGTCAATAGCAATATCTGCATCAACTGATGCTCTGTCAATAGCAAATTTGTAAATGGTTTAGTACGGGGTGGAGGAGGAACAAGTGAAGGCAGGGCTCCTTTAGGAGGTCAAGATAATTTGTTCATTGTCAATATCAATAAAGGATTAATAAATATTGGTAATTATTTATCTGAGTATGCCAAAAAATGCAGAATTTGCATTGCCTGGAATTATTGGCAACGTAATACGCTGATTTTTGAAAACAGCTGGTTATGTTGTTTTTTTCCTGGCTGAACGTGTTATATTACTTGCTTTTGGCATTCGTAGGATTGTTATTTGCATTTTTGATCTGAGATGCAAACAAAGCAATGAGTAGGATTGTGCAACGTTTACATGCATAGCACGGTTAGAGGTTCGTAAGCTGTTTTGAAACAAACAAAAATATAGCAGCTTCTTAAACCATTAGTATCAATATAAATTATCGTATGTTTATTTCATGGTCAATATTGTGTCTTGACGTTTCTAAATAACCAGGTGCCGATTTCCCGCCAGGAGACCGAATCACCTCAGTCAACGACGAAGTGTACCAGGGATACAATCGTAAGACCGCAGAGCCTGTGCAAAGCACAAAATTATCATCATAGGCATTTGTTTAAACGTTGTCTTTGCTCACCTTTTCTTTTCTTTTTTGTTGCTCTACAATTTCTTGTCTTACTGTCACCGATTGCTTAGCGGCCTTTTGAATTCCGTTCTTTTCTACATATTTGCTAATTACAGGGCTTAACCCCAGTTTAAACGAGTCTTTGAATTTATGTAACTTGTTGTTGTTGTAGCCAAAGATACTACTAATTTTCATGCCCAGGTGATTTGGTGATAGAAAGATACCGCCACCACAAACAGCATACTCCGATTTCACTTTTGAATCTGTTATATATCATTGTAATTTTACCATAATGTTTTTAATCTGATTGTAACCGTGCTCACCTAAAACTAATAGCTCCGTGAACCTTTTAACAGTGTCTGATAATGTAGAAACAGGCTCTTTAATGGATGTTCTGTTTGAACTTGTGCATCTAAAATTCAGATTACATAAGACCTTATACTTTCATTTAATCTTGCAATATCCTCATATATTAAACCGTTGCTTTCTTATAGAAAGAAGTGTTGCCCAACTTGTTGTCCCAGCCTTACATATACAGTGTAAATGTTCTTCTGGCCCATTTTCAACCAAGCCCTTTTTTTTTTTTTTTTTTTTTTTGTGTTAAGGTGTTACCAGCCATGTTGTGGTGGAATTTAAAATTGTTGCAGATTAATTTAATTTGTGTAATATCTATGCTATTATAATTTGACATGAATGCATGGTTATCATACATAGGTATCTTACATTCACACAGCAGTTTTTGCATATGGAAATAAACATTAAATCTTTATACAGATTTGACAAATTCTGCAACATTTTTGTCTATTAAGTGCCAAAACGAAATCCCACAACCAGATTTTGCCATCCACAATGCTCACTCTAATGACTCTACACAAATCTCATGTCACACTGTGCTGTCTGTTTGTTCATAACCTCATCGTTATCAAATTTTAAAGTGTGGTTATTAAAAAAATTTAATGGTTTGTGTGTGAAAAAATGAATTTCAGCATAGACATTTGTTATCTCGTTAACTATATGTCTGATATGTTAAATATCATAAGGTTAGTAAAACTAAATCATTGTATCAAGTTGAATTGACCAGACGGAAATCGAAAGATAATTCCGCCTACCAGTTATGTTGTCCCGCTTAGTTTAAACCTCTGAAAAGCTAATCGACCAATGTTGCGAAACTATCTGGACTAGACGCTATTCCTAACGATTAGGCTAACATATTTCTACGTTATAAAGCATCCCTTCACCAACGCCAGAAAGCAAGAGATTTTAGAAAAGAAGGGTATGGAAAGTCTGTGAAAATGTCTAAAGTTGGTGATAATAAAATCGACATTTATACCAGAATATTTTGCAGTCAGCCCAAGTTCTAGGAACTGCAGAGAATACAAATCACCGTGCAAATATCGATCAGAAAAATCACAGACGCTTATTGTATATCTCAATCTTTAATTCTAAAATGTATTGAAACATGGGCATTCTCTATCTCTCTCTCTCTCTGAAAGGTTTTGTTGCCATATTATGATAAATTTGGTGTGCATGTTTACATATACCTAATATTATGATAAATTTGGTGTGCATGTTTACATATACCTAATATTACTTACCGATATTGATTCTGTCGATACTCTTTTGGGAGAGATTACCTGTGATTTGATAGTTCTTATTAGCAATGTTAAAATTATGTATTTTCATCTCTTGTTTATGTGCTGATTTGTCCGCTTGTTGATTAAGTCAGACATGCATGTTATTAAACACCTAACGAGTAAAATAACCCTTATTGATTAAGTCAGACATGCATGTTATTAAACACCTAACGAGTAAAATAACCCTTATTGATTAAGTCAGACATGCATGTTATTAAATATCTAACGAGTAAAATAACCCTTATTGATTAAGTCAGACATGCATGTTATTAAACACCTAACGAGTAAAATAACCCTTATTGATTAAGTCAGACATGCATGTTTAAAGATTGATCTAAGTACATTACTCTGTACTGCTTTCAATGGACAGTTCGTAGATACAAATAGATGGTAATTTTGAATGGACAGTTCGTATATACAAATAGATGGTAATTTTCAATGGACAGTTCGTAAATACAAATCGATGGTAATTTTCAATGGACAGTTCGTAGATACAAATAGATGGTAATTTTCAATGGACAGTTCGTAGATACAAATAGATGGTAATTTTCAATGGACAGTTCCTATATACAAATAGATGGTAATTTTCAATGGACAGTTCGTAGATACAAATAGATGGTAATTTTCAATGGACAGTTCGTATATACAAATAGATGGTAATTTTCACTGGACAGTTCGTATATAACAATAGATGGTAATTTCAATGGACAGTTCGTATATACAAATAGATGGTAATTTTGAATGGACAGTTCGTATATACAAATAGATGGTAATTTTCAATGGACAGTTCCTATATACAAATAGATGGTAATTTTGAATGGACAGTTCGTAGATACAAATAGATGGTAATTTTGAATGGACAGTTCGTATATACAAATAGATGGTAATTTTCAATGGACAGTTCGTATATAACAATAGATGGTAATTTTCAATGGACAGTTCGTATATACAAATAGATGGTAATTTTCAATGGACAGTTCGTATATACAAATAGATGGTAATTTTGAATGGACAGTTCGTATATACAAATAGATGGTAATTTTCAATGGACAGTTCGTATATACAAATAGATGGTAATTTTGAATGGACAGTTCGTATATACAAATAGATGGTAATTTTGAATGGACAGTTCGTATATACAAATAGATGGTAATTTTCAATGGACAGTTCGTATATAACAATAGATGGTAATTTTCAATGGACAGTTCGTATATAACAATAGATGGTAATTTTCAATGGACAGTTCGTATATACAAATAGATGGTAATTTCAATGGACAGTTCGTATATACAAATAGATGGTAATTTTCAATGGACAGTTCGTAAATACAAATAGATGGTAATTTTCAATGGACAGTTCGTAGATACAAATAGATGGTAATTTTCAGTGGACAGTTCGTAGATACAAATAGATGGTAATTTTGAATGGACAGTTCGTATATACAAATAGATGGTAATTTTGAATGGACAGTTCGTATATACAAATAGATGGTAATTTTCAATGGACAGTTCGTATATACAAATAGATGGTAATTTTCAATGGACAGTTCGTAGATACAAATAGATGGTAATTTTGAATGGACAGTTCGTATATACAAATAGATGGTAATTTTCAATGGACAGTTCGTATATAACAATAGATGGTAATTTTCAATGGACAGTTCGTATATACAAATAGATGGTAATTTTGAATGGACAGTTCGTATATACAAATAGATGGTAATTTTCAATGGACAGTTCGTATATACAAATAGATGGTAATTTTCAATGGACAGTTCCTATATACAAATAGATGGTAATTTTGAATGGACAGTTCGTATATACAAATAGATGGTAATTTTCAATGGACAGTTCGTATATAACAATAGATGGTAATTCTCAATGGACAGTTCGTATATACAAATAGATGGTAATTTTCAATGGACAGTTCGTATATACAAATAGATGGTAATTTTCAATGGACAGTTCGTATATACAAATAGATGGTAATTTTCAATGGACAGTTCGTAGATACAAATAGATGGTAATTTTCAATGGATAGTTCGTATATACAAATAGATGGTAATTTTCAATGGACAGTTCGTATATACAAATAGATGGTAATTTTCAATGGACAGTTCGTATATAACAATAGATGGTAATTTTCAATGGACAGTTCGTATATAACAATAGATGGTAATTTTCAATGGACAGTTCGTATATACAAATAGATGGTAATTTTCAATGGACAGTTCGTATATAACAATAGATGGTAATTTTCAATGGACAGTTCGTATATACAAATTGATGGTAATTTTGAATGGACAGTTCGTATATACAAATAGATGGTAATTTTAAATGGACAGTTCGTATATACAAATAGATGGTAATTTTCATCAAATATTTGGATGTTCAGATGATCATGGGAATGACCGCAAAACTCTGATCCAAGCGTGGATTTATGCAAAATTTCAACGACGTTTGGAGAAGCAAACACATTTTACACTAGCAACAAATTGTTCTGTGTAATTCGAGTTATAAAGTTTCCAGACACACATTTGTACCATTGCCACAAGATAAATGTAGTTTATCACGCGAATTAGCCAAATAAATCCGCCATTGTTAACGTATTGTTTATAACCGATTGTCGGAGGACAATTTCAGATGACTAAGCGGCTGCAGCCGTGTTGCTTAAACGTGCTCTGATTGGTCAAGCTCATTAGCATGACTGACAGTTTCCGTCTGGTCAATTGCAGGACAAGGGTAAGGTGATGCACAAGTTTGTTTTTTTAATCTGAAGGCTACTATCTGAAATATAAATTTTATTTTGAAATTGGTTTTTCTGTCAAAAATACATTGAACCCCTATTAAGTGCCGTTCGACATTCACATGTAACTCATTGTTGATTTCTCTCTCTCTCTCTCTCTCTCTCTCTCTCTCTCTCTCTCTCTCTCTCTCTCTCTCTCTCTCTCTCTCTCTCTCTCTCTCTCATCCGTTTATTTCCTCCACTGAAATACCATTTTAATCTCTTTGATACTACACACATTCTATCTCTAATATTTTGCATTTCTTTTTTTCATTCCCACTGTCAATTTTTTCCTCCTTTGCTGTGTACCATTTATTTGTGTAGCTTAAGTTCAAGCACTACTATGTACAATGAAAGCTCTCAGATAACAGTGCGGAAGACAGCGTATTCTACAGGAACAATTGCATCTTCACAGACTGTATATTTATACATTGTAAAAGATGTCCTGGATTTTACTTCATCCATGTGGTTTTAAAACTCTTCCCAAATCAGCTGATTTTGGTTAATTTTGTGGTACTTGTTTTGTTTTGAAGGTTTATTCCTGAATTAAGTTTGGATATTGTAAGAATGTTGTCCAGTAAAAATTCATAATTGCGTAAGAGGCAAGTGCTAATGGCACTATTGCTAAACATTCTTTTGATGAAATTTGAGAGAAGTTTAAATGTCCCTATGATTCCGTCAACATTATATTGATAATTATTACCCTTTATCACGCTCAAACTCTCATGCACTAGCTCGTTGTCTTTACATTGTATGTGTTTTTCACTTTATTAGATGTAGTGAGAATCCTTGTCATATATTTCAACGTTTTCTTGTTTCATTTCTTCCGTGATGTCACTTATTACCCTGCTGTGACATTGTCTGCATTGTAGCCATCTTACCACGTTTTTCATATTTGCTATCTTGTTGTTTACCTATGATGTTTTTGGACATACTTTCTTTTTGTTCCTGTGATATTTCACATATCATGAATGTTTTTAACTCTTTCATGCTCTAATGCGAGTTTTTTTTTTCCACAACTGTCACATTCAATAAACTCGTTATCTTTTATGACTCAAACTATTCAGGCTCCTTAATACTTCTATATATGTGCTGTACTTATTCCATCTATTAAAATGTCATAATATTTTCAGCAGTTGGCAACTGTTAAACAATTCGGTAACTGGATTAATTTATATCGCTCTGTGATGAATATAATTCTAAACGTCAATTAAATTTGACAGAACGTCAAAACATTTTCTGGTTAATTTTGAGTGCAAAATTCCAAATTCTAGTCTGTTTTGGTAAACCTTTCCATTGCAGATGCTTTCTTATCTGAGTAAGTTGAAAAGTAATTAAATCCATACCTGTTCTGTTGTAAAACTAGTTTCTCTCCTTAAGCATTTTTTGAAGTTTCGCTCTTTAAATACTTCTCTAAAAGTATCTTGTATTTCATCTTCTTTTTGGTTTTCAACTTCTCTGTCCAAGTGTTTTTTGGGAAAATATTTATCACTGTCAAAATAAATTGATATCCATTGTTATCTTTTTAGATTGTCTGGATTGCAACTTTGTCTGCCTGCCACTGATCATCTCACTTGCTTGTGCAATGTATATGTATATGTGTTTAGTTTAACCATTCTTTCAATTCAGTATATTTTTGTGCTGTTTTTGTCCCTTTTAATTCGTTCTCACAATAAATGTATACTTGTGTGAGAAATTCGACTTTCAGGCTTGCAGTAAACATATCTTAAATTTTGTCTTTTCCCTGTCACTTTAAACGGTATACAAATATTCAGATAATACTTTATGCCTGATAAATTATCTTTATGTGGTATCAGCAAGCCAAGAGGACATCATCCATCTACAACATGAAGTTTTGGTGTCAGTAGTTTCTCTTATTGTTATTTTAATGTTAAACTTATAGAATATTATAGCAGATGTGTCTAAATAAAACTCTTTAATTCAGTACGATGTAGCTTTATGCCATTATGTTGCGAAACGAAAAAATCAAATTAGTGTTCGCTAATTTTCTTCATAGTCTGACTGATCCAGTAATGTGTTTAATTTTTGAAGTAATGTCCTTCGCTGTTGTCCCGAAAGCAGATCATCATCGACCAGACTCTACCGTCTCGATGATATAGTAAATTTTAAATTTAAATTTTAAGTTTCTCTTAGCCCTGTACGAGAAGTTAAGTTTGAAAACAAGCGTGAGTGATCCATCATCGGTATGATATATCTACTGATATTGCCATAATTGATATAGTTTTTATAACATGGAAATTTACCAATTTATGTAGTGAAAACTCCGTATACTTTAAAAGGCATTCATGCACTTCTTACAAAAATGAAATGCACCAGTATCACATCACATTACTTTTAACGTTGATAATAATGTCTACATTGCTGAGAGAGCTGTGGTAGCTCATTTTATAGAGCGACGAACTAGTAATCCAAGGGTCGTGGGGTTAATACCTTTCCATGCCAGCCCGGGTAGCTGCCTCTGTGTATCCTTGGGCAAGACACTTAGCTCCCATTTCCTCGACATGATATAGCCAATAATGCGTTTAAAGTGCTGTTAAAACCAACAATAATGATTTTTTAAAATAATAATCAATTGCTACCTTTTATATTTACTTCTGATCTCCGTTTGATCCCAGCACAAATGGATATGTTTCGATTATAAGGATTGCAGAGTAAAGTTGGAAAACTACTGCAATAAATGAAGATCATATACAAAAGATATTAAATCAATGTCTGAGAGAAATACATTCAAATCTGTTAATTTTGTTCAATTACAATGTCTGTAAAGGACGTTGAACATATCTTTCAGAAACATTAATACAATTAGAATTCGATTTAAAATTCAAGATTCTTGACAAATATGGCCCTCTAGAGGAATCCTTTCTTTCTAATTATAGTGTATCAATTATATACACTATTGATTTCTTTGTATAAAGTGAAACCATTCACCTTAAAGTTGTATCTTGTCAGTCAAGATTCAAGAACTAATTCCCATGATAGATTGACATAAATGAATAGGAATATACAAATTATGACTGGGCCAAAATAAAGTTAACATTAGGTCTATTTTATCATATACTGTGTGAGATCACGCGTCTCCTCAGACAAAGACATTAACCCTTGTATTTAGTTTTACTTTTTACCCCAATCACCTAAATTCGCAATAATGTGTTCAAAAATGCAGATGCACCTATGTTAACGTAAACAGTTATACTTCTTATGAATTAAATCCATCAGAAAACTACATTTAAGGACTTTGAGCAGCAAACTGAGAGGGAATTACTGTACAAATAATAAACGAAGATAGTTAATGACACATGTTCTTTTAGCCTGGTACTTACTGGCAAAAATATCATTTTAAAATTTCATCGGCGAAAGAGCTTAAATATGTTCACAAGTGTGTTGATAGATCGTAGTGGTGCATGATTTGTCTTTCAATTTTCTTATTTGCTAGATAGATAAATGCTTAGGACTTTTCAGATAGCGCTAATTCGCGTTTTATACAAATGTGATTGATGAAATCGTCAGTAAATTATACCAAATGTCAACTGTATGCATTGGTATTCAATCATGATCACCAATATCGTTAGAAAATACGTAGCGCACTTCATTTAGTACTAAAGGTAAAGAAGGCAACGCAATTAATACAAATGGAAGCTGTTGGTCTGCTAGAAAAAAACCCACACTTTCAGTAAAGTTGTATTCCTGCTAACACATTCACACAAGAGCCTAAGGGCTCTACCTTTTTGATGTTATGAAGCTAAAGTAATGCTAACGTGCAAATAAGGAAAAGGAAAATAAATGTACAAATAATGCCTAAATTTTAAATTTTTTAAGAGAATTGATCTTCACAAAAATAATTGTACCAATAGCTTTGAGATGGAATAAAATACAAAATAAAACTGTCATTTGAAAAATATAGAAGATATTCTTTCGAGAAAATAGTTAAGATTTTAATATTAGAAATATTATGTTTCCCTTTCAACAAGGACCATATATTCACTCAGTAATCTGAGTTCCAAGAAAAAGCTAATGTTTCAGCGCAAACAAAAATGTCTATTAAAATCGTCGACCTCCCTTTACTCTGCTTGTTAAGATGTTTAATGTACAATCATCCATTCATTCGTTGACAACAATTCTTTTGCAATTTGTTGAACTATTTTCAAAGACTTTAATGGACTTTTGAATGCAGAATTACCATGATTATTTTCACATCTTTATATCAAGTACGTCAACACATTCTCCTTGACATCTTCCAATATCTTTAAGTAAAATTTTATACAGATAATAATCATTTGCTAATTATACTGTACAAACACATATTCACAAAGACATAAACCCTCCTGTAAATGAATGAGCACATCGACGGGAGAGAGTAAAATTTGCAGTTTAGCAGTCTCATGAAGTACGAAACATATGCATATAAGAAATTCTACATAACTGAAATCGCATAAGACCCAGCCGCCTCTTTATTCAGTCTCTCGCCAAAAGTGATCATTGATGATTTTTACTTCAGTGGTATTGCATATATTCGCCGACATATCTGTGATTATCTCTTATTCGTTATGTATGGCAAGGTATAGATCTTATCCAAGTGCTCCCCTGCATTTACCTGTATTTTCTTTGGGTATTTAATCAATTTAAACAATACCCAGGGTACCGTATGTCGGGTAGCATCAAGAATCTAACTGAACCGTGTTACATGGCTTTTCTTTCAAATAATCATTACCATTGTCGTAAACACCGTTCTGACCGTCTTGTTTGTGCATGTGTATGGTGATGAGAAAAATAGTCCATTACTTGTATGCATGAGTCATGAAGACGAAAGACCTACTTCGCAAGTGAGCTAGTACAGGAGTAGCAAATGCTGGACTGTGGCTCTCTCTGTCTGTCTGTCTCTTTCTTAATCTACTTGTTTGTCGAATTTGATTTTGAGCAATTTGTCCACCATCTCAGTTACCATTAACGGAACAAACTGTACAGAATGCAAGCTTGGATCAGGTTCAAAACACACTTTGACATAAAACGGACGAGACAGCATCATAATGGTTCGAGACATGAATTTAACCATGCATCCAAAATACTACACACTAATGTTACCACGGCAAGTGGCGTTATGCAAACCTGCACCATAATCAGATGAAGTGTGATAGACGTCATTCATGGCGTTAGAAGTTGATTTCATTCATATCGATACACGTAGATTTCATTCATACCAATGCATGTTAATTTCATTCATACCGATACACGTTCATACTGACGCAACAAAAACAAAGATTGTGGACAAATCCAATGTAACACTGGAAACACACACGAAAAAGAGAATGTGATTAAACATGCTACTTGTATTGAATTAAATCAGTGTAATCTAATTGCATTTATTCTTCATCGTCATATTCAGACGACATTGGGCATCGCTGACTTCCCTCCTCTGACTCAAAAAACACATGATTATCAAGCACTTAAGAGCAAGCCAGTAGAAGTAGTAGTTGTTGCTGTTGTTGTTGTAGTAGTAGTAGTAGTAGTAGTAGTAGTAGTAATATAGCAGTATGCATGCAATCTGTCCACTGCCTTTGCACCCATGAAAAGCAAGGAAATTATAAATAATAAATAAGCTTCCATTTATTCATTATATGTTATCTTACCTATAAATACTTACCCTTGTCATGACCATAACAATATCTATAAGTACTTTTGACTATATTAATTTACATCGTTTTGGGTTCTTATATATTTCAAGGAATGGATAACAATAGTGGCATCATATATGCCATATATACTCGCGTGCAAATCGGATCCAACTGTATACTGTATAGACCCAGATATGCCGTTGTATAATGCGCTAGTAGATATGGGTCTATGCAGTTTGTTAAGTGTAATCAATAGAACAAAACACATAGACCCCGATATGCGAATGAATTATGCGACGGCAGAAGAGAGTATATCTTGTTTGCAGTTGAACCCGTCAATCTTTAAAGACAAGAAATAAATGACTATATTTGTAGACATAATGTAATTGTCGAACCGTTCAATAACTTAAGAGTTAGTTCACATTCATTCAATGCCAAGGAAAATAAGTATTTACTTGATTAAATTCCGATGCATTATAAGTGTTCTTTGAGCTTCAAAATATGCTATTTCATGATTACAGTCGATATTTACTTGTGTTATATGTATGCTGTGTCAATAATGAATTGATGGATGTTTTCGAAGTCAACCACATGCAGATCATGCCGATACATTCCGGATATAGATTGCACTTAACACTCGGTTTCGGTTCAATAAGTCGGCAGTTCAGTAAGGTTTCACTTCAATGATATAATTCTCATTGTTTGTATGTTAGTAAAGATTGATAAAAAAAAAAATGCTATAGACTCCCCAAAGTAAGAATGATACTTTATTTAGTAATTTTACATTTCTATAATTGCAGGCCAATATATGTCAATTGCAAATATTTCACCACATAAAATTATCTAGGTGGCGCTAGAATTTAGCAAACAGTCGTCAATTTCTCCCGAAAAATACTGTTATGTCCGATTATGTACCAGGAAATAGGCTGAACCATGGATTTTCCTTTCAGGATCAGACTCCTTTTCAACTTTAGTCATTGTCCATTATTAGCTAGCATTTTCTCTCATAAGTCTACTCTGATTTTGTTTCTTTTCAAACTAATAAAAGTTTGATTTGTTGCTAAATCGCGCATGTCTGCATGTTCCTCTGTCAATAAATTTAGTCATTTACAACATGTATACAACCTCAAAAATACACTACACTAGCAGACATAGCGACTTCAAAGTAGGCATTCTCAAGACAACAGCACAAATCTCTCGCTTTTTAATCGTCAAATATGTGCTAGAAATGAATCTCCATCTGAACATGTTGATCTCCGATCTATTCCGTCAGTATGGTATATGTATGTCTGAAGGTTTCATCTTAGAACGTGAACCTATGTAGCGCAACCTTACTCTACCAGCCATCTAGGGGATGGGGAAACCTGGGCTGTCCAGTCAAAGCGGTTGCTTAATTTCGGTTAAATGTACCTGAAAAAAAATGACAGTTGGGAAAATCATATATTGGCTGGATTTGAGAGGTACTAGTTTAAAGGCAGTGACAGTTAAGGGAATTTGGATTGTAGTATTTTTGAACCTTAGAAAATCTTGCATATTTTACAAAAAAAGATCAACCAATTTTAAACAAGCATACAGAGCTTCTTGTCTCGAGTGCATTCTAGCGATCTTTAATGTTCTCCTCATTAAAAGGTAAGGGACCATTTTGACATCAAGGTAGAAAAACTTTAAGGAGTCCCATCTTCTGAAGCGTAATGTAAGATAAAAGTAAATAAATGGTATATGCTGTTATAGTTTCCGTCTACCCTCCCGGCAGCTTGTACCCCCCTATCGATTTTAAAAACGAAAAGCATCAGTGATATAAAAAATGCAAAAAACTTACTCATTTCATTCATTGATTTATAATTTCTAACTTGATGGCCAATAAGCGGTCCCTAACATTATCACCCTGTGAGGTTACACAGGATTTAAAGGGAAGTATAAGATTTGATAACATTAAAAACTATCTAGGAGTCCGTAAGAAAGTAATTTTCAAATACTTGTGTGATGTTTACGAGAAATGATGCAAAAGTTAAAATCTATAAAAAGTAGCATGTAATCTGAAACGTCCTTAATTATGCCTGTTACAGGAAAAAGAGGTTGCGTAAATCATTTGTGGAAACTACAGAGTAAATCTTAGCAAGAATATAAATTACAGCAGAAACAGTTTGAAAAAGCTGAAGATTTGTTGAACTTTTACAGGGACTTACTTAAAAAAGCTGAAGATTTGTTGAACTTTTACAGGGACTTACTTAAAAAAGCTGAAGATTTGCTGAACTGTTACAGGGACTTACTTAAAAAAGCTGAAGATTTGTTGAACTGTTACAGGGACTTACTTAAAAAAGCTGAAGATTTGTTGAACTGTTACAGGGACTTACTTAAAAAAGCTGAAGATTTTTTTAACTGTTACAGGGACTTACTTAAAAATGCAACCATTTATTACACTCCAAGTTACTTACAGTTTAAGACTCTGCTCCAGAGGGTGTTAAGTAAACTGTTATTCTACTAAACGAAGACACTAAATGACATCATTACTGTTTTTACGTTGACCTCATTTGTGAGAGATATATAGAGGACATGTGTGACAAGTGCGAATTTGTTAGCAACAGTCACAACTTGTACATATATATGTCTAATCTAACAGACATTCCCTGTAACTTTATAATGTACAAATTGGTTGATAACTGCATTATTGTTTTCTAACATTGTCAACAAGCTTTATTCAATAACTAACGATAATGTTAAATTTAAATTTTATTTAAACACGGTTCAAATTTCAATCTATAATAGATTCACGCAAACAACCTTTTTGCGAAATGCTAAAATTACATGCAAAGTTGAAAAATATTAATGAATGTTGTAACAAGGAAAGAAAGAAGATAAAACAACAAAAATGGTTCGGTGAGTTACTCGAGAGATTTCAAGATGAAAAGATGGAGCAATAACATTAATTGTTTCAAGTAGCGCCGCTCTAAAGTATAAAAAAATTAAATCTGGAAATTGTTGTACTTGTAAACACACAACTTTCTGACCCATAAGGTACATTTAAAACATTTGGGCTTACATGGAAAACTGAAATCAAAGTTTCAGATTTGGTAAAGTGACAGGGAAGCTGAAAACATTCGAACAGCTTCGGCTGTTACCGTTAGCTGATTACTGCATGTTAACATGACTGTGATGAACACCTACTTCCCAGAAGATGAAATGTGCTCTGTGGAAAAATCGGATGTACATATCGAATTAGGTCGATTGAGAGAAAGAAGAAATAATAGACAATACAACAGATACAACGGTGCTACACTCTTTCAACCTATGATAAAATGGCTACAAGTAAGTTGACATGAGAAACGTGGACGGGGGCATATCAAAATGAGGAACTACGAACATTGGAACATTTATATTTTATTTCGTGCTTTCATGCCGCCATTTCCTATTTATCTTTTATTTCGTGCTTTCATACCGTGATTTCCTATTTATGTTTGCAGCAGCTTTTAATTGCAATGCTATTTTCACACGAACGAGGGATGTAGGAATGGGTACGCTATCTTCACACGCACGAGTGATGTAGGAATGGGTACGCTATCTTCACACGCACGAGTGATGTGAGAATGGGTACGCTTTCTTCACTCGATGAAGCAATGGGTACGCTATCTTCATACGCACGAGTGATATAGGAATGGATACGCATTCAATATGATAGATTGCCTTATCGTTAATGGAACTGAAAGTCGAAAGGAAATCGAGAAGCCTATAATCTGTTTTAATTCATTTTTACTATTATGAAGTTTAATTGTGTAAATGACTGCATGTCGTATACATAGCAAGAAACGTCTTTCTAATGCCATTGATATTGTTTAATTAAGAATACAAGTAAATAATCTCTCTCTCTCTCTCTCTCTCTCTCTCTCTCTCTCTCTCTCTCTCTCTCTCTCTCTCTCTCTCTCTGTACCACACACATTTACCATGCCTGTATTTGTCAATTTAGCTTCACTATAAGGAAACCTTTTGAAGTTTTTTTTAAATATCACGCTTAATTGTAGACACAATTGTTTGTGCACTAATAATTTGTGTGTGTGTGTGTGTGTGAGAGAGAGAGAGAGAGAGAGAGAGAGAGAGAGAGAGAGAGAGCGAAAGAAAGTGATGTGCTCTCATCAATATTGGCACATGCATTGCATAAAAGTTTTTTTCCTGTAAACTGAAAAATCATTCCTAGCCGACAGAAGCAGCAAAAGACGATGTAATTATTGTTGTTATTGTTAAATAAAATGATTGTAATATAAAATCTGTCACTTTTTCAATTCAATTAATTTACTCAACATTTCTTTTATGCACATAGTATGTACTGCACATTCAGTCATCAGGGAGGGCATCATACTTAATTTGATTTAGTTTGTATTGTTTATTCGTTGCATTTAAAAAAAAATATATTACATTTTCCGATATCACATCAGACAAAAGACCTTTAGACCCCACTTTAACAGGACTATCCAAGTCATAATAGTAGAGGCATAGCAGTGATTCTCATAGACCCCACTTTAACAGGACTATTCAAGTCATAATAGTAGAGGCATAGCAGTGATTCTCAAATATTAGAATCCAAATATTTTTTTCTGTTTAAACTCCTTGTGAACTTAACTTACATTGATAGAAGTGCAATTGTGATGGTGAAGGATCATTTGTATTTGTTTTATCTTTTATTTCGTATGTACTGTACCTTGAGTGCATCATTTGAATAGATTTAGTTCCTGTTTAAAAAATACACTGGCATTAGTGTTACTTTGAAAGGGGAAAATGGTGCTTTGTTTGAATAATGATTGTATGTATAACCGTGTCGATGTCCAGTATCTCGATATACATAACAATTTCAATATCTTGATATACATAACAATTTCAATATCTTGATATACATAACAATTTCAACATCTTTCACAAATTATCATCTAAAGGGAAGAAATAAAATTTTCTTCTTTCCCAAACTTGACAGACTTTGAATACCTAATACTCTGAGGAAGTCAGCTGTGACAAATACCATGGAATCTCAGACTGATAGCTTCAAATAAAAAACCACAAACTTTAAAAGTTTTATTTGTCTAATTATGTTATATACCTCACAATCATTCCTTCACAAAATTAAGGGAACATAGCAATTTATATATTATGAAACATTTGAAGACAATTGGAATAACGTTATTGATAGGGAAGATGGAAAATAATGTTTTACCTTTAAAGGTATAATTACTAGTGAAAGTTAAAATAAAAGTCTTGTCAATACAGTTAAAGTATGTTGCTTGAAGTTATATCTTTAAGTTTAAATATATGTACATTTGTATTCTCTGTTTCTCGTGTCATGAACAACGTGTTTCATGGAAAGTATTCTTTGTCAACCAATGAAAGATTTTTCTCTAAATATTGATAGCATTTGAAATCTTTTCATTATTATCATTGACGGTCATAATATTGAAATAAGTCGCCCCCCCCCCCCCCCGGAAAAAATGATTGGCAATAACTTGTATGTGCGTGCATTTTGGAAAAAGACGGTGATTATATCGTCGTGACCATCGGTCTGTGTGTCTATCCATCCATTAGTAAAGTAATGTATCTTCTCCTACACCAATGATAATACAGCCTTGAAACTTTGGGATATGATTTGGGGTTGTCGGTAGATGTGGACAATAGTTTTAAAATTTAATATGACCTCTGGGGGATTTCGTATGACCCCTGGGGGATTTTGTATTACACCCTCTGGTCTTGCCCCGGAGTGGGGTGGGGATACTGACAATGGGTCATAACATTATAACTGTAACCAAAGATAGATGTGAAGGACACGAGGAGACGAAATCAGACATATATCCATTACAGACCGTGGGTCATGACCCTGGGTCACAACTCGGAAACAGTTGAGATCCCCGCCATGTATACGTTTAATGGGCATGAAGAGATAAATCCACCTGTACATCCAACACATGCCCTGTGTTATGCCCCTGGAGTAGGTGGCTTGCCCTTGACTCATGACTCGGAAACTATAAAGATTTCCACATTATAACCATATATACACTAATTGAATATGATGAGAGAAACACACATTTACAGTGTTGAAACATTTACTCCTGGGACAGGCCACACCCCTAGTTGTATAGCTCGTGGGTATATGCAATGGTATGCCATTGACCTAATTCTAGTTTTTCTGTGTCTCACTTTTAAAAATTATGCATTATTCTGCTTTGGATTACATTGAATTGATGTTTACCCAAACAATCCTCCACTGTGAAAACTATACAATCGACACTGCCGACATTGAATTTGATGTTTACCCAAGCAATCCTTCACTTTGAAAACTATACAATCGACACAGCCCTCACTGAATTCGTGTTTACCGAAGCAATCCTCCTCTGTGAAAACTATACAATCGACACTGCCCACATTGAATTTAATATTTACCCAAGCAATCCTCCACTGTGAAAACTATACAATCGACACTGCCCACATTGAACGTGATGGTTACCCAAGCAATCTTCCACTGTCAAAACTATACAATCGACACTGCCCACACTGAATTCGTGTTTACCCAAGCAATCATCCACTGTGAAAACTATACAATCGACATTGCCCACATTGAACGTGATAGTTACCCAAGCAATCCTCCACTGTGAAAACTATACAATCGATACTGCCCACATTGAACGTGATGGTTACCCAAGCAATCCTCCACTGTGAAAACAATACAATCGACACTGCCCACACTGAATTCGTGTTTACCCAAGCAATCCTTCACTGTGAAAACTATACAATCGACACAGCCCACACTGAATTCGTGTTTACCCAAGCAATCATCCACTGTGAAAACTATACAATCGACATTGCCCACATTGAACGTGATAGTTACCCAAGCAATCCTCCACTGTGAAAACTATACAATCAATACTGCCCACATTGAACGTGATGGTTACCCAAGCAATCTTCCACTGTGAAAACTATACAATGGACACTGCCTACATTGAATTTGATGTTTACCCAAGCAATCCTCCACTATGAAAATAATACAATCGACACTGCCCACATGCTTATTATAGAAAATGTAGAATCATAGATACTTGTGTAATTTTGTACAAAATCTTTCAAAATTATTCTGTATGGAAGAAATTGTGTCGCATCCATAGCCATGGCCTTTGTCGCAAGCTAAGATGATTAGAAGGAAAAATTTAATTCATTGACCTCTATCCATGTACGGATATAACTTCTGAGTCAGTAAAGATTATGAAACTTTAGCGTGTCAGATGTCTTGCGTATTCACAGTCATAGCAGCTGCCCTCAAGTTCAAGGTTAAAAACAAGGGCTAATGTAAGCCAGTGACCTGTTTCCTTATCCAAGCTGTACATTTTAAGCCCTACAGATATTTTGTTCAGACTTGACCAGCTCCACACTTTATCATACAGTAGTCAAGTTCCTAGCTCATGGGTTTATGGTGTGGGGAAAAGTTCGGGAGACATGCGTATAGTGTGCCGTTTGCGGTACTCTTGCTATACGTAAAGCCTCAAGGTTGTGTCACGTCTCACTGCTTTGGTCCCACCTTCAAGATCAAAGTTGCAGACTTTGAAGGGGTATACAAGAAACGTTTGCTTTCTGACCTATATGCATGGAGATATCAACTAATGTAACATTGATGTGTTAATTTGGACTATGATACAGAACTCGTCTACAAAGGTACGAGTGTCTGAGTCTCATAGTGATAAATTTTGTCAATATTTGTTTTGTACGTGTGGTAAGACAAGACAAAGAACAGAATATGTAGCTGATCAAGCAACTCACCAATTTTGGAGAAAAACCTTTTCATTAGTGTAGAACTCCTGAAGCATGCTAATTGTATTCATTCACACTTGGTATGAAAAATAGTGCGGGTGGAGTTATCTCTACGTTTGATAAAGTACCTAAGTCACTGTTTCCTATACAAGATGTAAGAATACAAATGTTTATGACCTATACAACTTTCAGTAAGCGTAAAATATTCTGAATAGTTTTGACTCTATCTTGTCATAGTCAGCCAGCCCTTTCGCTTTGATGATATTTATTAGTAGTCGTACGAATATTTTCATTGCGTTACTGATAGAGTCCTATTTGTTCATGAAAGGACAAAATTAGGTGAAATATAAACTATTTACAAATGCACTGTAATATGACTGTTTCACGTGATATTATAATTTTACATTCGAACTTGACAGAATTTGGAAAAGAATTTGGTGATCTTCAGGTATGGGGAATACAATATAGTTATATTAAGTCATTCAGTTTCCGTCAGTTCGTCTGCTAATTATGATCAATATGTGTCATTGTAGTCATTCATATATGGGCTTGATAGTTACTTTTGGTGGCATATCTACTCAAGTCCAGCTTATCAATGCTTTATGAAATCTTCATAGGCTAATTTTGTGACACGGGCGGATTCCATCCTAAATCCTACCTTTTGGGGAAAAAATGAGGGTAATCATTGAAAGAATAAAAAAGCAGTATTTTCTTCTTATTATGAACATAATTTAAATTTGCCATGGATATGTGAATGCTGGGAAGTGATTGGAACGGCCAGAGTGAATAATTGTGAAACTTCCTTAGAAGATGTACAATTACATATCTTGGTAGCGACTTGAGTCTACGTCGCTTTTGGTTGGGCTGTCTGCAAACTATAGCACGCTTTTTTGTATTATATCAAAGCAAACTTACCTGACATCTGATTTTCTTACTCGATTTATTGGAATATCATTTGGATAAAAAAAAGATCTTCCAGTCTCAGTAGATATTGAACAACACATTGGACAAATCTACGTAAACGTTGTAAGTTCATCTTCGGTGACTTTTTTAATGCTTCAAACATAAGGCAGATCCCTATTTTAAAAAATGGAGGCTTATTTGCACTTTCCAATAGAAGAATGTTCAAATAAATGAAGAAATGATTGAAAATGTAAATTTTATAAATTAAATGTTGTAAAATGTACAACAGGATACAAGGTATTGAACGTTCGACGTGATTGTACATTTTCTTTAACATATTTCTTCAGATGTATTTGACAAAATTATGAAACCATATTTATCTCCTAAATAAATCTTTACAACAGTTCATGTTAGTCTTATATGAGCTTTTAATGATACATCAATGCACCATTAAACAAACCAAAATGTCAATTTTATATGAAAGAGAGTACATATGCGAGTAATATTGATTAATATATAACAATTTTAGTTTAACAACTATTAGAATCTATATCTGTTTTATTGTTGTTGTAAAGTTATAAGTTCTTTTGATTCAGTACATACGGTAAATGAATGAAAGACAAATTTACCTTACCTTTTACGATATAAATATATAGACGAAAATTATTGTCTCTGTTTAGCATGATTGTAGAATATATAAGTAATTGTAAGACTTATGGAAACATGGTATATGTAGTAAGCGTCACACAGATAAAGAACAAGGCACAATGTAACAGGCATTTCTCCCCCAAAATAAGTAGATTTTGGAAATCAAGACTTATATTTCCAAAAGACAAAATCTTTTGCAACTTTTGCATAAAATTCATTTACCTAACAAATTTTGAAGTATGTCAAAAATGGCGAGATTCCAGTTTCAATTGAACTCAAATAAAGTATCAACAAAATTCAGTTTATGTTTATTTATAGGGAGGTTTCACCTACTTGAAAAGGTATTGACCATAAAACACATGGAAGAACTTCCGCATTTTTATTAAAAGTATCTTAAAGTAGAAAACTTTAATTTTAAATATATATTAAGGAAGCACTCGTCTCTGATCTGCACACCTCAAAGTTACCTTTTAACACCTCTCTCTAAGTCGTGTTCAGACTAGTCCAATGATGTGGTGTTCCGCCAAACTTATCTGGGTCTAGGCCGTGTTCAGATTAGTCCAGTGATGTGGTGTTCCGCCAAATTTACCTGCCTTTAGGTCGTGTTCAGATTAGTCCAGTGATGTAGTGTTCCGCCAGATTTACGTGGCTGTAGGTCATGTTCAGATGAGTCCAGTGATGTAGTGTTCCGACAAACTTACGTAGCTGTAGGTCATGTTCAGATTAGTCCAGTGATGTAGTGTTCCGACAAACTTACCTGGCTGTAGGTCGTATTCAGATTAGTCCAGTGATGTGGTGTTCCGCCAAACTTACCTGGCTCTACGTCGTGTTCAGATTAGTCCAGTGAATAGAGTGAATGTATTGTGTTTGAGATATCAAGATTGAACACTATTGTTTCTCTCTCTCTCTCTCTCTCTCTCTCTCTCTCTCTCTCTCTCTCTCTCTCTCTCTCTCTCAATAATGATCAGACACTGACAGGTAATCAGTAAGTGATGTACACAAAACTACATATCATATCGATGTACGACATATCAGGTACACCAGTCTTATAAAAAGTACTTCAGTGTCCGTCACCTATTCTCTATATTTACTTGAACTTATTTTTAGTAACTTTTTCATAATGACGAATTCTGAACAAACACGGCCTTGTTTTGTAGGTAATAAGCTGATTTTTAAAACAAAATAATTCATCGGAGCAAGTGTACTTATCGAAATTAATAAAATATTCCTGCCTGCGTCTTGGAACTTCCGACACTTTAAGTAAGCTTATATTAACGATGTGCATTAGATATTGCAACTATGTTAGGTTTGGTGACCTACTTGTTTTAACCAGATATCATTCCAAATATCTTTGAAAAGTATTTTATAAATCTAGATGTTAGAAATATATAATTATTGTTCAGATGTCTCATTCAGGGAGAAACAGATTGGAAGCTAACTTTAAATATGGTAAACAGATGATTATATATATATATATATATATATATATATATATATATATATATATATATATATACACATACGCACACACGCACTTTAATGATGCGAATCATAATACATATCTTGAGGAGGACACAATCTGACTAAACTCGAGATCTGCTTACAATAAGTAGTTTAGACAGACACCGATAAAGGTTCATGTTCTGCTGGTCCACTTTATTTTAGCTACCTATCTGATAAAGCGTTGCATTTTGTTTTAGGGGGATTTATCGTTAGAAACAATATGTTCCGAATGAAGATTTTTTTTGAAAGCTGTAAATTGGTTGGCGAATCGAAAGGTCCAGAGAACATGATCTCCAATCGGTGTCCATCAGATCTCCATTATGTCGGAGCACTCGATTATAATCAAATTGGGTGGTGACATCAATCACGGCTATCTCTGAAGAAACATAAATACCAAAAAAAAAAACAAAAAAAACGAAGGAATACGCGAAACTCCTTATAAAACATTGGTTAGATCGCAACTTGAATACCACTCGCGAACTACTAGTGTAACTGATATGCAAAATAAATTAGGTTGGAAGTCCCTTTACGACAGAAGTTCAGATGTTCGATTGGTCATGTTCTACAGAACCGTACAGAACCCCGTGGATATTCTCTTATCACCTTACACAAGATAATAGACCAGAATGTCCAGACACATGCACTCTCATTCATCCGTCCTAATTCAGGTAACTGACAGTTATTTTTATAGTAATAAACCTAGGGTATGTACTATTTGTATTTACGTCTCCGTTATAGTTGTGTGTGATGTTAGTGATCATTTGTTGATTATGGAGAGATGGTGCTCGGAAGATATTTCTCAAACCGAGTAACCAATTCGTAGGAGCAGACGTCATAATGTACAGTGTTCACGAGACTTTATTGTAGCATGGATTAGTTTCATACAATTGACCGTCCCTAATTTCTTAACATAAGGAATTCTCGGGATATTCTAATGTATAAGTGTTTACTAATTTGAGACAGGAATAATTCTTCGTATTAGGTGTTTGATTGAGTTTTGTCTTGCATGGTGTAAAGTACCAATTTTTGGCTTGGAAAGGCTTACTGATGGGTCATACAAAAGTGAAGTTAGAAAACCCATGCAAGTGTGAAATTAGAGTTTCATGATGTGTTGTCATTATGTAATTAGAGGAAAGTTATTTGTAGTATTTGCGCGCTTAAGAAAGGTCCTTGGATATAGGGGAAACAATGGACGTCTAGCCAGACTTACGCAGAAGTTGTTTGATTCGCTCGGTAGTGATACCTCCTTGCGTGTTACATTATAAATATCCACTTTTTCCTCGGACCATTGTTTTGTGGAAGAAACTCCCACAAAATATCGCTGTCTTGCCTAAATTCCTTTAAATCAGAAGTTCGCGCAATCCGTCATATTATACCTAAAGAAAGAAAGGAAGAAAAAAAATTGCTTTTTTTGTTTTATTCTAGTTTCGCATCTCTTCCCTAATTTTAACATTTAATACTATCGTACATTTACTTTCACCATTTTGCCCTGACGCTTTCTTCTCTTACTTATATGCACCGATGCGCAACTGCACATAATCCTTGAGAGATGGTGTTGCGGGATAGATAGGTAAATTCCATCTGGAGGATCATATTGAACCCATGCCAGTAGTGACAAACTTCTTCAGTGCACCCCTCCCCTTTATTTTATTCACAGAAGTTATTTACTACAACCCAATCCTCAACTTATTTTAGGATGGACAAGTTTCTACGAGTAGTTGTGTACTGTAACGTTGAGCACTTTGGTATATAGATAACTTTCATTTTACCTATACCTTAGCCTCAAGAAGACTGCTGCGGCTTCCCGCTAACAAAACTTGCTGTTTGTACCGAGAATCACAATAAAATAGATCATAGGTGTTTTTTAATATCGAGATTATATAGCTTTATTTCGAACTGAGTTTAGTTATTTGAAACGTATTGTATTTCCAAAAAAAATGTAATACAAATGTAAGGATAGAAACAAGTTGTACAACTTACAAGTTTCTCTCAATTATAAAATCACATATCTAGGATGCAGGCAAGAAGTATATAAAGTGAAATTGAACTATTTATAAGACAGAGGGAGACATAGAGAGTTTGTTGTGGTCAAGTTAGTAAAACCATAATTAGAAGTATAAAGGGAAATATAGATCCATAATTAGAAGTATAAAGGGCAATATAGATATTGATTACAATCAGTGTATTGGTAAAGTTAGTAAAACCATAATTAGAAGTATAAAGGGCAATATAGATCCATAATTAGAAGTATAAAGGCCAATATAGATCCATAATTAGAAGTATAAGGGGCAATATAGATATTGATTACAATCAGCGTATTGGTTACAATCAGATTTAATTATACATCGAGTTGCTGAGGTGTCTGGAACAGAGGTGGAACAAGTTGTATAACTATTTTACACCACGTGTAATAATAATAATAATAATAATAATAATAATAATAATGACAACAATAAGAACACCAAAAACAACAACAACAACACTAAGAATATCAGCTGTAGATGACAATAGTTATGCTACTCTCTCCGGACACTACGTCATCCGATTAGCCTGAGTTTGTATTCGTTACCTTTCAAGGCGCGTGGCAGGCGTGGAGGGGGGGGGGGGGGTGACACCGTAGGCGGGTGGCAGACGTGGAGGGGGGGGGAACACTGTACTAACATATAAAAGATGTCAGTGGGCATTTACAGGATGAAGTAACATTTTAGGAAAGACGAAACTATGGACGAGATATGAGTGAAGTGATTGACAGGGACATTTTATTTATTATATACAGTGCTATGTGTAAAATAAAGGTAAGTGACCTTTAGATGAAATTAAAATATGACTAATATCGGCTAAGAAATATATCATTATTGATCTAAGATTTCATTTCTAAACGGATGCTCTTTTTTTTTAGATATTAAATCAGAATTTTAATGCTGAAAGTAATATAAACTTTCCACAACAATGTATTATTTATAGAAAATTCATAAGCACGTTCCAATGCGTAATCATTATGATAAAAATATATGCTGGAGAATTGTCTCTTTCATGATATTTCCAACAGACAAGCGTTCCAGGTCGAGTTAATAATCAATTGGATTACATTTAAAATATGTATCCCTTCAAATAACTTCTACTGAAGCAGTATTTACCGACTTTATAAGCATGCTGAAATTGTGGTATATTGTTCTACGTTAGCTTCTATTGGTATGAATTAATATATTTTTGTGTTTTAGTGGATAATTCGTCCAAATCTGTATTTTGGGGGTATTCAATTGTTTGCTGTTTTATTTGTATTAAAAAACGATTTTTACACTTGATGTTAATTTTTTACCGCTTATCTTTTTCCGTAAATCTGTAAATCTTTTTTTTTATTTTTATGTTTTATTTTTCGGTTACGACTCCGTTCAGAACGCGGAACGGACTTCGATCGGGGTACTCATTCAGCCGCGATGACAATCTGTGCTCAAAGAGTATGACGACAGAGGTTTGTAAAAACCCTGTTGTCACACTATATGAGCACGATCGTTTGTTCTCACAGAAATTGTCGAATTAGAAAGTCCGAACTCATACAGAGGGCCTGGGATTTAAGCTGTGGTTGTGGTTGTATGGGTTTAACGCCATTTTTCAGCACATGATAGGCTATACATGGCGGGGATGTAAGCTGAGATACATTTGTTTGTGGCACTGTGAGGCAGACTACTAATTGACCTACCGCCTCTGGCACTGTGAGACAGAGTCGCTAATGACCTATCGCCTCTGGCACTGTGAGACAGAGTCGCTAATGACCTATCGCCTCTGGCACTGTGAGACAGAGTCGCTAATGACCTATCGCCTCTGGCACTGTGAGACAGAGTCGCTAATGACCTATCGCCTCTGGCACTGTGAGACAGAGTCGCTAATGACCTATCGCCAGTGGAACTGAGACAGGCTCGCTACCTGACATATCGCCAAAGCAGAGATAACCACGCCCACTCATTACAACAGCACTTCTTATAAAATCCAACTTTTTTTTTAGCAATTACCACTACGTAGAATAGTTTTAATTTTGAGTATATACTGTAAATTTAATGCAAAATGGTTGAAAAATGTTGAAGTTATGACTATTTGATTTTGTATATGATTTATAGTGATAACCCCCTAAGTGACGAAACTCAGACATGAATTCCTACAAGTTCTTTGACAGCCTCTAATTTTGAAATGCCTCTCGCCTGTGCTAGCGACGGTACTGGTCAGCGGGCCATACATATCAGCACGTTTTAGAGTTTGACCAACATATGGCGGCGATAGGTTCATGATAATTATATTAACTCACTTTCAAGCATCTTAATGTTGACTCGTACTATAAATCGATATACGAAAAAGTAATTTGCTTCTTTTTACCAGGATTTGCAGGAGGCTCATACTATGCACACACTGGAAGTACTGCTGACTTTCTTTGCCTGACTGAGGATCCTACCTGGGGTAAATCTGTTGGAGGAACGGGGGAGTCTGGATATATCTATGGCGCAGAGTACGAAATCATCGCAGGGTCTAATCCTTTTTCGACGGTGTCTAGGGAGGACGATGTGCCATGCTCCATATGTAAAACTTCCCGCACGGCCACCCTTATGATTTCGGGTAGAGCAGAGTGTTACCCGGGATGGACTATGGAATATACAGGATACTTGATGTCAGGCTATCGTGATCACAATGGGGCTACAAACTTCGTATGTGTGGATGCAAATCCGGAGGCGAGATCTGGGAGTTCTGAAGACCGTAAAGGCCATCTTCTGTACGTGGTTCAGGCAATATGCGGATCATTACCTTGTCCTCCGTATGTTGCAGGTCGAGTTTTGACATGTGTGGTTTGTTCTAAATAAACAGAGCATGGTATTTAATCAAATTAGTTATCCTTCTGAGAAAAAAGAAGGAAAAACAAAATGGCCCAAACTGTACAGAACAAAATAACACATATCAACAATAATGTTAGTTTTAATTAAGATGTGAAATGTTTATGATGATATTACTGCATATCTTCCTTTTTCAGTGATATTCATAAAATAAATATTGCGCCTTACATACTTTTCTCCCTAAATTGAAGTAACTGTCTCCCTATTTTATTTCCATTATCTTCTTTTTATGTGCTGTCGTCATTTGCATGTTTCAGTTTTGAATGTACATATACTTGTTTTTATGGAACTTTAAACAACAAATGTTTAACAGTTGACAATGTACCCAATATATTTTTTTTAAAATCTCATACGCTTTTTATCTCCCTAATTTTAATATTAAATGTTTGCTTACTAATTGTTTGTTTTCCTAAACAACAGTGTTGATACATATAGATAGAGTGATGACACATAAAAACACGCCATTCGCAGACAACGAAAGTGGAGAGATAATGATTCTCGGTGATACAACACCATTTGTATAATAGTTAGGAGCGAACATACAAACAAACTCATAAAATGTACTGTAGAAAGATGAGAATCAAGCACATAAACTCTGGTCCGAGAAAAATAATTCTTGCTACTAATGATATATGCATGTGTACACTAACATAGGAGATAGGCTAGAGACCATTATAAATTTCAAGTTTGAACACAAAATGTCCAGGTCGAAGTAGTTTAAATTAATTTGTATTTGTGTGACATATAAGACAAAAACATAAAATGGAAAGTATCTAGATAGATAGATAGAAAGGAAGATAGTTTGGTGCATAAACAAAGATAGATAGATATAAAAGCTACATTTATCAATAATGAAAATCAATGGGTGATATTTTCCATCTTGATATTTTTTATAGAACTTCTTAAAACGTATGCATTCAACAACATTCACAAAACATTTCGTTTGTAACTTTGTAAAGAAAGTCAAATTTTTTTCATATCTCAACAGAAAAACGCTTTGTCTCTGCCTCATGTTTTAAAACTTTGTGGAATCGATATTGATCAAGACAAAGATTGCTTTAGCCTTTCAGGCATTTTCTAATGGCACAACAATGAATGCAAAGGTTAACTTAAGATGACAAGGAAGGAAATGTAGCAATCTGCTTTTACAGCTTCACACTTTTCGTCATCCTGTTACTCTCAGAAATAATACTGAACATACTGTGACGTGTAAGGGGGCGTGCATAAACGAATATTTTACAGCCTTGGTAGCAAACCTTCCCCCTTGCTGCTGCTACTCCAGAGATTGGTATCGGCGCCCGATAAATCTTCTCGAGCACTGGCACTTACCGATGCGTACAGGATAAAAATAAAAGGATTCCCTTTATCACCTTTAGTATCGCTAGAGTCGTGGAGAGCCTTTATCAGGCACTTCACCCCTAGTCTACTTATCCGAGTGATTATCTCACGGTTGTCTTGACGTTATCGCTTTTCTCTAAGCTTCTTGCTCTGAGGACGATACGCATCAGAATCGCGAATCCGCTCACCTTCGGCCTTTATATATAAGCCAGCTACCACGTGACCTATCAAGTTACCCGACTAGTCTACTCATAACTGGACCATCCCATTCTTGATACGGGGATACTTATCAAAACGGCTACTTAAGATGCAGGGGAAAATTGCTACATTACCCACACCTCCAAGAAATGGGTCCCGCATTTAAAAACAAATAAAAACATAACGAAACAACTTTTAATTACGGGAATAAATCAACCAACAAATCATCAATCGATCAGAAAGTTTTAACATGATGCATTGATTTACAAATAATTCGACACATGATAGAGCAACGTATTTACCTTCTATGTTTTAATATAGGACAGTTACTTTACTCGCTAAGCTTTGAACTCGAAAACAATTGTCAGCAATCTCACTGATTCATGTTTTACTTTTCTTTTAAATCATTCATAGAACTCCTCCTCCTCTTCCACTACTCACCGTGTTTCCCCCTTCTCTGTTTGAGTTGCCTCAACTCTTCTGAACCATCGCCGTTTCGTCGGCTCCTTTTCGGTCTGGGTTGTCACGTTGCTAATGATTAAGTCTGTCTGTACATGCCTATCCTTTGATGTATTCTTAGGACGAACTACCCTGACGGAGGAGTGTGTCAACACGTTCGGAGCAATCCTTCGTCCTGTAGTCATCTTTGTACAGTGAGTGATCTCCAGCGCAGCTCTTGCAATTACTGCTGCCGGCTTCGTGCGTGGCCTCTTTGGAGCTGCTGGTGGTGCAGGCTGCGTTGGTTTTCGGAACATTCTTCCGCTGACAAAACCTTTCTCAGCTTCTGTTGGCGTCTGAGATGTGTCTGGCACATCTTCCCTGGTCCACAACAGGTCGTTGAGCTGCCCTGGAACCTGGGCTTCCCAATCACTCTCGCTGGTATCTGCAGAAGTGCGCTTCCTCTTGCAGTGATGGTTTAAGTTTGCCAGCTTGTTCGTCCCGTATTCACATGTCAAGCATTCCAATTTCTTGTCCCGTTTCTCCTTCTCGCACGCCAGCATATGTAATTCCCATTGCTCTTCAGTCTCTAATCCAGGCATTTGCATAGAACTGCCGATTCCTGCCCCTCTTCAGGTTAATCCACTGAACCTGCAACACCCAAAGGCTCCTTCAAACGTGACTGGCAGTGCCTTGTCGCCAATCCTGAATACGTTTTTCGCAAAATCAATGGACACATGGTTTTCTCTCATAAAGTCCAAATCTATGATCACGGCGATATCAATCTTTGCCACCACTGCTTTGCTTTGGTAGAATTTGCAGCCCATACCAAAAGTGAAAGTTGTCTGATCTAAAAGCGTCAGCATGATACCTCTTAAGTTTACAACGACTGTTGTCTTAAGGTCCTTGGAAATAGGGGAAACAATGGACCTCAAGCCAGGCTCACGCATGTGTTGGTTGATGCGCTCGGTCGTGTGTGTGTGTGTGTGTGTGTTTTTTTTTTTTTTTTGAAGGCACACCACACAAATTGGTAAAAGGCGCGTGGAAAGAAACAAATTTACATTCCATTTCGGCAAAAAGGAAGAGACACACACACACAGAGTGTCACGTGTAAAACAATAAACATTTACATTTTGGCACAGACAGGCGAAACTATCGAGAGTAAAGAAGATGACTAAAGAAAAGTAGATGAACAAAATAACAGAGGAAATAATTACATATCTATCAATGGAACTATTATCTCTAAAAAAGCGAATAAGTTTGGATACCGGCTAGCAAAACTATAGTGCTGCTTGGCGTAAGCTAATTATATACCTCATTGCTAGGATATTGGTTACATAGGGCGTATCTGGCGTGATGCATTATTTTTCTCTTCTAACTTTACATCACGGATATAAATGCTACAGCGAGGAACAAAGATATGAATATATTTACATTACACGAGAAGGTGGTGGAAAGACGTAATAATAATAGCAATAATAATAATAACAATAATAATAATAAATTGTTGTAACTAGAGGAATATGAGATTGAACAAACTGACAGGAAACAACTGGGTTTAACATAGCACCTTTGGACAAAAGTTATCGTTTAAGCCAAATTCGCCTTGTTTTCGCATCTGCAAGATCCAATATTTCTCTGTATGGCCATGTTCATTGTGAGTCCACCGGTGATTGACTTAATGGGCAGCATTTCGAGAGACTGGACCGAATATCCGGCTGTTGACTTAATGGGCAGCATTTCGAGAGACTGGACCTAATGTCCTGCTGGTGACTTTTGTATTTACCTTTTTCTGATATTCCTTTTGCGATTGTTTATTCTTTTTCTAAGGTCATCTGTTTTGCCAACGTATTTGATAGCACACATCTGCATGTCAGAACGCAAATTACATTATAAGGAACACATCCTAAACTTTGGTTCATATTTTAAGTAACGCATGTTTATGAAATCTTGAAAGTAGCGCTTACTGGCATTTCCTTACAGATTACACAACGTCTCTCTTTACATATGTATGTTACTGCTACAGTACTATAACTTGAGTTCAGCTGGGGGGGGGGGGGCATAAAGTGTTTTCTTTGTAGGATAATCTACCCTTTTGATCAATACAATCTACAATTTTGGCTTGGGATCATGTTGCAAAATATTTATCTGGGCAATATATTAAACAAAACCATTCGGGTTTTGCTTGGCAGTAATCATAATCTTGTCAACTAACAGGCTTTAGATTATAGATTATTCCAATCAATTCCTCTCCTTGTCAACAAACAGGCTTCAGATAACAGAGCCGTGAAGTTATATACAATTTCAATCAATGAATACAATTTTAAGAAAAGTCTCTCTCTCTCTCTCTCGCTTTTTCTCTCTCTCTCTCTTAATGTACTTATTCTGGCTGTGTGTATATCATGATCCTTAGCAATTTGTCCACCATCGCACTTACCGATATTTGAGCAAGCTGCAGAGGACTCTCTCAAGATTGGATCAGGTTCAAAACCCACTTTGACATAAAACTAACGAGGTAGCATCATATTGGTTCGATACATGAAATAATTACACGCTTTTAAAGTACCACACACTAATGTTACCACCGCAAGTGGCGTTATGCAATGTCTGAAAATATGCATCCAAATCAGATTAAGTGTAATACACTTCTTTCTTATTATTCATATCGATACACGTAGATTTCATTCATATCGATACACGTAGACTTCATTCATATCGATACACGTACACTTCATTCATATCAATACACATGTATATATTAGTATGTTTTAGGCAACAAACTAGAGCTTGTGGACAAATCTAACGTAACACTCGAAACATGAAAAAGAATGTGGCTAAAGAAGCTACTGGTACTCAATTCAATTATTATAATCTAATTTTATTTATTTTTCATCGGTATATTCAAACGACATTGAACAGACGATTATTATGATCAGCCTCTCTCCTTGTCAACTAACAGGGTTTAGATTATAGACGATTCCGATCAAGCTCTCTCCTTAATCTACTTGTTTGTATAGTATTATCTTGAGCAATTTGTCCACCATCTCACCACCAATATTTGAACAAGCTGTGCAGAAAGCAAGCAAGCTTGGGTCAGGTACAGAAACCACTTTGACATGAAACTGACGAGGTAGCATCACAATTGTTGGAGACGTGGATTTAAAGTGCTCTCGAAGTACGAGACACTAATGTTATTACGGCAAAGTCTCAAAAGCTCCATCAAAGTCAGAATAAGTGTGATATACTTCAATCATACTCTATAGTACTAGTGTGCATATAGTAGTAGTAGTGGTAGTAGTAGTAGTAGTAATAATAGTAGGATAACAGTCTGCATGCAATTAGTCCACTGCCTTTGTGCCCATGAATGACAATGAAATGATAAATATTAAATAAGCTTATTCATTACATATTATGTTGTTTCCTATACTCTTTATGGAACTTTTGACTGTATTCGTTGCTACTGTTTTGGTTCCTGGCGATTTCTAGGAATAGATAACAATGGTGAAATCATATGTATTTTGTGACAGAGATGATAAAAAAGTAAATGATAAGAAGTGTGTAATATGGACGCTTATTAATCATTTCTATCTTTAAAGACGACAAATAAATTAGTATAGTTGTAGGCATAACCTAATTGTCGAACTGTCGCATAACTTCAGAACTAGTTTACAATAATTGAAAGCCAAGGAAAAAGAATATTTACTTAATTAACTTCCGATTTGTTATAAATGTTCTTTGAGCTTCAAATATGTTATTTCATTATTACAGTCGATATTTACTTGTGTTCAATGTGCAATTGTGTCAATATTGAATTGATGGATGTCTTCAAAGTCAACCCACATGCAGATCATGCCGATACATTCCGGATATATATTGCAGTCAACACCATGTTTTGGTCCAATAAGTCTGCAATTCAGTAAGGTTTTACTCCAATGGTATTATTCTCAGACATTGTTTCTATAATTGCAGCCAAATATTGTAAACATTTCACCACATACATCTAGTTTAGAGCTTGAATTTCCTAAGTAGTCGCCAAATTTTCCCTAAAATATCCTCATATGTTCGATAATGCTGATCAGTTAAAACTACTTTTTCAAAAACTGCTCGACAAAATTTTACAGAAATCACCGTTATATTAAGATCTCTCTGTCTCTCTCTGTGTCTGTCTGTCTGTCTGTCTCTGTCTCTCTCTCTCTCTCTCTCTCTCTCTCTCTCTATATATATATATATATATAAAGGCGATCCACTCTATCATATGACAATGACAAAACTATTAAACGACTTCAGACAGAGATTAACACGTACATTTTAAGAAACTTTTGACTGTACATACGACCAAGACAGTAGTAGTAGTAACGCATATAGTAGTAGTGTGCATATAGTAGTAGTAGTGGTAGTAGTAGTAGTAGTTATAGTAGGAAAACAGTCTGCATGTAATTAGTCCACTGCCTTTGTGCCCATGAATGACAATGAAATGATAAATATTAAATAAGTTTCGCTTTATTCATTACATATTATGTTGTTTCCTATACTCTTTAAGAAACGTTTGATTGTATTCGTTGCCACTGTTTTGATTCCTGGCGATTTCTAGGAACGGATAACAATGGTGACATCATATGTATTTTGTGATAGAGATAATAAAAAAGTAAATGGTAAGAAGTGTGAAATATGGACGTTTATTAATCATTTCTATCTTTAAAGACGACAAATAAATTAGTATAGTTGTAGGCATAACCTAATTGTCGAACCGTCGCATAACTTCAGAGTTAGTTTACAATAATTCAGAACCAAGGAAAATAAATATTTACTTGATTAACTTCCGATTAGTTATAAATGTTCTTTTAGCTTCAAAATATGTGATTTCATTATTACAGTCGATATTTATTTGTGTTCAGTGTGCGATTGTGTCAATATTGAATTGATGGATGTCTTCGAAGTCAACCACATGTAGATCATGCCGATACATTCCGGATATATATTGCAGTCAACATCATGTTTTGGACCAATAAGTCTGCAATTCAGTAAGGTTTTACTCCAATAGTATTATTCTCAGACATTGTTTGCATGTTAGCAAAGATTGATAAAAAAAATGCTACAGACTCCAAAATTTAAGAATAATACTTTATCTATTGATTTTCGTTTCTATAATTGCAGCCAAATATGTGTGAATGGTAAACATTTCACCACATATATCTAGGTTAGCGCTTGAATTTCACAAGTAGTCGCCAAATTTTCCCTAAAAGTTCCTCGTGTGTTCAATAATGCTTCAGTTATGAAATATGGCCGCCGTTATTTCAAATAAAAACGTTTAAACTACTTTTCAAAAGTACATAATTTTCCAGAAATCACCGTTATATTAAGATCTCTCTCTCTCTCGATATATATATATATATATATATATATATATATATATATATATATATATATATATATATATATATATATAATGGCGATCCACTCTTAAATATGATTGCCTTTACCACAATGAGAAAACCATTAAACAACTTCCGACAGAGATTAACACGATTTTACAGAGAAAATCCGAGTATGGAGACATGTTAAGTTTGTACAAATGATGCCAATCAGTCGACATATATGGTCAGTGTTACAAAAACAGAGCAAGCAAGTATATTAATTAACCCTATTCAGGAAATACAATTTCACTGTTGATATTCATGCTATGTGCTATTTTAAACTGTCGGAGTGAATGTTGCGCACCGAATGTCAGAGTATAACCGTTTAAGATTCTGCCGCCAAGATATGCGCCACAGTATAAAGGAAACCAATTGCATATTGGTATCAAACGTGTTTATTTGTAAATAATGAAAATGCACAAGACACTTACATATTAATTGGATAGTGTTGTTAAAATGCTATGCTCAGTAACCCGCAATATACTGAAATAAATGAACATAGGAGAAGTGGAATATTCTAACAGAACATACCAAGCCTAGTAAAAATGGAATCGCCTTTTTACTTCCAAAGCCAATAACTTTTACGTACCCCAAGACGTCACAAACTACGCAGCAGTTTTCCTCATATCTACGAGAATTTTTCTCGCATAAGTGCCAAAGCTTCATGGACCTGACATTGCATACGTAAGTTATGTTTGTCATTTTCTGTTCATCGTTTGGTCTCCTTATTGTTGGCGCAAACTTGCAAACGAACCCGGAGTCTAAAGGTAACGACTGTCCTAGGTTTGATTATGAGTACAAGTTATTAGAGAGACTCCTTAGAATCGAATTTGCCCAGAGAGAATTAGAGGCCTCCCTACAGCAGCTTCATCAAAAATTAAAAACAGATGTCCCACAGACAGAACATCTCGAAGAAATCCATCGCCTCATAGACAAGAAAGCAAAGAGTGAGTCTGAATTTATTATATCCTTCTTTCTAAAAATGCATGACCATTCACTATTGTTTTCGTATACCATATATATGAATAGAATGCGACACCCATCTCTGTACCTGAACTCAGTAAAAACTTTAAATCACGAATTATTTTCACATGCCAACTCGACTAAAACAGCTTTTATGTGAACGAAACAAATATTGTTAAATTCTTGGTATCGGCAAAATTACATATGGGTATAAGGTTAAGATATTCGAAAAATGATAGATTGGTCTAATAAACCGGATGTAATCTTTGTCACAATTCAATATAGTTGCATTCCATTTCAAAACTACAGTGATAAAGTTAAACTTGAAGTGAAATGCAAACAGCATCAGACCATGTGGAAGTAGACTGTAACCACACATTGAAGTACAGCTATGATTTGATAAGAGAAAAGCTTTTTCGAAAAAGATTAAGGAAATGAAACAAGTGGAACAATGTTCCATCTACGAGAGAGAGAGAGAGAGAGAGAGAGAGAGAGAGAGAGAGAGAAAGAAAGAGAGAAGAAACCAATGATTTGCCAATGTTAATTTGTTCTACTGAATGAATGTTTTCTTTCATCCATATGTGAAATTTTCATCCTCTTTCAAAAAGCAAAAGTCCCAATTTATATAGATTTTTTCTGTTATTCTCACTTTCGATGATGGATTATATCTGTAATAAATTCCTTTCAATCTTGAGTTATTCAATGATTGAAAAGTAAGATGGGAATGCACACTGAAATTATTTAAGAATTCTTATCCCTTTCTTCCGAAATTTTGCCTGCAAATCAGTCTAATTCTTACGTAATTACAAAGCTCCTTTAGTTAGTGCCTGTATGCCGTACACATAACTTGAATAGCGGACACTGATTATGTTTGTGGAGTTATAGTGTTTAAATTATGTTGATCGAAACAATTCAAAGACAACCCATACGTTGTTCTGACCTGGAAAGAAAGAGAAAAATGCAGACTGTTTGGATTTCACTGGACGTCATTTAAAAAACAACAACAACAACAACAACAAAACAGTTTGGTTTCGCACATTTCACTCGTACACCACGGCTGGAACAACAATGAAAAAAATATATTCTCACTACTAAATGATCACTGTGTTCTATCACTTATTAGGATTTATAATTGAAACTCAGCCTTGATAATTTCATTCAGTAGCTAAGCGTTTATTATTTTTTAATGTCTCTATGTAACACTAAGATGTACTACTAAGTTGTAAATGATTATGCAACTTATTGCATCACGCTTACTCATTACCAAGTAATTTGTGCGAATTCCTACCCTTTGATAGAAACATACAGTATGCAGGTTCAACAGTTAATGTACACCTGCAATTCACAGTTTACCATTTTAACATGTTCAAAATTTGATTTGAATATATTAACGTATCATTCGCTAACAGCCACGTTACCAGTATCACCACACAGGCGAAGCATAAAGAATCGCCATGCAAGGATAAATTGGAACCATTGACATCCCAGTTTTCTTAATTAATGTCTCCAACACGGACTCAGATCACATCGAACAATTATCACTGATCGTCGTCTACCATCATCGATCATAATCGACCATCAACGAACATCATCGACCATTATCGATCGTCATCGACAATCGTCGCTCATCATCAACCATGCTTAGTCGTCATCGACTAACATAGAACATCATATATCATAATCATTTTCTCAGTGTGCTGAAAATGACATAATATTGCGTGATATGGTATTAAGAAATTATACACTTTATGGTATTAAGAAATTATACACTTTATGGTATTAAGAAATTATACCCATGTGCATGCCAGATTATTTTAATATAGGCAGTGCAATCTGCACATAACATAGACCATATACTATATTGAATAAATAAATGACATTGTCTCATCATTACTATCCGTAAAGTACGTAATCTATGGTGATATATCATTACTATCCGTAAAGTACGTAATCTATGGTGATATAACACTAAAGATAAATTTAGCATATGTAATATATCATTACCACTCGCAAGGTAACTATTATCTAGTCGAAACAGTGTTTCACAAGAATGAAATTCAGTTCATTAAGCAACTACCTCACGAAATCCGTTCATTATTCGAAGAATTTGTACAATTTACCCACCCACCATAAGAAATATGTACAATTTACCCACTCACCATAAGAATTTGTACAATTTACCCACCCACCATAAGAATTTGTACAATTTACCCACCCACCATAAGAATTTGTACAATTTACCCACCCACAATAAGAATTCTGTACAATTTACCCACCCACCATAAGAAATATGTACAATTTACCCACCCACCATAAGAATTTGTACAATTTACCCACCCACCATAAGAATTTGTACAATTTACCCACCCACCATAAGAAATATGTACAATTTACCCACCCACCATAAGAATTTGTACAATTTACCCACCCACCATAAGAATTTGTACAATTTACCCACCCACCATAAGAATTCTGTACAATTTACCCACCCACCATAAGAATTCTGTACAATTTACCCACCCACCATAAGAATTTGTACAATTTACCCACCCACCATAAGAATTTGTACAATTTACCCACCCACCATAAGAAATATGTACAATTTACCCACCCACCATAAGAATTCTGTACAATTTACCCACCCACCATAAGAATTTGTACAATTTACCCACCCACCATAAGAATTCTGTACAATTTACCCACCCACCATAAGAATTCTGTACAATTTACCCACCCACCATAAGAATTCTGTACAATTTACCCACCCACCATAAGAATTCTGTACAATTTACCCACCCACCATAAGAATTCTGTACAATTTACCCACCCACCATAAGAATTATGTACAATTTACCCACCCACCATAAGAATTCTGTACAATTTACCCACCCACCATAAGAATTCTGTACAATTTACCCACCCACCATAAGAATTCTGTACAATTTACCCACCCACCATAAGAATTCTGTACAATTTACCCACCCACCATAAGAATTTGTACAATTTACCCACCCACCATAAGAATTTGTACAATTTACCCACCCACCATAAGAATTCTGTACAATTTACCCACCCACCATAAGAATTTGTACAATTTACCCACCCACCATAAGAATTCTGTACAATTTACCCACCCACCATAAGAATTCTGTACAATTTACCCACCCACCATAAGAATTCTGTACAATTTACCCACCCACCATAAGAATTCTGTACAATTTACCCACCCACCATAAGAATTCTGTACAATTTACCCACCCACCATAAGAATTATGTACAATTTACCCACCCACCATAAGAATTCTGTACAATTTACCCACCCACCATAAGAATTCTGTACAATTTACCCACCCACCATAAGAATTCTGTACAATTTACCCACCCACCATAAGAATTCTGTACAATTTACCCACCCACCATAAGAATTCTGTACAATTTACCCACCCACCATAAGAATTCTGTACAATTTACCCACCCACCATAAGAATTATGTACAATTTACCCACCCACAATAAGAATTCTGTACAATTTACCCACCCACCATAAGAATTCTGTACAATTTACCCACCCACCATAAGAATTCTGTACAATTTACCCACCCACCATAAGAATTCTGTACAATTTACCCACCCACCATAAGAAATATGTACAATTTACCCACCCACCATAAGAATTCTGTACAATTTACCCACCCACCATAAGAATTCTGTACAATTTACCCACCCACTATAAGAATTCTGTACAATTTACCCACCCACCATAAGAATTCTGTACAATTTACCCACCCACCATAAGAATTCTGTACAATTTACCCACCCACCATAAGAAATATGTACAATTTACCCACCCACCATAAGAATTATGTACAATTTACCCACCCACCATAAGAATTTGTACAATTTACTCACCCAACATAAGAATTATGTACAATTTACCCACCCACCATAAGAATTATGTACAATTTACCCACCCAACATAAGAATTCTGTACAATTTACCCACCCAACATAAGTTAGTGAAAGAAGGATGGCAAAACATTCATATCCCAAAACAGCTGATGCAAGATTCATACCGTCACCAACCAAATACTTGCTTGCAGATTAGTCTTTATTAGTGAGAAATTGACATAAATAGGAAGGTATCTAGATGGGAAGGTCTTCCAAGGATATCCGTTATGAAGTAACTATTTGGTGAAGCAAAGCGTCGTATATAAAGTTTGTATAGTTATGTTCTAGCTTTAACTATCATCTTTTGATATGTTATTTTCATTCACAATGAAATATGTTCATTACAAGACTAAATATTTAGCGAAAAAAAAAAAAACCTTCTCCCGAAATGTTACAATGCAAATATACTGCTTGGCCATTTCACTCTTGAAGTATTTCACAGAATGTATGAAATTTGGCAATACCAACGCAAGTCGTTACATAGATATAGGATCGCACAATACAGATTTATTGATATAAATATTATCTAGACGAATAACGGATTAGCGAAGTATTTTAATTTATCACAGCTTTCATTATTCATACAATTCTGTAATAATGTCCGCTGCTGATAAATTCGTGTTTACCGCTAGCTAGAAATGACGTAATCAAGTAATTGTTTCTTCATTGTTATATCGTCATTCAGTTAAGCTAAGTAGTATTTTGCTAGGAATTTTGGGAGATACTTTAACGTCATTATGATGCAATAACGACATTTTATTATATACTCATTTTGTTCTCCATTACCTCTGCATTGTCAGAATCGTGCAGTATTTCTCCATACTGCACTGCTTCATAATGCACAACACGTGTGTCTAAAAATAGTATCGCGTGTTAGGAACTACATTTTATTGTAAACAATGTACGCTTATGTAGCAGACACCGGCGCTTTTGATTTAGTAGATTTGTCTGTGGATGAACTAAGTAAGCTGTTTATGCCATTTGAAAGTGGAGATGATAAAGCTGACGATGTGAATGAGTTCATTGAGTCACAAAAGAAACTTTCAACCAAGCAAGCGACTGAACGTGATATCTGCAATGTCCAGCGATGGCATTATGACAACAAACATGAGACATACGGTATTGAAAATATCATTCTGATAATTTAAACACTATGGTTCAGACAATGAGCCGTGCTCTCTAGAGTCTATAAAAAAAAAAAAGCATAGAAAGGCATCTTAAGGCCAAAGGCTACCCCGTCTCTCTCAAAGACCGCCCATTTTACAAGCTAATCCAAGCACTAAATTCGAAGAAAAAAAAAACAATGCAACAAAAGAAGGCGGCTTTTGGTAGAAAAGTAAGTACCTCAGAGCCAATAAGCTAAGATAACGAAGAAGCCTTTTTTCCGCTGACAAAATGGGCTCTCACACCTCAGCTGCTTTGGAATAGTTCCTCTTTTACTTTTTTGAGAAAATGTTTTGATTTATAGTACAAATCATATAGGTCATGTAGCTGGGGTCCCTCCAACAAAGATCATGCAAGTGACAGGGCATTCAGAATGTCATCTATAGCTAGTAATAAGAATGGAAATAAATGTACTTACCTTTCTGCATCTTGAATTTCCTCATAATGTACTTTCTGATCCACAGCGCGAAATTGTACTGCAATCTTCACTACATTTCCAACAGAAATCACATTCGAAAGGAGAATTTACTGCACTCCAAAACGAAATGAATTTGATAGCCCCTAACACAAAATATTTAATCTTGCATCTTCTTGAAAATTTCAATAAAAGGAATTTCTTATTTTGTCCACCTTATGATTACAACTATCAATGGCAGAACAGAAACACATGTGCAGCTTGCTGTCAAGGCCAGTCCCTTCAGCTACATGTACATCGTACGAAATCGACCCAGCTAATAACTCCAGTCCACCATAAGTAGAAAAGCAGAATTTAGTTTGATCGACAGAAAAACAAAATCCCTCCATTCCCGACCAAATGGGAAAGTTGTTCCAAGGCGCAGTCATTCACAATATGACTTAAATTTTCAATTTTAAGTAGACCAAAATGAGATTTCTTTTTAAAATGAATGACTGAGCGCGCGTTACGCTACCAAGTTCGAAGGTCGCTGGGTGGTGCTATGTGCACATGAATACTATTTATTGTGTATTTGTTTAACTACGGTTGTGTATTTTCTTTGCAATGTAGCAGAAATTCAATTACTTTGTTTCTTGCAGTGTGTTCTCTTTATTATTCAGCCTTAGGTAGAAAAGCAAAAGGAGTATATAAAAAAGGTTACTACCTTTGTATAGGAAAATATGAACCCTTTTTTTCCTGAACTATACTGCACTCCTAACGTCGTGCAGTATAGCTCAGAAAAATTCGTTCATATTTTCCCATACAAATGCAGTAACCCATAAATCCTGCTACTAAGTATGACAAGAATACATCTTATGACAAGAATAGCATCAATGTAAATGAAAATAAGTAAAAGAACATATGCATACGAAAGTTTATGAAATTATCATTGACGACCTGCATTAAATATCGGCTTCATCGGCTTCCTCCTTCTCTTTTATATTTGCCATTTTAATATATGGTAATTTATCAGAAAAGCTTACCCAGCAACCTACACTTTCGTAATGCATAAAGTGAGAGGTATGTACGATCATGCAGTTACAATTTCGAAGATTTTTAAATACTCTAAAAATGATTGCAGGGATATGCGGGGACATGGTATCATTTCCTGTCCATCTTTATATCGTTATTTGTATTTTTGGACACACAGAGCCTACTGTAATAAAATACACAACTATCTATCAGTTTTGTTATATTTAGATTGTTTTAACTGTTATTAATGCAACAATATCCTTTTTGAAAAAAGTTTAATAATCTGACGTTAAAGTAGAGACCATCCTTGTTTTGTTATTGTTACTTATGACATGACAATATAAATGTACCGACCGTACTCACAATAGTAACACATTAACACTTAGTAACCATTAGAAACACTGTAAGGAGGCTGTACTACGCGTGTATGGCACGGGAAAGAATGAGAGGAGATGTTCAATCTACAAACAGGTTAGAGATTTTTCCTTTAGACAACGATAATAGCCAATTCATTCTAGTTGTTTTCTAGTGATATTTGTATACTGTGTTATCTGCAGGACTTGGATCAACCTACGTGAGATGGGGAAGGACCACATGTCCAGGAAATGACACAGAACTCGTGTACAAAGGTACGAGCATCTTAGTTTTGTGATGACGATACATTTTGTCATGTTTTAGTAAACCAAGACAAAGACCGGAATAGGAATCATTGCAGTTAATGTAGGACTCCTGAAGTATGCTCATTTTACTCATTCATACATGTTCAATGTTTAGATTCCAATGCAAATTCATTTTATGGAATGATGATCGCTGGTTAATGGAACGAAATATAGTGCAGGTGGATTTATCTGAAAATATTATACGATACCCAATGCACGGTTTCTTATGTATGAATATTAAATTGTATGACCTATAAAACTTTCAGTAATCGTAAAATGTTCAGAACATCTGTTAATTTAACCAACCTTTCTAATAGCCAAGACACTTCATAACTTTTGTTTTGATGTCATTTTTGGGTAGAAGTATAAGCATATTCTTATTTCGATCCTGATAGTGTGTTTATTCCAAGTGTGTGGGGAATGCCATTTCGTTCCTGATAGAGTGTTTTATTGTAATGTGGTCAGTGATGCCATTTTGTTCTACATCGTGTGTTTTTATTGCAAGAGTGTGGGGGATCCATTTCGTTCCTGATAGTGTGCTATTTTTGCAAGGGGGTGGCCATTTTATTCCAGATAGTATGTTTTTATTGCAAGATGGTAGGGGATGCCATTTCGTTCCAGATTGTGTGTTTTATTTCAAGAAGGTGGGAGATGCGATTTTGTAATTTTCCTATCAAATGTCAAAATTAGGTGAAAGATAAAGTATGTACAAATGCTCTGTTATACGACGGTTTCTAGTTGTACTATCCTTTGACATTTAAACCTTACATAAAATGGAAAAGAATTTTTGATGGTTCATCATATACAGAGAATGCTAAATAGTTAAATTAAATCATTTAATTTTCATACTCTGGTCGTCAGTACGTGTGTTAATTATGACTAATAGGTGTCATTTTAACCAATCATCTGTGGGCTTGATAATTACTCTTGGTTGCCTTTTTACTCCAATCCAGCGTATCAATATTTTATTAAATCCTCATAGGCTAATTGGGTGACAAAGGCAGAATCCACCTTAAATCAACGTTCAAAGAGTAAAAAGCACGTATTTTCTTCTTATTATGATTATACTTTAAATTAATCCGTCCATAATGAGTATATAAATGTCAGGAGGTGATTTGCCAAAAAGGGTCTTTAAATGTTTAACTCCCTTAAAATGTGTACGACTAAATATTTTGGTAGCTACTTGAGTTTGCGTCTCTTTGCTTTGGCTGTATGCTAACGATAGCATGCTATTTTGTGTTATATCAAAGCAAATATACCTGACATCTGATTTTCTTACTCGATTTATAGGAATATCATTCGGTTAGCAATAACTTCCGATCTCGTATTGGAGAACACACCTGAAAAAATCTCCATAATCCAAGTAAGTCCATCGTCGGCGATCTTTTCATGCTAGACACATAAGGCAGATCCGTAGTTTTAAAAATGTAGGCTTTTTGGTGCTTGCCCACACAAGAAATCCTCAAACATATACAGACATGATTTAAAATGTGAAATTTGAATGTAGTAAACTTTGTTACGACTCTATGGCCTAAGAAAAATGTAACAGAAAGAAAGTGAAACCAACAAATCAAGTAAAAAATCAACAAGCAATTTATTACTAGATAATTAAAATGAAAAATCAAAAAGTCACTTACAGTAATGTGTTTTGAAATCCTAATAATCCAAAAAGAATGATTGTTCTAATCACAAGTCCTAAATATAGAATGTTCCGAATTCACGGCTGTGTCCTTGAATGTTATGATGTGCTAATGGTCTCCAAAGTCCTGATGTACTAGAAATCTTGATGTGCTGAAGTCAAAATGAAGTATTCCAAAATCTCTGAATAAGTTCACATAAATTCCAAAATCATCAATTAAAAATCCAAAATCCAAAAGTTTATGAGCACTGTTATAATCCAATGAATATTTAAAATAATTCCTCTCTTAGAATTTGGAATGAATTTTCACAACTGTAATAGCTCTTTACAAGACTGATGGTAATGTCAAAACTGAATAAATGTCCACCAAACATGGTATATATAAAGATTGGTCACATGACAGAATGTTCTACAATATGAGTCATCTTAATGGAATTTTAACTGTAAACAAAATTCAACCTTGACCTTCAAATTGAGAAAACATATTGATCAAAACAACCTAATTCAAGGACACTAGGTAAACATGTTTTTCCTGATAACATTAAGATTTAAGCAAATATTAAAGTGAAGAAACATTTACAATTTCCTAAAATATTTATAATATTATATAAACATCATACATAACACCTCCCCTCATAAAGAAAAAGAAAGATTTATATAATAAAGCTTTCTTTTGAATATACATCTAATACTATAATAACCAAAATTACAAAAGAACATGTTTTATGATACTGGACTTAATTACATCAAACAATATTACATTTCTAGGCACGTGAGAGTGCATCTGCAATCACATTGGCTTTTCCCCTGATGTGTCTGATGTCAATGTTATATTCCTGCAATATCAAACTCCATCTCAACAATCTCCGATTTGTATCTTTCATTTTGTTGATGAAAGTAAGGGGATTGTGATCACTGTACACAATAATTGGAGAAAGAGCTGAGATAACATACACTTCAAAATGCTGCAAAGCCAATATCAAAGCCAAACATTCCTTCTCAATTGTGGAACAATTTTTCTGGTGCTTGTTTAGTTTTTTAGAAAAATAACACACAGGGTGATCCACACCACTTTTGTCTTCCTGAATCAATACTCCACCAACCCCTACATCACTTGCATCAACAGATAATTTAAATGATTGGCTAAAATTTGGTGCAGAAAGAACTGGTGCATTCTTAAGCATGGCCTTTAACTTGTCAAAAGATTCCTGACACTTGTCAGACCAATGAAATTTGGTTTTCTTACTCAACAAACTTGTCAAAGGTTCAGCAATTTTGGAAAAATTGGAACAAAATTTCCGATAATATCCAGCCATACCTAGAAATCGCATCAGTTGCTTTTTACAAATTGGAACTTGAAATTCAGAGATAGCTTTGACCTTAGCTTCTATAGGTTTAACTTGACCTTGTCCCACAATATGTCCTAAAAATGTGACACAAGCATGGCAAAACTCACTTTTGCTCAAATTAATTGTCAGATTCGCATCACTGAGTCGATCGAAGAATTTTCGAATGGTTTCCAAATGATCTTCCCAGGTGTTGTTGTAGATAATGACGTCATCGATATAAGCGTCACAATTATCAAGACCAAATGTTATCATGTTCATCAGACGTTGAAACGTTGCAGGCGAATTTTTCATTCCAAACGGCATGACTTTATATTGATAAAGTCCATCTGGAGTTGCAAATGCTGAAATTTCTTTTGCCCTTTCCGTCAATGGAATTTGCCAGAATCCTTTTAAAAGATCAAACTTGGTGACATATTCCGCATTTCCAATTTTATCAATGCAATCGTCCATTCTTGGGATTGGAAATGAATCAGTTTTGGTGACACTGTTGACTTTTCTATAGTCAGTACACATACGGAATGTATTATCTGGGTTGGGAACAAGAATACATGGTGAACTCCAGTTACTTTTACTTGGTTCTATGAAATCATTCTCCAGTAGATACTGAATTTCTTTCTTCAGATAGTTCTGTTTGAGAGGATTCATCCTATAAGGATGCTGTTTCACAGGCGCAGAATCTACAATGTCAACGTCATGATAAATTTTACTTGTCCGTGTTGGAACATCAGGAAACAAGTGCTCATAGTCATGTAATAGCTGTTTTAGTTCATTTCTTTCCTGTTGTTGTAGATGTGAAAGTTTCTGGTCTAGGTTGTTCAATATTTCTGAATTCCGAAGATTGGTTATACCAGAGTCACTATAGTCTGATCGTATTCCATCGTTGATATCTTCACTGTGTGGGACAGGTACAACTAAATTAACAGAATAATTAGCTGGGCTATCCTTGTCAAAATATTCCTTTAACATATTTATATGACAAAGTTGTTTCTGTTTCCGTCTCCCAGGAGTGTTAATGATATAATTTAAGTCATTTACTTTCTTTTCAACGGTATAAGGACCATAAAATTTAGCCTGAAGAGGATTTTGAGTTATGGGAAAGAGAGCCAGAACTTTGTCACCAGGTTTAAAACTCCTTTCCTGTGAATTTCTGTCATACCTTAATTTCATTTTTGACTGAGTATTGTGAAGATTAGTTCTTGCTACTTCACAGGCCTTTGACAACTTGTATTTGAAATCAGAAACATAATCAAGAAGATTACTCTTTGAGTCTTCATTTGAAAAAAGTTTCTCTTTCAATAATTTCAATGGTCCACGGACAGTATGACCAAAAACTAGTTCAAAGGGACTAAAACCCAACGACTCTTGAACTGATTCCCTAACAGCAAACAACAACAAATGAACACCCTCATCCCAATCCTTTTCTGTATCAAAGCAATATGATCGAATCATATTCTTCAAAGTTTGATGAAATCTTTCCAAAGCACCTTGACTTTCAGGGTGATAGGCAGAAGATTTAAACTGTTGGATGCCTAATTCATGCATAACTTGTTGGAAAATTCCAGACATAAAATTTGACCCTTGATCCGACTGGACAGATTTGGGAAGGCCAACAAGTGTAAAAAACTTCACCAAAGCTTTCACAATAGTTTTAGTTTTTATATTTCTCAGAGGAATTGCCTCTGGAAATCTTGTAGATGCACACATGATGGTCAACAAGTATTGGTTGCCTAACTTGGTTTTAGGTAAAGGACCAACACAGTCTACTATTATTCTACTAAATGGTTCATCAAATGCAGGAATAGGTTGCAGATGAGCCTTAGGTATCTTCTGATTGGGTTTTCCTACCATTTGACAAGTGTGACAAGATCTGCAGTATTTAGAAACATCACTTTTGAGTTTCGGCCAATAAAAATGATTCAAGATCTTGTGATAAGTCTTACGGACTCCTAAATGACCAGCCAAAGGAGTTTCATGGGCTAAATTAAGAATTTCCTGTCGATATGACTTAGGAACAACAATTTGATAGCTCATTGACCACTCGTCACCAGCGGGTACATCAGGTGGTCTCCATTTCCTCATAAGGACCCCATTTTTCACAAAGTAACACACTGGAACTTGTGTGGCTTCAGTTTCACTAATAGCCCTCTGAAACAAACAAGATATCTCGGGATCTTGCTCCTGTTCAACGACAAGGGATTGTCGTTTGTCACCCGGATTAGGACAAAGAGAATGAGTTGCCAAAAGAGGATCACTGTGATCAATACCGTTTGATTGATCAATACCTGAAGAAAAAGTGACCTCATTTAAAAAAACTGACCAATACATGTGTCAGCTAAAGGAATAATATCCTGATCAACATCACTCTCAAGAGCTCTTTTTGCCATAGCTCTAGTAACTGCACAAGCAGGGTACAAATCAGGGATTTCAGTTTCGACAGGATCAACTTTCTGATCCAAACAAGGCTTGTCAGTTACAAGTGGATTAACCACAACCTTATCTCCAGCTAGGTCATTGCCTAGTAATAAATGAACACCCTCTATGGGTAAAGAAGTCACTGCCCCAACAGTCACAGGTCCAGAAACTAAGTCTGATGCCAAATTTACACAATGAAGAGGAACATTTACAAAGCCGCACTCTACTTCCTGAACAAGAACACTTTCACTTGAAGAAGACTCCTCAGACAAAGGCAAAATACATGATAATAAAAGACTCTGAGAAGCTCCAGTGTCCCTTAATATTTTAATTGGGATAGGTTTGGCAGAATCACCAATAAGTGATATAGAACCTTCTGACATGAATGGTTCATAAGCCTCTACAATAGAATCAGATTGGGATTTGTTTGACCCAACAAATGTATTGCTTTCAATACAAGACCGTGACCTTGACCTCGTAGAAATAAGAGCATTTGGAAAAGCTCTGTCTTTACTCTGTTGCTTATTTTTCTCAGGAATAAATTCATACGTTAACAAAAAAAATTCTCAATTTAAAAATCTTTGCCAAAGACAAAATAAATTCAGAGACAAAATCAATATGAATTTCAAAGATAAATTTAATATCTCTAATATGCTTTAAAGAAATTCAATCCCGGAACGACGAGCCCCCAATTTCTGTTACGACTCTATGGTCTAAGAAAAATGTAACAGAAAGAAAGTGAAACCAACAAATCAAGTAAAAAATCAACAAGCAATTTATTACTAGATAATTAAAATGAAAAATCAAAAAGTCACTTACAGTAATGTGTTTTGAAATCCTAATAATCCAATAAGAATGATTGTTCTAATCACAAGTCCTAAATATAGAATGTTCCGAATTCACGGCTGTGTCCTTGAATGTTATGATGTGCTAATGGTCTCCAAAGTCCTGATGTACTAGAAATCTTGATGTGCTGAAGTCAAAATGAAGTATTCCAAAATCTCTGAATAAGTTCACATAAATTCCAAAATCATCAATTAAAAATCCAAAATCCAAAAGTTTATGAGCACTGTTATAATCCAATGAATATTTAAAATAATTCCTCTCTTAGAATTTGGAATGAATTTTCACAACTGTAATAGCTCTTTACAAGACTGATGGTAATGTCAAAACTGAATAAATGTCCACCAAACATGGTATATATAAAGATTGGTCACATGACAGAATGTTCTACAATATGAGTCATCTTAATGGAATTTTAACTGTAAACAAAATTCAACCTTGACCTTCAAATTGAGAAAACATATTGATCAAAACAACCTAATTCAAGGACACTAGGTAAACATGTTTTTCCTGATAACATTAAGATTTAAGCAAATATTAAAGTGAAGAAACATTTACAATTTCCTAAAATATTTATAATATTATATAAGCATCATACATAACAACTTACAAGAGGATAAAATGTATTTAATGATCGATCAGATTGGACATTTACTTTAAAATCTTTCCTTCAGATGTATTTGACACAGTTATGAAACCCTTTCTATTATCAATCCGAATCTTTCCAACAGTACATTTAGTCCTGTAGGAGTTCCTAATCAGTACTCAGGGCACCATTAAAAGACCCCAAATGTCAATTTCGTCCAAAAGAAAGGAAATATATGTGTAATATTGATTGATATATACCAATACAAGTTTACAAATGATTGGAAATCTCTATGGATCTGTTTTATTCTTGTTGTTGTAAAGTTATAAGTTCTTTTGAAAACGTTCACAAGGTAAAATGATACGGTAGAATGAAGATAGATTTTCTCTAGGTTTTACCATAGACGAAAATAATCTTTCGCTAAGTTGGTGACAAAACTTTAAATCATGCAGGAATAAATTCATACGTTAAATCGGTGCCTCTGTTTAGCATGATTTCTGGAACAGATAAGTCATTTTTATGACATATCGAAAAATGGCCTATGTAGTAAGCGTGGCTTTCAAGCAAACACATGCTGCTTTGACATAGAAAAAAAAACAACCTAAAAACTATCGGTTTGTAGAAAAAAAGAAACGTTTCATAAGAACAATGTTCAGTGGAAGGGCTATTTCTCCCCAAATAGGTCGGTTTTGGTAATCAAGATTTACATTTGGGAAGACCAAATGTTTGAAATATTTTGCATAAAATATTTTTACCCACAATATTTCTAAATAGGACAAAATAAAACGGGGGAATTGCAGCTTCAAATCAACTCAAAAGAGCCACCAAAGACATTCAATGTATCGTTATTTATAGGGAGGCTTTTCCGACTTAGAAAAATAAAATACCATAAAGTACAAGGGAGAATTTTCTCAGTTGTTTCAAAGAATCTTAACACTTCTATTTTAAATATAGTTAAGACGTTATCGTCTGTGCTTTAAACCTGAAAGTTACCTTTTAACAAAATTGTTAAGTGCGCACAATCTTGTTCTTTAGTTAATAACCTGATTTATGTTTTAAAAATAATTCGTCGGAGCACGTGTACTTTGACAAATTAAGAAAATATTAAAATATTCATGCCTGCGTCTTGGTAACTCTGATACTTCAAATAAGCTTAAATTAGGAGTATGCATCAACAAGTGTTCCTATGTTATTTTTGGCATTAACAAGTGTTCCTATGTTATTTTAGTCATTAACAAGTAGTGTTCCTATGTTATTTTAGGCATTAACAAGTGTTCCTATGTTATTTTAGGCATTAACAAGTGTTCCTATGTTATTATAAGCACGGTGGCTTATTTCTTTTAACCCGATATCATTCGAAATATCTTTGCAAAGTATATTAAAATCTAGATGTAAGAAATATATAATTTTTGTAGAAACGTCTCATTCGGGGCAAAAACAAATTAGAATTTTTCGTTACATATGATGCGTCAGATGAATGATGATCTATATCACCCCAATCTTTCATGGGACAAACTGTGATTCTCCTTAAATATATGGGGATTTCATCAGTCTCTTATATGATTTAATTCTGGTTCAAATAGTTTATTAACCCACAAGAAACCCCAGTACTCTTTACCTCTTTCTAACCTCAAATTGCACCATTTTTAAGAAGGTGACAGTCTAACTAGGTATTATATCTGATCATACCATTGTCTATGATGAAGTTGATACCAAACCAGTCAAAAATAAGCAATACACCAAGAACTATCCACTTGTATGTGATAGCAGATTTGTATAATTTAAAACGATGCATGTATAAAGCTACAGATAAAATTTTAGAAAATCACTAAAATAAATCAGTTGAAGAATTCAGGAACTCCCTAAAAAGTCAAATTATCAGAGGTATTTCAGTCTCTGTATCAACTAAAATGTTAGGGATCAAAAAATGTTACTTTACCATGGATCACACAAGAAGACAAATGGCTGAGCAAAAAAGGGACAATCTGTACCAGAAACATAAGAAATCCAATAAAGCATCTGACAAAATAATCGCATTGAAAAAAATCATCTGGTAAAATAAAAATTAAACATGCATACAACAGTTATCAAAAAGATATTCAATAAGAATATAAATTTAAGAGAAAACACGTCCATTAAGAAGCAAAACAGATCAAAACTTTCAGCGAAGAAATGTTTCTCTCTTAAAAATGCCCGCCACGACTAAAGGTAAAGTGAAACACTACATACTAGAAAATCAGAAAAAAACATATACAGTTCAATCAGACTGCGCGCCGAAAACACCATTTAAAATTCGCTTAGTGATTATTTCTCACATGGTCTAGTGAAAGTGACTCTGATACCTGACAAATACTTATGTAAGTATCCGACAATGCCAACACAGATATATCTTTAAATGGCATCCTGAAACTGCTAGCAGATCTTAATCCCAAAAAGAAGCATGTCCAGAAACAATAAAGCCAATAGCAATTCTGCAACTCAGAAATGAAATAGCACCTATTCTTCAAATTATATACAACAAACCCTAAACTTTAGGTTAAATTAATACAGAATGGTCCAAAACAAATGTTGCTCTTTTATGGTAATAGGTAACAAAAGCGATGCAGCAAACTACAGACTTTGTTTGCTTACATGTATTTTACGTAAAGTTTTGGAACATACCGTAGTATCTAATTTAACAAATCTCTTCAACAAACATAATATACTGTATGACCTATTACATGGACTCCGTGAGAAAAAGTCATGTGAAACTCCATTGATACATGTAGCTGACGGATTAGCTTGAAACCTTTCACAGGGTCAACACACATATATCTTATTGCTTGACTTCAGCAAAGCCTTTGATAAAGGTAGTAACCTAAAACTACTTTATAAATACACCAACATGGCATCAGAAAAAAGCGTTAAACTGGAGTCAGTAATACCTCAAGGCGAACCCTCTTTTGAGATACCACTCACATCAGGAGTACAACAAGTTTCATTTCTGGGTCTCATCCTTTTTCTACTTTATATCAATGAAATATCTGAAAACATTAATTTAAAAGTAAAAATATTTGAGACGATACTGCTCTATACCTCACTTTTAGTAATAACTAAGACTGTCACTAACCTTAACATTTAATACTATCATATTTTTACTTGTACCATTTTGGTAATAACTAAGACTTTCACAAGCTTTAACATTTAATACTATCATACTTTTACTTTCACCCTTTTTGCCTTTAATCTTTCTTCTCTTACTAATATGCCAAGATGCGCAACTGCACATAAACCTTTAGACAGGGTGCTGCAAACACTTCTCCCAAACGGATTGCACCTTCTCTCAGCATAAACTCAAGCATCAACTAAAGTACTGATATTACAAATGAACCACATAATCAACGGACTCAATCTCTTGACATTGATGAACAATCTCAAGCAAGCGTAAGTTTAAAAGATAGTACTATATGTATAAAACTCAATCATGTACACAAAGACAAAATGTAAATCCAAGAAAAATGATCTAACTTGGCTTATGGAAATAACTCCTCAAGTAAATCAGCATCCCCAGTGAACACATAGCTTAACTTCTTATTGAGTTTATTTAGTTTAAACGTATTGTATTGCCAAAAAAATGTAATATACAAGGCAGAAATATTTAAAGCAAGTTTTACAACTTACAAGCTCCTTTCCATTATAAAATCACATATCTAGAATGCAGGCAAGATGTATATAAAGTCAAATCAAACTATTTATTAGAGAGTTTCGTATGGTAAAACTATGATTAGATGGATAAGGGACAATATAGATAAATTAACGTCAATCGTATTGAGTATGAACTATTGTTTACACAGAACATAATCCATCTACAGTGCATTAATTGTAGTAAATGACTGTATTAATTGCAATCATCGTATTGATTGTAATCAGCAATAGTTGTATTAGTTACATTAATGGAATAGATCGATTTGCGGGGGTGTCAGGAAAAGAGGTGCACAAAAGTGTATAACTATATTACACTCCAGGTATTACAACAACTACTAATACTAATAATAATAATAATAATGACAACAACAACAGTGATAATATCAGATCAAAATTAGAATAATCTTGTTTCTCTTGGGACACTACGTTATCGGATAAATCTCACTTTTAATTTCGATATCTTGCACTTTATCTCTTTCGGGGGTGGGGGATGACCACATGCCAACATATGAAGTTGTAGAATGGAGTGGCATAATTTTAGGAAAGACGAAACCATGGACGAGATAGGAGTGAAGGGTTAAATAAAGGTAAGTGGCCTTTAGATGAAATTATGTAGAGATAATTGATAAGAACGCACTTATATGTAACCACATCGATAAAATAATATATGCTGGAGAATTGTTTTCATGATATTTCCAAAGTACATTCGTTCCGAGTCCACTTAATAATTACTCTGGTTACATTTAAGCTACTTCTCTTTTCAGATAACCTCTATTTAAGTAGCGTTTAAGGACTTTACTAGCATGTTGAAATTGTGAAGTATAGTTGTTATGAATTATATCGTGTTGTGTTTAAGTAAAGAATTCGTCCTAGTCTGATATTTTGGGTATCCAATTGATATTTTTTTAATTAACGACTATTTCCCTCTTGATGTTAATTATGATGCCGCCAATCATTTTTTTTCGGTCTTACTTTGCAGTTGTCGACTCCGTTCACCTCGCAGAACAGACTTTTTATCAGGGCGCTCATTCAGCCACGACGACGGGGATTTCTGTGTTCATAGGTTGTGATGACAGATGGTCCCAGAAATCCGCTTCGTCACACCATATGAGAACTATCCTTTGTTCTCAAATGGGTTTTAAATGGCATTAAATAAAATATTGTTATGTTTGAGTGTTTACTGAAAATGTCATGCAAAATGGTTGAAAAATGTTGAGATTATGATCACTTGTATTTGTACATAATTTGTCATGACAGTCAGCTAGTTGACGGACGTTAGACCTGAATATCCGAGAAGCTCTCTGAGTGCCTGTCATTTCGTAATGCGTCACGCCTGTGCTAGAGATATTAATGGTCGGCGGTACACATGTATCGGCACTTGTTAGAGTTTGACTGACATATGGCGATAGGGTAATTGATAATTGTTTTAATTAACGTTCAATCACACTAATGTAAACTCTTCATGTTGACTCATACTATGATCGATATACGAAGAAAGTAATTTGCTCCTTTTTACCAGGATTTGCAGGAGGCTCACACTACACACACACTGGAAGTGCTGCTGACTTTCTTTGCCTGACTGAGGATCCTACCTGGGGTAAATCTGTTGGAGGAACGGCTGCTACCGGATATATCTATGGCGCAGAGTACGAACTCGTCGCAGGGAATAATCCTTTTTCGACGGTGTCTAGAGAGGACGATGCGCAGTGCTGCGTATGTAAAACTTCCCGCACGGCCACCCTTATGATTCCGGGTAGAACTGAGTGTTACTCAGGATGGACTATGGAATATACAGGATATTTAATGTCAGGGCATCATGGTCACGCTGGGGCGACAAACTGCGTGTGTGTGGATGCAAACCCGGAGGCGGGACTTGGGAGTTCTCTAAGCCATGACGGCCATCTTCTGTACGTGGTTCAGGCAGTCTGTGGATCCTTACCTTGTCCTCCGTATGTTGGAGGTCGAGTTTTGACATGTGTTGTTTGTTCTAAATAAATAGAACATGGTGTTTAAAAGAATGATTTAACCTTTTTAAAAAAAGAATGCCCCCAGCTGTGTAGTGAAGAACGAAATAACACTTACCAATAATAAATGTTCATTTGTTACTGATTAAGGATGATGTTGTTGCATTTCTGTCTATTTCAGTGGTATTAAGATAATAGATATTGTGTCTTAAATAAAGAAAACCGGCCTCTGGAAGCATTGACGTTCCTTCCCCCAAAAATGTTTTGTGTTATATATGAAAACAATTGAAGGCAATTTTGTTTTTCATTCAGATAACACGCTTTTATACATATTTCTGAAAATTTTTTAGTATTCTGACCCCAACACAAAATACACAGGTAGTTTAAAAATTTTGATTATGTTTTTCATCAGCTCTTTTCATTATTGGAATCTTTTGTTTTTTAGATTTTTCCATGCCATTCAAAACATGTATATAGTACAGGCCTTGTCGTTCCAACATGTATATAGTAGAGACCTTGTCATTCAAACATGTATATATTACAGGCCTTGTCATTCAAACATGTATATCATTCAGGCCTTGTCATTCAAACATGTATATAGCAGAGGCCTTCTCTCTGCTTTTTGTCATACGTGTTTTCCAAGCTTGCGTGCGCGAGTGAGATCGTGCTTAATATCGCACAACTCCTCCTGCATCATTAATGATAAAGATTTCAAACTTTGGGATATCATCGAGATGGTTTTCAGATGTTCATAATTGTTTCGGAATTTTGATACATTCCCTAAGGGTGGATCTCCGGGGGTGGAAACACCTTTGCGTATTGTATATAAAATAGGCAGTGATTTCATGGGTTGTGTAATATTTCCCAAATCATCCTACACCGTTTATGACAGAAACCTGAACCTTTCGAATATGATTAGGGCTGATTTGTACATGAGTACAAGGTTTGCTTTTGTTTTTGTTTGTTTTGTTGTTTGTTGTTTTATTTATTTATTTATTTTTTTTTGGGGGGGGGGTCGTGAGTGGCACAAAATATATGTATAGCGGGGTGGGTGTAGGAAATGGATTATAGGTAATTGAGTAAAGCGTGGGGATGTTGCTGCTTTGCTGCAGATTTCTAGTTTTATCTTGACTACCCGATACTTCATATTCATTGCTTGATCGAAATTATTTCTAACACAATACTGCTCAAAACTAAGTGAAACGAATCTTATTCTTCCACATATTACAGGTTTCCCAGCTAGTTTTCTCCCTGTCTATGCAAATACCACCATTAATTCTTCCACATATTATAGGTTTCCCAGCTATTTTTTCTCCCTGTCTATGCAAATACCACCATTAATTCTTGCACATATTACAGGTTTCCCAGCTATTTTTTCTCCCTGTCTATGCAAATACCACCATTAATTCTTCCACATATTACAGGTTTCCCAGCTATTTTTTCTCCCTGTCTATGCAAATACCACCATTAATTCTTCCACATATTACAGGTATCCCAGCTATTTTTTCTCCCTGTCTATATAAATACCACCATTAACTCTTCCACATATTACAGATTTCACAGCTATTTTTCTCCTTGTCTATGCAAATACCACAATTAACTCTTCCACATATTACAGCTATCCCAGCTATTTTTTCTCCCTGTCTATGCAAATACCACCATTAACTCTTCCACATATTACAGGTTTTCCAGCTATTTTTCTCCCTGTCTATGCAAAAACCACCATTAACTCTTCCACATATTACAGGTTTCGCAGCTATTGTTTCTCCCTGTCTATGCAAATACCACCATTAACTCTTCCACATATTACAGGTTTCTATCTATTTTTCTCCCTGTCTATACAAATACCACCATTAACCGTGTTAAGATTTCTGGCTACCATTGTCCGTTGACAGGTTATGCTTACTTCTTCTTAAAGTATCACAGGCATTCGATGTCAAACTATGTCACAAGTTTTATTGATTTTTTTTTCTTCCACATATTCATAATTTAATTATCTTACATTTCCAGCCATAATAGGATTCTGAAGAGGAAAGGAATCAAATTTTCCTATGATCACATGTCCTCACTGGCAATGGATATATCTTCCTATAATCACATGTCGTCACTGGCAATGGATATATCTTCCACGAGATAACACACTGTTTTTGATACTTCACATTCTGGAGACTTTGTTCTTCCAATGTTGTGTTGGGGGTAGATATATCAAATAATTTACATAAATAGTATAAGTTAGATATTTTTGTGCTGTTCAAAGAACCGACGAGTTATTGATAAAATAATAATTTTAATTTTAGAACTTACCTATCAGCATTCATAAACCCGAGGGTTCATTTATTCCCCAACGGATTCGAAATAAAATATACATACAAGATGTATGTATTTCATGCGTGTATTTAATGTTTATACCACCAACAGTAAAAGAAATTTCAGCAATTGCAAAACTATCTGGCAGTCCATTCATCTATCAACTTTGCTTCCAAGTCTATCTATCTATCTATCTATCTATATATTCAGCGGTGCTTCCAAATCTATCTATCTGTCTATATATTCAGCGGTGCTTCCAAATCGATCTCTCTATCTATCTATTGATTCAGCGGTGACTCCAAATCTATCTATATATTCAGCGGTGTTTCCAAATCTATCTATCTATCTATCTATCTATCTATATATTCAGCGGTCCTTCCAAATCTATCTATATATCTATATATTCAGCGGTGCCTCCAAATCTATCTATCTATCTATCTATCTATATATATATATATATATATATATATATATATATATATATATATATATATATATATATATATATATATATATATATATTCAGCGGTGCTTCCAAATCTATCTATGTCTTTACGCCTTTCCGTCTGTACAAAAATAGAAGCGGCAAAATATGATGTGATTCACTTTTACTGATCAACAGTCTGCAATTATTTGGTTCTTTTAGTATATGTATGTTTGCATGGGCTACACGTTTTCATTTATGATAAAAGTTAGTTCTTAATTCAGTTAATCGCTTGCACTTCACTTTTCCAGTTATGATTCATTCAGATCAAGAACGACATATGTTGTGAGAATTATGTCTAATCCAGTGCAGCTTAATTTTTTACAACAACATATGTCTAAATATAAAGACATTAAAACAGTCTACCCCTTTTGTAAAGGATTAAGTGTGGTGGAACATTCTGAATGGACAAAATTTATGAATTGAAACCAAAACATGCCAATCGCTTTCAAGTAAATGCCCTTTCCACGATAAAGTATCTTGAGCAAGCAAAAACATTAGTTTTGTCAACAAGGTGAGGAAAGATGACTTTATCATCTCATGATTTATGACTAAATCATGTCTTAATCAAATATTAAATTTATCCTTTTTAATTCCGTGGTTTTATTTGTCAGGCTGTTAATGTATCATGTCAGTTTTTTCCCTCCCCATTTTGCTGCCCCTAAATTGTACTAGATGCACTTATTTATTTGCAACAATTATTTTACAGGGCTACAAACATTGATGGTCTTTTGGGTACAAAAATAAAAAATAAACGACAACAATTATTGAGAATGTATCAGGTTCTTGCTAGATACAGGATCCAGTCACAACTGGCTGTTATTTCGTTTACCAAATTTCCGATTCCACCCTTCATTCACAAGAAATCTAGGTCGGAGTATACTTATTAACCTAGAATGTATTTACATCCCCAATCGAGGATACGATGGATATTGAGGCAACTCACAAACGTTTTTGTGAAATTTTCATAGTCAATTGCTGAGTGATCAAATAAACCCAGACATGAGAGTTTCTAAATGTTGTGAATGAAACATTGGATGAAAAAGTAGGCAGTACCATAAATACTAATGTAAAAGTGTAATTTATTCTCACTTATAAGTCGAATCCAACTGCAAACTGCATAGACTCAGATCTGATCCGCTGTATAACTATCATCACTGAATATCACAGCATCTGCTGTTCATTTGGTTGATTTGCTATTAGCGTCAGTCTAACATCACGGAGCTTTTGTTATATGCCCAAGGACATTAGCTTCGGAAAAATGCGTTGACAGCCTATTACAAGCGAAACACACCTTCTTTATAGTTCGTGTTGGTGTTTTAACAAGAATTACCCGTAGATCTTAAGCCACAGAATAAAGAGAGAAAGAATGAGCAGTCTAGCTCTTACAGCTACTGTTGCTACTATCTCCAATACAACTATTACAATTGATAACTAAAAATTACTCAATACAATATCAGTTTGTCCTTCTTCAATCTTGACTCATCTCAAAGACAGAAATGAACAGTTCCTCTGGTCCAGTGTAAATCTTTTCGCTAAGGACACTAGGGGACCACTACATTTTGTCCTTTTTTGTGATAGGCATCTTTCATATAAAGGTTACATATGAAAGTGAAATTAGCGAAATGGATACTAATTATTATATTTTATGTGCAGATGTATTTTATACGCTGGTGTTGGATATGTGCAGATGCATTTTATACGATGGTGTCCGTTAAAACAGGTTCACTATAAGCTGTCAATATTTTATACGATGGTGTACCTTAAAACAATTTCACTATAAGCTATCAACTGGTATTTATAGAGATAAGAGACATGCAAATGGAAAATAAAAAGTAAACTTTTGGAAAGCTAGTAAAGTTGGTGGACTGCTTATTATTTGAAAAAAGAAGGACTAAGCACTATTTACGAGAATTTAACTTAGACTTTCTAACTTTTCAGTTTTGTTTTTACCATGTTCTATTATAAAATCACACAAAGACCTTTTGCTGTAATTTCCCCGTAGTATAAAGGATAATTAAAAAAAACCTAATGTCTAAAATTAATTAATAGCAATCCTCTTCTTCTCTCCATTTTGATGAATAATACAATCCTTTTCCAGTTTTAAAAAAGAAATTCAGTTCACATGAATAATGCTGTAAAAACTTCCAATCACTCCCAATAAATATGTACAACTGTAAATCTTGTTAGTACTCTAGTGTACACATTCTATTGTGGCCGGTGGTTAAAGCGAAGAAAACTGCCCACGTGTTGAAATTCCTCAAAACTGTTTTGCTTTAAGTTTATTCCATACATATAGGAAAGTAATTTAAAGCAATTGGACTTTCCGTACGGATAACACACATTTATGCGGATCACTTCACCATTGTTTATTTTTGATAAACTTTTATTATTCTGACCATAACATACAAAAGACATCAAGTTTCCACATTTTGATACTGTTTTTCATCTCATTTTTGTTTCCCTAAATTAATCCTTACACGTAGATTTCTGATTCAATAGTAAATAGTTTAGGTTTTCTCTCGGCTTTTGTGTTGGTTTAGGTTTTGTTTTTGTAAATTCTTCCTTCCTCCGACTAAGAGATTGATAATTCGAAACGTCAACGTTGGGAAACTATTTTCAAATTGCACTGTTAACATTTTTTTTGCATTAATATGTATGTGGGGAACCCGTTTTACCTCGAACTCTCTGACCGTGGATGTGACCACGGGCATGGTACTTATAGCCAAAATTATCTCTGTATCGTCACAATACAGATGAGTCTTGCCAGGAAGCTGTCTCCTTTACGGAAGTAATCTTCAGCTGTAGAGGTATATGAAAATGAAAATGTATTCTTTCTTGCTATCCGTTCTATATGATGAAATTTTTTAATATATTGAATGTTTCGGAATTTATTTAAATGTTTCTAGAAAGTCTGACCTATGTCACATAACGCCATGATATCGGATAGAATATAGTATGTTCAAAGTTCGACATTTTATAGATGAACAGAAAAGTTGAATTCAATTATATATTGTACGCGTTAAATGATAAGAAACGTTCTAATTTTTATAATCCAGTGCGATTATTCTTATCAGAGACATATTCATGTACGAAAATTATAATTATAATTTCGTGCAGACTTTCTTATGAAAGAAATGAATGTGTAACAAAGTCAGTCTCATGCCTACGCATGAGTAATGTATCTCAATGCATTCGCACTTGAACATGTCTCATGTATTACACGGCGCAATCCTTGTATTTTTAACTCTTACGGGGAGTCGTCGAACTCTGGAGTTTTGTGTAACCCGGATACTCCGGTCAGTGGTGACGTTGGTTCGAAGGACGATACTGCTTATCTCAATGTGAGGGGTCAAAGGTTTGGACCAACGGGTCTGCGGAATAGGGAGGTTCTTTAGGGAACCGTCGGCAGGCTGGGACGAGCTGACTACACATATCTTTCCTGAACCATTTGACGGGAGCTGTGGAATCGGAATCTGGAAATTATCGCCTGGATGCCACGAGATAAATATTATCATCTATGGTGATGGAAGATGTGTGCTAGGTTTTGAATCTAAAAATCAATGTCACTATATGTGTGACAATCAACTTAATACAGCATCATACTAGTTGATTAACAATACATTGATCATACTTGCTGATAATTCTAAATATCAATCATATATGTTGATAAATTCCATACATTAATCGTATCTGTTGATAGAGCCATATATCAATCATATCTGTTGATGACCTCCATAGATTAATCATATCTGTTGACATACGAGATCATTTGTGATTATTTTATTTAAATTGCATGCTTTGATTGTATCCATTGAGGAACGATATCCTTTTGTTATATCCGTTGTTGATCTTTGTGCACATGAGTAGGGTGTCAGATTCATTCATCGTTAATTTGCATTATAAATAAAGATCTACTTCACGTGATTGTGTTAAGTGTTTTGCTAAATCCAATCTGACCCGTTTTCATCCTATTACACACACACACACATACACACACACACACACATATATATATATAGAGAGAGAGAGATAGAAAGATATATATATATATATATATATATATATATATATTACTAAAATGGGAGAAAAGATTCATATAAAAAGAAGTGATCATGTTGTAATGGTCAAGATCACAAAAATGACAATATTTCCTTACAATTGCATGAATGCACTTTCACAATATTTCTCTATATTGAGATTTAAAAGGGTACTAAGGTAAAATATAGATAAAGAATATTTGATTCTGCAGTTTCATTAAAAAAAACGAATAATAAGAACTTAACGTTAAATTTAGCCTGTTTATTGCAGTCCCTGCCTCCTCACAAATAAACAGAATAACAAACTGTTTCTATAGCAGTTTGATCTCTAGTCCTGCATAAGAAACTTTCGTGACCCACTTTAAAATAATAATAATAATAATAATAATAATAATAATAATAATAATAATAATATAACTTGATGTTACTAGAAGAGCGTGAGACTGAGCAAACTGAGAGGAAGGAAACTGACACGCGGTGGGTTAAACAGAACGTTTAGATTTCTTTCTAGGCAAATTTCCCGCTTGTTCGCAATATGCAGTATCCAATATTGATCTTTTTGGCCACGTTCATTGTCAGTTCACCTGTAATTTAACTCAATAGGCAGCATTTCAAGGGACAGAGTGTCCGGTTGAGTTTAAATGGTTGGCAAGTTTTATGTTGACCTTCTTTCTGATATGGCTTTTGTAATTGCTAATTGTTTTACTAAAGTCTGCTGTTTCGCCAACATATTGGATGGCACAAATGTCGCATGTCAGGGCGTAAATGAAGTTTCTACTGAACACATCATAACCATTGGTTCATATTGTGAGTAACTCCTGTTGATGAATTCTTGAAAGTAGTAGTCTCGGATATTTGCTTACAGATCATACAACGTCTGTAGTTACATAGTTACATCTGTAGTTACATCTGCATGTTACTTCTACTATGGTTTGAGTTCAGTTGGGCACGCGCAAAGTGGTCTTTTATTGTTTTAGTCCAAAATTTACGATTCATTGACTTGTGTCAAAATTCATTTGATGTTCATTTCCCATGCACTTAAATTAGGATGATATGCACAACGTCTGTAGTTACATCTGTATGTTACTTCTTCCGTACTATGGCTTGAGTTCAGTTGGGCACGCACAAAGTGGTCTTTTAAGGTTTTAATCCATAATTTACGATTCACTGACTTGTGTCAAAATTCGCTTGATGTTCATTTTCCATCCACTTAAATTAGGATGATAGGATGATATGCACCTCTGTTAGTATCACACCCTTAAAATAAAAGAAACTTATCGTGAAGTATTTGAGTTTAGCTCATAATAGCATGCATACTATCCAACCGAGAATCATGGAACTTGGTGAGGGGATACATCTTGATAGGTACTACATCCTTCTCATAAAATGAAGATTCTGTGATTTATTGGTGCTTTTTATGTTAGAATGATGAAGCTTGATAATTAGATGCATTTCGGTTAGTACTACTCTCTAACAACCAAAGAAGGTCACTATGACGTACATTTTATCCTTTACTAACATGAGTTAAACATTGGTGTTTAGCTCATAACCACACAAATTGTTCCCGCTTTATACATCATTGCTTACATAGAATTACCTCTCCGACCGGTACTCTTGGAAGTAGGTTTAAATATGTTTATGCAATGGTAAACGTTCCATAATAATGGTTATATCCACAGTAGGTTCATTGTGTATTGTACACGTGAACGAGTATAGGAATTCAATGAGTGGGCTGCATGCATCTCACGTGAGGCCTCAGATGTAGTGGATAATGAAGGTAATTACTGATGCATTAACTATGCTTGCAATAGAGTTATACTGGGTGTCACTCCAAGGTTTCTCAAAAGCTTATGACTTTCACCCAGTAAAATCTGGCTTCTCGGGGTGGAAGATAATACTTCTGAAGCGGATTGTATTAACAATGGTTTCAAAAAAGAAAAACAAAATTAATCGTTTTTTCTTTGTTTCTTCTTCTTAACTCATTATAGTACCTCTACTTTTATATCATAGAAAACTCTGTTCATTTTATTATTTAATGTATTTTATGCCCGTCATAGGGGCCAGAATTTTGATGTCAAGATCACATTAATCTGAATTTATTTTCATTATTATAATTAATGTTTACAATGGCTGCTGGGGACAACTACGCGGAGGCTTGCTATGTAATCGTTGATTACATTCTGTTGTTTTTTGTTCTTACTTCCGAACGGTAGCTGCTAAAGACAGGGTTGACATCATAGTTTGTTTAAATGTTTACAAAGTATTGGATATAACCGCTGAATGAATGCCTGTTGTGTCAAAAGTGCATTAGATGTGATATGGTCTGTTAACAATATTACCTTCTCATCATTTTTTATACTTTCAGGAATTTTAACTAAAAGTTTTACTTAGAAAGATTCCTTAATTGAAAGTTTGTATGATCTTCCTTGCATTTCGTGAAAATAAACGCGAAATTGAAACCATGTTAAATCGATTAAAACCTTTAGCGATAAATTGATATAAACCAGCACTGAAATATTTATCTTTTATGCATGGTAGTTTGGTTTCTTTGTTTGTTTGAATGCTCGGTTTTGTTTTTTCCATATCTTTGTTATCCCAAAGTTGACATATACTGAAACATTTTTTTGGAAGAAATAAATGCAAAATGTTGTCATTTAATTTATGTATAATACATTGTACCCATTTTATCCCTACACTATACAATTTGGCTTGGGGTCATGTTACAAAGCATTTCTCCGGGCAAAATATTCAACAAAACCATTTGGGACTTGCTTGACAGTAATCATAATCTTGTCAACTAACAGGCTTTAGACCATAGATGCTTTAGATCAATCCGTCTCCTTGTCAACTAACAGGCTTTAGATCATAGATGATTCCGATCAATTCCTCTCCTTGTCAACAAACAGGCTTGATATTACAGACGATTCCGATCAACCCCTCTCCTTGTCAACCAACAGGCTTTAGATTATAAACGATTCCGATCGATCTCTATTCTTGTCAACTAACATGCTTTAGATTATAGACGATTAATCTCTCCTTAACCTACTTGTTTGAATAGTTTGATCTTGGGCAATTTGTCCACTATCTCACCACCAATATTTGAACAAGCTGTGCAGAAAGCAAGCACGCTTGGGTCAGGTACAGAAACAATGTTAACATGAAACTGACGAGGTTGCATCACAATGGTTGGAGACGTGTATTTAAAGTGCTCCAAAAGTACGACACACTAATGTTATTACGGCAAAGTCTCAAAAGCTCGATCAAAGTCAGATGAAGTGTGATATACTTCATTCATACTATATATTAGTAGTGTCCATATAGTAGTGGTAGTAGTAGTAGTAGTAATAGTAGGGAAACAGTCTGCATGTAATTAGTCCACTGCCTTTGTGCCATGAATGACAATGACATGATAAATTTTAAATAAGCTTCACTTTATTCATTACATATTATGTGTTTCCTATGCTCTTTAAGAAACTTTTGACTATATTCGATCCCATTCGATCATTATTAAAGTCGATATTTACTTGTGTTCAGTGTGCGATTGTGTCAATATTGAATTGATGGATGTCTTCGAAGTCAACCACATGCAGATCATGCCGTTACATTCCGGATATATATTGCACTTAACATTATCTTTTGGTCCAATAAGTCTGCAATTCAGTAAGGTTTTATTCCAATGTTATTATTCTCAGACATTGTTTGCATGTTAGCAAAGATTGATAAAAGAATGCTACAGACTCCCAAATTTAAACTTTATCGATTGATTTTCCTTTCTATAATTGCAGCCAAATATGTGCCAATTGTAAACATGTCACCACATGTATCTAGGTTAGTGCTTGAATTTCCCAAGTAGCCGCCAAATGTTCCCTACAAAATCCTCAAGTGTTCGATAATGCCGATCAGTTATGAAATATGGCCGCCATTATTTAAAATAAAAGAGTTTAAACTTCTTTTCAAAAACTGCTCGAGCTCGACATAATTTGACAGAAATAACCCTTATCTTAAGATCTCTCTTGGTATATATATATATATATATATATATATATATATATATATATATATATATATATATATATATATATATATATATAACTATTAAACGACTTCAGACAGAAATTAACACGATTTTACAGAGAAAATACGGGTATGGAGACATTTTTAGTTTGTACAAATTATGCCGATCCGTCGTCAGATTTGGTCAGTGTTACAAAAACATAGCAAGTCAGTATATTCACGCACCCTTATTCAGGAAGTACAATTTCATTGTTGATATTCATACTAAGTGCGATTTTCAGCTGTCGGAGTGAATGTTGCGCACAGAATGTCAGGGTATATCCATTTAAGATTCTGCCGCCAAGATATGCGCCTGCAGTATAATGGAAACCAATTGTATATTGGTATCAAACGTGCTAATTTTGTAAATAATGAAATACACAAAACACTTACATATTAATTCACAAGAGAAAAATTTGATAGTTTTGTTAAAATGCTGTGCACAGTAACCCGCAATATACTGAAATAAATGAGCATAGGAGAAGTGGAATATTCTAACGGAACATACCAAGCCTAGTAAAAATGGAATAGCCTTTTTACTTTAAAAACCAATATCTTTTACGTACACTAGACGTCACAAACTACGCAGCAGTATTCCTCCTATCTACGAGAATATTTCAGGCATAAGTGGACCTGACATTGCATACATCAGTCATGTTTGTCACTTTCTGTTCATCGTTTGCTCTCCTTTTTGTTGGTGTGCACTTGGAAACCATCCCGGAGTCTAAAGGTAACGACTGTCCTAGGTTTGATTATGAGTACAAGTTATTAGAGAGACTCCTTAGGATCGAATTTGCCCAGAGAGAATCAGAGGCCTCCCTAGAGCAGCTTCATCAAAAATTAAAAACTCGTCAAACACATGTCCCACAGACAGAACATCTCGAAGAAAGTCGGCGTCTCTTAGACAACAAACCCAAGGGTGAGTCTGAATATATTATAACCTTCTAACTAAAAATACATGACCCTTCACTATTGTTTTCGTATACCATATATATGAATAGAATGCGACATCCATCTCTCTACCTGTACTCAGTACAAACTTTCAATCACGAATTATTTTCACATGCCAACTCAACTGAAACAGCTTTTATGTGAACGAAACAAATATTGTTGAATTCTTGGTATCGGCAAAATTACATATAGGTCAGTGATCAGGTTCAGATATTCGAAAAATGATAGATTCATCTGATAAACCGGATGTAATCTTTGTCACAATTCAATAAAGTTGCATTCCATTTCAAAACAACAGTGATAATGTTAAACTTGAAGTGAAATTCAAACAGCATCAGACGATGCGGAAGTAGACTATAAACACACATTGAAGTAAAGTTATGATTTGAAAAGAGAAAAGCTTTTTCGAAAAAAGATTAAGGAAATGAAACAAGTGGAATGAGAGAGAGAGAGAGAGAGAGAGAGAGAGAGAGAGAGAGAGAGAGAGAGAGAGAGAAGAAACCATGATTTGTTTTCGAATATCATATATATGAATAGAATGCGACATCCATCTCTGGACCTGAACTCAGTAAAAACTTTAAATCACGAATTATTTCACATGCCAACTCGACTGAAACAGCTCTTATGTGAACAAAAAATATTGTTGATTTCTTGATATCGGCAAAAGTATATTCACTTACAAGGTTAAGATGTTCGAAAAATGCTAGACTGATCTGATAAACCGGATGTAATCTTTGTCACAATTCAATGTAGTTGCATTCCATTTCAAAACTACAGCGATCATGTTAAACTTGAAGTGAAATGCAAACAGCATCAGACGATGCGGTAGTAGACTGTAACCACACACTGAAGTACAGATATGATTTGAAAAGAGAAAAGCTTTTTCGAAAAAGATTAAGGAAATAAAACAAGTGGAATAATGTTCCATCTGAGAGAGAGAGAGAGAGAGAGAGAGAGAGAGAGAGAGAAGAAATCAATGATTTGCCAATGTTAATTTGTTATACTGAATGAATGTTTTCTTTCATCCATATGTTAAATTTTCATCCTCTTTCTAAAAGCATGAGTCCCAATTCATATTGGTTTTTTCTGTTATTCTCTCTTTCGATGATGGATTATATATTTAATAAATTCCTTTCTATCTTAAGTTCTTCAATGATTGAAAAGTAAGATGGAAGTGCATACTGAAATTATTCAAGAATTCTCCACCCATTCTTCCGAAGTTTTGCCTGCAGATCAAAGTCTAATTCTTACGTAATTACAAAGCTTCTTTAGTTAGTGCCTGTATGCCGTACATATAGCTTGAATAGCGGACACTGATTATTTTTGTGGAGTTACAGTGTTTAAATTATGCTGTGCCCGACGAAATATTCATTTGATCGAAACAATTCAAAGACAACCCATGCGTTGTTCTGACCGGGAAAGAAAGAGAAAAATGCACACTGTTTGGATTTTACTGGACTTCACTTTTGTTTGTAATGTCTCTATTTAACGATAAGATGTATTACTAAATAGTAAATGATTATGCAACTTATTGCATCATGCTTACTCATTAGGAAGTAATTTGTGCGAATTCCTACCCTTTGATAGAAACATACTGTATGCAGGTTCAAGTGTTAATATACACCTGCAATTAACAGTTTACCATTTTAACATAACACGTTCAAAATTTGATTTTAATATATTAACGTATCATTCTCTAACGGGCATGTTACAAATATCACCACACAGACGAAGCATAAAGAATCGCCATGCACGGATAAATCGATCGTCATAGACAATCGTCGCTCATCATCAACCATGCTTAGTCGTCATCGAATAACATAGAACATCATATATCATAATCATTTTCTCAATGAGCTGAAAATGACATAATATTGCGTGATATGGTATTAACAAATTATACACTTTATGGTATTAAGAAATTAAACACTTTATGGTATTAAGAAATTATACACTTTATGGTATTAAGAAATTATACCCATGTGCATGCCAGATTATTTTAATATAGGCAGTGCAATCTGCACATAACATGGTTCATATACTATATTGAATAAATAAATTAAATTGTCTCATCATTACTATCCGTAAAGTACGTAATCTATGGTGATATAACAATAAAGATAAAATTAGCACATACAATATATCATTACCACTCGCAAGTTAACTATTATCTAGTCGAAACAGTGTTTCACAAGAATGAAATTCAGTTCATTAATCAACTATCTAACGAAATCCGTTCATTTAATCGAAGAAATATGTACAATTTCCACACCCGACGTAAGTTAGTGAAAGAAGGAAGGAAAAACATTCATATCTCAAAACGGCTGATGCAAGATTCATGCCGTCGCCGACCAAATACTTGCTTGCAGATTAGTCTTTATTAGTGAGAAATTGACATAAATAGGAAGGTATCTAGATGGGAACGTTTCCCAACGATATCCATTTTCAGATAACTATTTCGTGAAACAAAACGTCGTATAAAAAGTTTACATAGTTATGTTTCTAGCTTTAACTATCAGCCTTTAATAAGTTATGTTGATTCACAATTGCATATTTTTTTTAGAAGACTAAATGTTTAGTGGAAAGAAAAAAAACTTCTCCCGAAATGTTAAAATATAAATGTTCTGCTTGGCCATTACACTCTTGACGTATTTCAAAGTGTATGTGAAATTTGGCAATACCAAAGCAAGTCGATACACAGATATCGAATCGCACAATACAGATTGATTGATATAAATATTATCGAGAAGAATAACGGATTAGCTAAGTATTTGAATTTATCACAACTTTCATTACTCATAGAATTTTGTAATAATGTCCGCTGCTGATAAATTTGTGTTTACAGCCCAGCTAGATATGACGTAACAAAATAATTGTTTCGTCGTTGTTATGTCGTCATTCAGTTAAGCTAAGTAGTATAGTACGATGAACTTTGGGAGATACTTTGACGTCATTATGATGTAATAACGACATTATCCTGCTACTAAGTATGACAAGAATATATCTTATGACAAGAATAGATCTTATGACAAGAATAGCATCAATGAAAATGAAAAAAAGTAAAAGAACATATGTATACAAAAGTTTATGAAATTATCATTGACGACCTGCTTTAAATATCGGCTTCATCGTCTTCCTTCTTAATATATGCTAATTTATCAGCAAATTTCACTCAGCAACCTACACTATCGTAATGCATAAAGTGAGAGGAATGTATGATCATGCAGTTGCAATTTCAACCATTTTTAAATACTCTAAACAGTATTGTAGGGACATGCGGTGACATGGTATCATTTCCTGTCCATCTTTATATCGTTATTTGTATCTTTGGACACACAGAGCCGACTGTAATAAAATACTCAACTACCTAGCAGTTTTGTTATATTTTAGATTGTTTTAACTGTTATTAATGCAACAATAGTCTTTTTGCAAAAATTTGAATTGTCTGGAGTTAAAGTAGCGATCATCCTTGATTTGTTATTGTTACTTATGACATGACAATATAAATGTACCGCTGAAAGCTGTAATACGCGTATATGGCAAGGGAAAGAATGAGAGGAGAGACACAATATATAGCTGGTTAGAAGTTTTTCTTTTAGACAACGACAATAGCCAATTCATTCTAGTTGTTTTCTAGTGATATTTGTATACTGTGTTATCTGCAGGACTTGGATCAACCTACGTGAGATGGGGAAGGACCACATGTCCAGGAAATGACACAGAACTCGTGTACAAAGGTACGAGCATCTTAGTTTTGTGATGACGATACATTTTGTCATGTTTTAGTAAACCAAGACAAAGACCGGAAAAGAAATCGTTGCAGTTAATGTAGGACTCCAAGGGTGTGGGGAATGCCACTTCGTTCCTGATAGTGTCTTTTATTGCAATTTGGTGAGGGATATCAGTTTGTTCTAGATTGTGTTTTTTTATTGCAAGAGTGGTGGGGGATTCCATTTCGTTCCAGATAGTGTGTTATTTTTGCAAAGGGGTGTGGAATGTCATTTTGAAATTTGCCTATCAATTGTCAAAATTATGTGAAAGATTAAGTAAGTACAAATGCTCTGTTATGCGACGGTTTCAAGTTATAATATCCTTTTATATTTAAACCTTACATGAAATGGAAAAGACTTTTGGGATGGTTCATCAGATACGGAGAATGCTAAATGGCTATATTAAATAATTTAATTTTCATTCTCTGGTCGTCAGTGCGTGCGTTAATTATGATTAATAGGTGTCATGATAACCAATAATCTGTGTGTTTGATAATTACTCTTGGTTGCATTTTTACTCCAATCCAGCATATTATTATTGTATTAAATCTTCATAGGCTAATTTGGTGACAGGGGCAGACTCCACCTTAAATCAACGTTCAAAGAGCTAAAAGCACTTATTTTCTTCTTATTATGATTATAATTTAAATTGATCCACGCATAATGAGTATGTAAATGTCAGGAGGTGATTTGTCAAAAAGAGTCTTTAAATGTTTAGCTCCCTTAGAATATGACTTAATTTGAGTTCGCGTCCCTTTGGTTTGGCTGTATGCTAACGATACCATGCTTTTTTGTATTATATCAAAGCAAATATTCCTGACATTTGATTGGAAATAACTTCCAATCTAATATTGGAAGATATTGAAGAACACACCTCACAAAATCTCCATAATCATAGTAAGTCCATCCTTCGCGATCTTTTCATGCTAGACACATAAGGCAGATCTGTAGTTTAAAAAATGGAGGCTTTCTGGTGCTTGCCCATACAAGAAATACTCAAACATATACATACGTATTTTAAAATGTGAAATTTGAATGTAATAAATTTTGCAAGTTAATAAAATATATATAATGATTGATCAGACTGGACATATACTATAATATCTTTCCTTCCGATGTATTTGACACAGTTATGAAATTCGGTCTATCATCCAGCCGAATCTTTCCAACAGTACATTTGAGTCCTATAGGAGTTCCTAATCACTGATCAAGGCACCACTAAAAGACCCAAAATGTCAATTTCGTCTCAAAGAAAGGAAATATGTGTGTAATATTTATTGATATATAACAATACAAGTTTACACATGATTGGAAATCTGTATGGATCTGGTTTGTTCTTGCTGTTGCAAAGTTATAAATTCTTTTGAAAACGCGCATAAGGTAAAATGATACGGTAAAATGAAGATAGATTTTCCCAAGGTTTTACCATAGACGAAATTAAACTTTCGTTCAGTTGGTGACAAAACTTTAAAGCATGCAGGAACAAATTCATAGTTAAATCGGTGCCTCTGTTTAGCATGATTTCTGGAACAGGTAAGTCATTTTTACGACATATCGAAAAATGGCCTATGTAGTAAGCGTGGCTTTCAAACAAAAATATGTTGCTTTGACATAGAGGAAAACAAAACTATCGATTTGTAGAAAAATACAAACGTTTGATAAGAACAATATTCAATATAAGGGCCATTACTCCCCAAATAGGTCGATTTAGGTAATCAAGATTTACATTTTGAGAAGACAAAATCTTTTAAATATTTTGCATAAAATATTTTTTACCTACAATATGTCTAGGTAGGACAAAATAAAACGGTGGAATTGCAGCTTCAATTCAATTCAAAACAGCCATCAAAGACGTTCAATGTATGGTTATTTAATAGTAGGCTTTTCCGACTTTAAAAAAAAAATACCATAAAGCACAAGGGAGACTTTCCGGAACTTTTTCACAGAATTTTAACACTTCCATTTTAAATATAGTTAAGACGTTATCATCAGTGCTTTAAACCTGAAAGTTACATGTTAACAAAAGTTTTAAGTGCACACAACCTTGTTCTTTTGGTAATAACCTGATTTATGTTTTAAAAAGAATTCGTCGGGGCATGTGTACTTTGAAAAATTAAGAAAATATTAGAATATTCATGCCTGCGTCTTGGTAACTCTGATACTTCAAATAAGCTTAAGTTAAAAGTATGCATTCACAAGTGTTACTATGTTGCTATATGCACTGTGGCTTAATTCTTTTAACCCGATATCATTCGAAATATCTTTGCAAAGTATTTTTAAAATCTAGATGTAAGAAATAAATCATTATTGTAGAAACGTCTCATTCGGGGCAAAAACAAATTAGGATATTTCGTTACATATTATAAGTCAGATGAATGATGATCTATATCACCCCAATCTTTTATTGGACAAACTGTGTTTCTCTTTAAATATATGGGGATTTCATCAGTCTCTTATATCATTTAAGTCTGGTTCAAATGGTTAATTAACCCACAAGAAACCCCAGTATTCATCACCTCTTTATAACCTCAAATTACACCATTGTTAAGAAGGTGACAGTGTAACCAGGTATATCTGATCATAATATTGTGTATGATGAAGTTGATACCAAACCAGTCAAAAATAACCAAGACACCAAGAACTATCCACTTGTATATGATAGCAGATTGGTATAAATTAAAACGATGCATGTATAAAGCTACAGATAACATTTTAGAAAATCACTAAAATAAATCAGTTGAAGAATCATGGAACTCCCTCAAAAGTGAAATTTACTGAAGTACCAACTAAAACGTTAGGAATAAAAAAAATGTTACTTTACCACAGATCAGACAAGAAGTCAAACGGCTGAGCAAAAAGGGGACAATCTGTACCAGAAACAAAAGAAATACAAGAAAGTATCTGACAAATATAATCTCATTCAAATAAGGTATCTGCTCTAATAAAAAATGTAAACATGCATACAACAGTTATCAAAACGATATTCAATAAGAATATAAATGTAAGAGAAATCACGTCCATTAAGGAGCGAAACGGATCAAAACATTCAGTGAAGAAACGTTTCTCTCTTAAAAATCCCCGTCAGGACTGAAAGTAAATTGAAACACTACATACTAGAAAATCAGAAAAAAAACACATACAGTTCAATTAGCCTTCACGCCGAACATACCATTCAAAGGTCGCTTAGTGATTATTTCTCACATGGCCTAGTGAAGGTGACTTTGATACCTGACAAATACTTATGTAAGTATCCAACAATGCCAGCATAGATATATCTTTAAATGGCACCCTGAAACTGCTTGCAGATCTTAACCCCAAAAAGAAGCATGTCCCGAATCAATGAAGCCAATAGAACTTCTGCAACTCAGAAATGAAATAGCACCTATTCTTCAAATTATATATCACAAACCCTAAACTTCATATTAAATTCCTACAGAATGGTCCAAAACAAATGTTTCTCTTTTTTGGTAATAGGTAATAAAAGCGATGCAGCAAATGACAGACTTTGTTTGCTTACATGCATTTTACGTAACGTTTTGGAACATACCGTAGTATCTCATTTAATAAAGCTCTTCGACATATTACATGGATTTCGTGAGAAAAGGTCATGTGAAAATCAATTGATACATGTACCTGACGGATTAGCTTGAAACCTTTCACAGGGTCAACAAACAGATATATTATTGCTTGACTTCAGCAAAGCCTTTGATAAAGGTAGTAACCTAAAACTACTTTATAAATACACCAACATGGCATCAGAAATTAAACACTAAACTGGATTAAAGTTTTGTTGATAAGACGTAATCAGTCAGTAATATCTCAAGGCGAACCCTCTTCGGAGATACCACTCACATAAGGAGTAGAGCAATGTTCTCTTCTGGGTCTGATCCTTTTTCTACTATACATCAATGAACCACCTGAAATCATGAATTTAAAACTAAAAATATTTGAGACGATACTGCTGTATGCCTCGTTTTTAGTAATAACTAAGACTGTCACAAGCTTTAACATTTAATACTATCATACTTTTACTTTCACCATTTTTGCCTTAACTCTTTCTTCTCTTATAAATATGGAGAGATGCGCAACTGCACATAGCCCTTGAGAGAGGGTGCAGCAATCACTTCTCCCAAACGGATTGCACCTTCTCTCAGCATAAACTCAAGCATCAACTAAAGTACTGATATTACAAATGAACCACATAATCAACGGATTGCACCTTCTCTCAGCATAAACTCAAGTACTGATATTACAAATGAACCACATAATCAACGGATTGTACCTTCTCTCAGCATAAACTCAAGTACTGATATTACAAATGAACCACATAATCAACGGATTGTACCTTCTCTCAGCATAAACTCAAGTACTGATATTACAAATTAACCACATAATCAACGGATTGCACCTTCTCTCAGCATAAACTCAAGCATCAACTAAAGTACTGATATTACAAATGAACCACATAATCAACGGACTCAATCTCTTGACATTGATGAACAATCTCAAACAAGCGCAAGTTTAAAGGATAGTAATGTATGTATGAAACCCAATCATGTACAAAAAGACAAAATGTCAATCCAAGAAAAATTATCTAACTTAGCGTATGGAAATAACTCATGAAGTAAATCAGCATCCCCAGTGAACACATAGCTTCACTTCTTATTGAGTTTATTTAGTTTAAACGTATTGTATTGCCAAAAAAAAATGTAATATACAAGGCAAAAAAGATTTAAAGCAAGTTGTACAACTTACAAGTTCCTTTCCATTATAAAATCACATATCCAGGATGCAGGCAAGATGTATATAAAGTCAAATCAAACTATTTATTAGAGAGTTTCGTATGGTAAAACTATGATTAGAAGGATAAGGGACAATATAGATAAATTAACGTCAATCGTATCGAGTATGAACTATTGTTCACACAGAACATAATCCATCTACAGTGCATTAATTGTAGTAAATGACTGTATTAATTGCAATCATCGTATTGATTGCAATCAGCAATAGTTGTATTAGTTAAATTAATGGAATACATCGAATTGCGGGGGTGTCAAGCAAAGAGGTGCAAAAAAGTGTATAACTATATTACACTCCAGGTATTACAACAACAACAACAACAACTACTACTACTATTACTACTACTACTACTACAACTAATAATAATAATAATAACAACAACAGTGATAATATCAGATTAAGATTAAAATAATCTAGCTTCTCTTCGGACACTACGTTATCGAATAAGTCTCACTTTTAATTTCGTTATCTTGTTCTTTATCTTTTTCGGGGGTGGGGGGATGACCACATGCCAACATATGAAGTTGTCTGTGTGCATAACAATAATAGGATGGAGTCGCACTATTTAGGAAAGACGAAACCATGGACTAGATATGTGTGAAGTGATTGACAGGGACATTTTATTTATTATATACAGTGCTTTGTATTAAATAAAGGTAAGTGGCCTTTAGATGAAATGAAAATATGACTAATAATGGCCTGGAAATATATCATTATTGATCTAAGATTCAATTTCTCATTGGAAGCTCTTCTTTTTTTAGATATAAAATCAGAATTTTAATGCTGATAGTAACACACATGTGAGGCAACAATGTCTTATGTATAAATAATTGATAAGAACGCACTTATGCGTAACCGTTTCTATAAAATAATATATGCCGGAGAATTGTTTTCATGATTTTTCCAATGTACATTCGTTCCGAGTCCACTTGTTAATTAACTGGATGCATTTAAGCTACTTCTCTTTTCAGATAACCTCTATTTAAGTAGCGTTTAAGGACTTTACTAGCATGTTGAAATTGTTAAGTATGGTTGTTATGTTAAGTATGGTTGTTATGTTAAGTATGGTTGTTATGTTAAGTATGGTTGTTATTTTAAGTATGGTTGTTATGTTAAGTATGGTTGTTATGTTAAGTATGGTTGTTATGTTAAGTATGGTTGTTATGAATTAATATTGCTTTGTGTTTAAGTAAAGAATTCGTCCTAGTCTGATATTTTTGGGATCTAACTGATATTTTTATAATTAATGACTATTTCTTTCTTGATGTTAATTATGATACCGCCAATCTATTTTGTATGTCGGTCCTTTTTTGCAGTTGTCGATTCAGTTTACCTCGAACAACGGACTTTTTATCAGGGCGCTCATTCAGCCGCGACGACTGAGATTTCTGTGTTCATAGGATGTGAAATCCCCGTCGTCACACCATATGAGCGCTTTCCTTTGTTCTCAAAGGGGTTTCGGAATAAACAAATCCTTACTTCTCACAAAGGATCTGGTGTGTAAGATGAGAAAAATGTGTTTGTGGCGCTGTGAGACAGACTCCCTAACTGGCCTATCGCCGGAGCAGAGACAACCACGCCTCCCAATTAGTATTGCATATAAAATCAAACTATTTTATTTAACAATTGCCATTAAATAAAATATTGTTAAGTTTGAGTGTTTACTGAAAATGTCATGCAAAATGGTTGAAAAATGTTGAGATTAGGATCACTTGTATTTGTACATAATTTGTTATGGCAGTCAGCTAGTTTTCTGAGTGCCTGTCATTTCGTAATGCGTCACGCCTGTGCTAGAGATATTAATGGTCAGCGGGTCACATTTATCGGCACTTGTTAGAGTTTGACTGACATATGGCGATAGGTTAATTGATAACTGTTTTAATTAACGTTCAGTCAATCTAATGTAATCTCTTCATGTTGACTCATACTATGATCGGTTTACGAAAAACTAACCTTTTTACCAGGATTTGCAGGAGGCTCACACTACACACACACTGGAAGCGCTGCTGACTTTCTTTGCCTGACTGAAGATCCTACCTGGGGTAAATTTGTTGGAGGAAGGGATGCTATCGGATCTATATATGGTGCAGAGTACAAACTAAACGCAGGGTCTAATCCATTTTCGACGGTGTCTATGAATGACGATGCGAAATGCTGCGTGTGTAGGACTTCCCGCACGGCCACCCTTATGATTCCGGGTAGAACTGAGTGTTACTCAGGATGGACTATGGAATATACAGGATATTTAATGTCAGGGCATCATGGTCACGCTGGGGCGACAAACTACGTGTGTATGGATGCAAACCCGGAGGCGAGATTTGGGTCTTCTGCAGACCATAACGGCCATCTTCTGTACGTGGTTCAGGCAGTCTGTGGATCCTTACCTTGTCCTCCGTATGTTGGAGGTCGAGTTTTTACATGTGTTGTTTGTTCTAAATAAATAGAACATGGTGCTTGAAAGAATGATTTAACCTTTTTTTTTATAAAAAAAATGAATGCCACCAGGTGTGTAGTGAAGAGTGAAAAACACTTATCAATAATAATGTTCATTTTTTTATTGATTAAGATGGGAAATATGAACGATGCTGTTATTGCACCTCTTTCAGTGCTATACAGATAATAAATATTGTGTCTTAAATAAAGAAAACCGGCCTCTGGAAGTGTTGACGTTCGTTTCCCCCAAACTGTTTTGTGCTATATATGAAAACAATTGAAAGCAATTTTGTTCTCCATACAGATAACACGCGTTTATACATATTTTTTTATAATATTTTGGTACTCTGACCTCAACACAAAATACACATGTAGTTTACAAATTTTGATTATGTTTTTCATCAGATCTTTACATTATTTAAATCTTTTGTTTTCTAGATTTTTCCACGTCATTCAAACATGTATATAGTACAGACCTTGTAATTCAAATATGTATATAGTACAGGCCTTGTCATTCAAACATGTATATAGTGCCTTATCATTCTAACGTGTATGTAGCACAGGCCTTGTCATTCAAACATGTATATAGTAGAGGCCTTCTCTTTTTATTTTTATCATACGTGTTTGTTTTATTTTTGTAAGTTGTTTCTTCCCATGACTCAGAAATTGATTATCTCGAAACTTAGGGCGTGCACGATACCAAAATACTGGATTCTGCAGTTAAAAACCCCCACATAGAATTAGGTATTAACGACAAAGTTTAGCCTGTCATTGCATTCCCTGCGTTCTCACAAACAGATGTCTTATTACACTGTTTTGATAATATTTCGATCTCTAGTCCTAAATAGGAAAATTTTTTGACCCACATCAACTCTATTTTTTATTATTATTCCCACTTGCCCCTTTATCTTACAACTTGTCTTGTGGACACTGAATCTTAGTATTACCTACAGCAATTTTATCTCACGAGATACTTCTACTTCCATTCTATTTCTGATGAGTCAACAGTACGTCAGTGCATTCCCTCAAAGTACATATGGTATAGTCCTTGCCTTCACAATGACACACGCCGACTTTCCAGTGTATCCCCCTCAAAGTAAATATGGCGCAGTCTTTGCCTTCACAATGACACACGCCGAATTTCAGATCTGCATCTACAATGTTTAAGAAGTTGTTTAAAATTTGCAAAACGAAAAATCCCTCTCTCTCTCGGATGCTAGCTACAATGTGATGGTTCCTTAACTATCCCTCCTCGATTGACGTCGATGTATGGAAACTCCACCAGTATTTAAAACACTGAAAATGTTAGAGAACATCGTATGTGCATATTTTTTTAATTTGGGGATGGTGTGGGGGTGAAGGTGGGGGGGGGGGGGGGAGGTGGAGGTTAACGACACTTTTAACACATTAAAGTCTATATCATGCCGAGGAAATGGGAGCTAAGGGGGCGCTCTACAGATAATACATGCTTCTGAGAGAGTGACAGGTGTAAGATGAAGTATTTTGCATTTGCAACATGCACAATGGAGAGAATGTTGGCATACCTCTATGTTACTTTCATGTACTGTGGCTGAAATGTCTTTACATATTGTACTTGTGGACACTGGACATGATCTAAGCACACGGCAGACAAAATGGCCGCTCTAAAGTACTCGAAAAATCAGCCTGAATTAGTCAAAAGTGTACTATTTTCAGGAGTTATTAAAATAGGGAAACGAATTTTGCCAGAGCAGACAATACCAGCCTCTGAAAGTACTATGAATAAATTACAAAATATCTAAAAAGTAAAAAAAGTTATCAGCTCTTTTTTTTTTATTTACCTTTGAAGTCCAGGAAGTGAAAATGACTAAGCGGAGCTAGCAGTTTTTTGAGAGGTGCACATCTTAAGTAAGACCAAGCTGTATACTCTATAACCCAAATTTCACCCATCAATCATACACCAAAATAAAGGGAATTCAAAGTTCTTTTAACAATGCCTAAGATATACAAGGTCTTTTTTAAATAGCCAGAACAGCCAGTGAGGAAACCCTGGGTAATTCTTTTTCTTTAAATTTCTAACCCTATGCAAAGTACGAAACTGGAGAGCGCCACCTTAAAAGAAATATGAAAATTTGTGCAATTGCTTTTCTCTTTCTCATATAATTATGTATGCATTTCTCAACAAAATGGTATATTAACATTGATGTTATGCATAAAAATAAGCTAATTATGCCTATTTTGCTCTTGCTTACACAATATGCCTTGTGGCAGTATTTTGTGTGCAATGACCTCAATTATGGGAAAATTAGAAGTCTTAGAACATAGGAGTAAAGTCAACTTAAATTTAAAACTGTTGTATTAAGTCAAAGAAAAAATAGAGCAAAAATGTTTCTTTTCATTCGGTTGTAATAAAATTCTGGAAAACAATGATAATAAAGCAGATTCGCTTTCTTCCATATACTAGTGTTAGAAGAATTAGCAAACTTTGTACCCTTTGACCTTTGACCTCTGTGAACCTGAACTCTTCCATCCCTGTTCAGTCTGTAAATTTTATTAGTGACATCTCATGAATAATTGTGGCAAGTTTCATGTTCCTGTCTTTTACCAAAACATTGGTTGCTATTGTTGAGAAAATGCAAGGTGTAGTTTTAAAATAGCCCACTTTTCATGGGGGGGGGGGGGGGGGGGGGCTGGGCTTGTGTGGGACTTTGCTACAAATGAATACTGTTCTGTGGGAAAATACATGAGAATTATTCAAAAGGACTGTTTATATGCTTGCGGCTTAAATGTTTCAGCTATACAACCAAAATTAAATCATATAATAATAATGCACATGTTGTCTTAATGGGGGCGCTCTACAGATAATATATGTTTCTGAGAGAGTGACAGGTGTAAGATGAAGTATTTTGCATTTGCAACATGCACAATGGAGAGAATGTTGGCATACCTCTATGTTACTTTCATGTACTGTGGCTGAAATGTCTTTACATATTGTACTTGTGGACACTGGACATGATCTAAGCACACGGCAGACAAAATGGCCGCTCTAAAGTACTCGAAAAATCAGCCTGAATTAGTCAAAAGTGTACTATTTTCAGGAGTTATTAAAATAGGGAAACGAATTTTGCCAGAGCAGACAATACCAGCCTCTGAAAGTACTATGAATAAATTACAAAATATTTAAAAAGTAAAAAAAGTTATCGGCTCTTTTTTTTTATTTACCTTTGAAGTCCAGGAAGTGAAAATGACTAAGCGGAGCTAGCAGTTTTTTGAGAGGTGCACATCTTAAGTAAGACCAAGCTGTATACTCTATAACCCAAATTTCACCCATCAATCATACACCAAAATAAAGGGAATTCAAAGTTCTTTTAACAATGCCTAAGATATACAAGGTCTTTTTTAAATAGCCAGAACAGCCAGTGAGGAAACCCTGGGTAATTCTTTTTCTTTAAATTTCCAACCCTATGCAAAGTACGAAACTGGAGAGCGCCACCTAAAGTGTATTTCCCAAGGACACACCGAGGCAGCCAATTCGGGCTGGCCTGGGTGGGTATCGAACCCGCGATCCTTAGATTAAGAGTCTGACGCTCTAACAACTGAGCTACCTCTGCTCCCTTTTATCTACATAACTCAAAATACAAATTGCTCATCTGAATTAAACACTGCATAAATATTACTGCAAGTCCTTTTAATGAGTACTTTCGTGTTTAATATGGTCTACCTACAGTACATTCTGTTTACATATAGTTATTACTGTATGTGATGCTGCCCAAGCTTGCGTGCGCGAGTGACTTCGACTCCCTGAATTTTGATACATTCCCTAGGGGTGGAACTCCGGGGTGTGGGGGGAACACTTTTGCGTATATGCAATTGTATATAAAATGGGCAGTGATTTCATGGGTTGCGTAATATTGCCTAAATAAACCTACACCGTTTAAGACAGAAACTTGAAACTTTGGAATATGATAAGTCTGATCTGTACATGAGTACAAGGTTTGTTTTAGTTTGTGTTGTTCTTTTTTTGGGGGGTGGGGTGGTGGTGGTGAGTGGCACAGAATATATGTATAGCGGGTGGGGGTAAGGAATGGATTATTGGTAATTGAGTAAAGCGTGGGGATATTGCTGCAGATTTCTAGTTTTATCTTGACTACCCAATACTTCATACCCATTGCTTGACCGAAATTAGTTCCACCACAATACTGCTCGAAACTAAGTGAAACGAATCTTATTCTTACAGATATTACAGGTTTCCCAGCTATTTTTCTCCCTGTCTATGCAAATACCACCATTAACTCTTTTCACATATTACAGGTTTCCCAGCTATTTTTCTCCCTGTCTATGCAAATACCACCATTAACTCTTCCACATATTACAGGTTTCCCACCAAATTTACTCCCTGTCTATCCAAATATCACCATTAACGCTTCCACATATTACAGGTTTCTATCTATTTTTCTCCCTGTCTTTCCCAGCTATTTTTCTACCTGTCTATGAAAATACCACCATTAACTGTGTTAAGATTTCAATCTAGTATTGTCCGTTGACAGGTTATGTTTACTTCGTCTTACAGTATCACAGGCATTCGATGTGAAACTATGTCACCACTTTTATTGATTGATTTTCCCTCCACTTATTCATAATTTAATTACCTTAAGTTTCCAGACATAATATGATTCTGAAGAGGAAAAGAATCAAATTTTCCTATGATCACATTTCCTCACTGGCAATGGATATATCTTCATATGAACACATGTCCTCAATGGCAATAGAGATATCTTCCTATGAACACATGTCCTCACTGGCAATGGATATATCTTCCTATGAACACATGTCCTCAATGGCAATGGATATATCTTCCTAGAAACACATGTCCTCACTGGCAATGGATATATCTTCCAATGATCACATATCCTCACTGGCAATGGATTTATGTTCCTATGATCACATATCCTCACTGGCAATGGATTTATGTTCCTATGATCACATGTCCTCACTGGCAATGGATATATCTTCCTATGAATACGTGTCCTCACTGGCAATGGATATATCTTCCTATGAACACATGTCCTCACTGGTAATGGATATATCTTCCTCTGAACACATGTCCTCACTGGCAATGGATATATCTTCCAATGATCACATGTCCTCACTGGCAATGTACATATTTCCTATGATCACATGTCCTCACTGGCAATGGATATATCTTCTTTTGAACACATGTCCTCACTGGCAATGGATATATCTTCCTATGAATACGTGTCCTCACTGGCAATGGATATATCTTCCTATGAACACATGTCCTCACTGGTAATGGATATATCTTCCTCTGAACACATGTCCTCACTGGCAATGGATATATCTTCCAATGATCACATGTCCTCACTGGCAATGTACATATTTCCTATGATCACATGTCCTCACTGGCAATGGATATATCTTCCTATGATCACATGTCCTCAATGGCAATGGATATATCTTCCTATGATCACATGTCCTCAATGGCAATGGATATATCTTCCTATGATAACATGTCATCACTGGCAATGGATATATCGTCCACGAGCTAACATACTGTTCTTGATACTTCACTTTCTCGATACTTTTCTTTTTAATAATGCTGTGTTGGGGTAGATATGTCTAAAAATATACATAAAGAGTTTTTGTAAAAGTGTTGTGTTGGGGTAGATATGTCTAAAAATATACATAAAGAGTTTTTGTAAAAGTGTTGTGTTGGGGTAGATATGTCTAATAATATACATAGAGACTTTTTGTATAAGTTATATATCTTTTTTGTGTCCAAAGAACCGACGAGTTATGGATAAAATAATTATTTTAATTTTAGAACTTACCTATCAGCATTCATAAACCCGAGGGCTCTTTTATTCCTCAACGGATTCGGATTGCCGGGGTTTGTTTCCCTCATAAATTTGTTGCCCCTAAATTGTACTAGATGCACTTATTTATTTGTAACAATAATTTTATAGTGTTGCAAACACTGACTTTTGAGAATATATCGGATTAATTCTTGATACAGGATCCAGTCACAACTGGCTGTTATTTCGTTTACCAACTTTCTGATTCCACCCTTCGTTCACAAGAAATCTAGGTCGGAGTATACTTATCAACCTAGAATGTATTTACATCCCCAATCGAGGATACGATGGATTTTGAGGCAACTCACTAACGTTTTTGTGAAATTTTCATAGTCTATGGCTGAGTGATCAAATAAACCCAGACATGTGAGTATCTAAAGGTTGTGAATGAAACTTTGGATGAAAAAGTAGGCAGTACCATAAATACTAATGTAAAAGTGTAATTTATTCTCACTTATAAGTTGAATCCAACTGCAAACTGCAAAGATCCAGATCTGTTCCGCTGTATAACTATCATCACTGAATATCACAGCATCTGCTATTCATTTAGTTGATTTGCTATTAGCTTCAGTCTAATCTCATGGAGCTTTTGTTATGTGCCCAAGGACATTAGCTTTGAAAAATGAGTTGATAGCCTATTACCATCGAAACGCACCGCCTTGAAAGTTCGTGTTTTAACAAGAATTACCCGTAGATCTTAAGCCATAGAAAAAAAGAAAGAAAGAATACACAGTCTAGCTCTTACAGCTACTGTTGCTACTATCTCCATTACAATTATTACAATTGATAACTAAAAATTACTCAATACAATATCAGTTTGTCCTTCTTCAATCTTGACTCATCTCAAATACAGAAATGAACAGTTCCTCTGGCCCAGTGTAAATCTTTTCACTAAGGACAATAGGGGACCACTAAATTTTGTCCTTTTTGGGACAGGCATCTTTTATATAAAGGTTAAATATGAAAGTGAAATTAGCAAAATGGATAATATTTGTTATATTTTATGTGCACATGTATTTTATACGATTGCGTCCGTTAAAACAGGTTTCACTATAAGCTATCAACTGGTCTTTACAGAGACAAGAGACATGTCAATGGAGAATAAAAAGTAAACTTTTGGAAAGTTAGTATTGTTGGTGGACTGCTTATTATTTAAAAAAAGAAGGACTAAGCACTATTTACGAGAATTCAACTTTGACTTTCTAACTTTTCAGTTTTGTATTTACCATGTTCTATTATAAAATCACACATAGACCTTTTGTTGTAATTTCCCCGTGGTATAAAGGATAAATAAAAGAAACTGATGTCTAAAAGTAAATAATATTATTCCTCTTCTTCTCTCCATTTTGATGAATAATAAATCCTTTCCTAGTTTAAAAAATAATTTCAGTTCACATGAATAATGCTGTAAAAACTTCCAATCACTCCCAATGAATATGTATAACTGTAAATCCTGTTACCACTCTAGTGTACACATTCTATGGTGACTAGAGGTTAAAGCAAAAAAAATTGCCCCTCCCCCTCCCATGTTGAAATTCCTCAAACTGTTTTGCTTTTAAGTTTATTCCATAGATATAGGAATGTAATTTAAAGCAACTGGACTTTCCGTACGGATAACACGCATTTATGCGGATCACCTCACCATTGTTTATTTTTGATAAACTTTTGTTATTCTGACCCTAACATCAAAAAGAAATATAGTTTCCACATTTTTATACTGTTTTTCATCTGATTTTTGTTTCCCTAAATTAACTCTTACGTGTAGACTTCCCCTGTGATTCAAATGTAAATAGTTCAAGTTTATTCTCGGCTTGTGTGCTCGTGTTTGTTTTGTTTTTGTAAGTTGTTTCTTTCTTAAATTAAGAACTTGCTTAGCTCGAAACATCAACGTTGGGAAACTGTTTTGTAACTGCACTGTTAAAATGTTTGCATTAATATGTATGTGGGGAACCCGTTTTACACAATACAGATGACTCTTGCCAGGAAGCTGCCCACTTTACGGAAGTAATCTTCAGCTGTAGAGGTATATAAAAATGAAAATGTATTCTTTCTTGCTATCCGTCCTATGTGTTGAAATTGTTTAATATATATTGAATGTTTCGGAATTTATTCAAAATTTTGTAGAAAGTCCTACCTATGTCATATAGCGCCATGATATCGGATTGAATATAGTCTGTTTCAAGTTAGACATTTTATAGCTGAACAGACAAGTTGAATTCAATTATATATTGTACGCGTTAAATGATGAGAAACATTCTAGTTTTTATAATCCAGTGCGATTATTCTAATCAGAGACATATTCATGTACGAACGTGGCTATTATAAGAATAATCTCGTGCAGACTTTCTTATCAAATAATTGAATATGTAATGAAATCAGTTCATGCGCACGCATTAGTAATGTATATAAATGCATTCGCACTTGAACGTGTCTCATGTATTATACGGCGCGGTCATTGAGTCGTCGAACTCTGGAGTTTTGTGTAACCCGGATACTCCGGTCAGTGGTGACGTTGGTTCGAAGGACTATACTGGTTTTCTCAGTGTGATGGGCCAAATATTTTGGACCAACGGGTCTGCGGAAAAACGAGGTTATTTAGGGAACCTTCGGCAGGCTGGAGGAGCTGACTACACATATCTTTCCTGAACCATTTGACGGGAGCTGTGGAATCGGAATCTGGAAATTATCGAGTGGATGCCACGAGATAAATATCATCATATATGTGGAATATGTATGTTAGGTTTTGAACCTAAACATCATGTCACTATATGTGTGACAATCAATCTAATACAGCATCATACTTGCTGATGAAAAATACATTGATCATACTTGTTGATAATTCCATATACCAGTCAAGTATTTTGATAAATTCCATACATTGATCGTACCTGTTGATAGATCCAAATATCAATCCTATCTGTTGATAAGCTACATACATTGATCATATCTGTTGATAAACGAGATCATTTGTGATTATTTTATTTAAATTGCGCGCTTTGATCGTATCCATTTAGGAACGACGTTCTTTTGTTATATGCGTTGTTGAACTTTGTGCACATGGGTAGGGCATCAGATTCATTCATCATTAATTTGCATTATTACTAAATATCTCATTCACGTGACTGTGTTAAATGCTTTGCTAAATCCAATCCCACCCGGCTTCATCCTATCACACACACAAACACACACACACACACACACATACACATATATATATATATATATATATATATATATATATATATATATATATATATATCTTACTACAATGGGAGAAAAGATTCATATAAAAAGAAGCGTTAATGTTGTAATGGTCAAGATCACAAAAATGACAATATTTCCTTATAATTGCATGAATGAACTTTCATAATATTTCTCTATATTGAGGTTTGAAAGTGTACTAAGGTAAAATATAGATAAAGAATATATTTGATCTTTTTTGAAAATTAAGGATATATTTCAGAGAAGAATTTTTTTATGTTTAAGATTATCTGGGTGTGAGTCCAAATCGGAATGGACCGATATAGTAAGCAGACGAAATTAAAAAGTACCTTATTCTGCAGTTTAAAAAACCTCACGAATGATAAGATCTTAATGTTAAATTTAGCCTGTTCATTGCAGTCCTTGCCTCCTCACAAATGAAACAGAATAACACACTGTTTCTATAATAGTTTGATATCTAGTCCTGCATAAAAAAACTTTCGTGACCCGAAATTATTATTATTATTATTATTATTATTATTATTATTTTTCACACTCACCCATTAATCGCATGATTTTTTATTTTAATGAATCTTAGTATTTCCTTCAACAATTCTATCTTAACAGATACTTGGACTTCTATCCTATTTCATATAAAATATTTTACCCAGGATGTAGTTTTCGGTAGTCATAAATCTACTAAACTCATAAACAGGCAATTCAGCCACTGCCGTAATAATCGCCTCACTCCTTTTCTTTATCATTGTGAAACAGAGTCAACCACTCTGTTCCTTGCTGATCTTATATGCATCAAATTGTATTAACTTTGTTTATATTGTTATTTCTTTCAAGAACGTGTGTTCTTACAAATTTGTCTCTCAAAGAGATGTAGTTGTCCTTTTTGCAAATTTCTTGTTTTTCCTCACTTTCATTTCCTAGAGTAGTTTTTCCTGTCTTTTCGTTCATTTTCAGGAGTAGATTTTTTTTGTAACATCAAGTAATAATTTTCCCTCTCATAGCTTTTGTGTTTTTTATTTGTTTTGTTTTCGTAAGCGTTCTCATTCCCCCTTGCGAAGTACATATCTAGCGCGAAAAGCTAGGATTAAATTAACCCGCGACGTTGTCAGTTCTCTCTTTTTTTTCTCTCTCTCTCTGTATATATATATATATATATATATATATATATATATATATATATATATATATATATATATATATATATATATATATAAAGGCACACAAGTTGGAAAAACTGCACGTGGAAAAAAAACAACAAATTTTCACAGTAAATATTGACATTTGGCACAGAGAAGCGAAACTAGTAACACTATAGCGTTATACTGTTTGGCATGATCTAATTATCAACGTCATTGCGCGGATATTGTGTTACATTGAGCGCCTCTGTAGCGGAAATTATTTGTCGCTTCTAACTTTGCATTACGGATATAATTTCCATTACGAAGAACAAAGATATGAATGCATTTACATTTCAATGGAAGGTGGTGGAAACACATAATAACAATACTACTACTACTAATAATAATAAAAATAAAAATAATAATAATATAACATGATGTTATTAGAGGAGAGTGAGGCTGAGCAAACTGAGGGGAAGGAAACTGACACACGGGGGTGGGGGGTGGGGGGTAAACAGAACTATAGGACATTTCTTTCCATGCAATATGCAGTATCCAATATTTATCTTTTTATCTTTTTGCTCACGTTCGTTGTCAGTGCACCTGTGATTTAACTCAATAAGCAGCACTTCAAGGGACTGGACAGTGTCCGGCTGAGTTGAAATGGTTGGCAAGTTTTATGTTGACCTTCTTTCTGATATGGCTTTTGTAATTGCTAATTGTTTTTGTAAAGTTTTGCTGTTTCGACAACATTTTGGATAGCACAAATGTTGCATGTCAGGAGGTAAATGAAGTTTTTACTGAACACATCCTAACCATTGGTTCATATTGTAAGTAACTCTTGTTGATGAATTCTTGAAAGTAGTAGTCTCGGATATTAACTTACAGATCATACAACGTCTGTCGTTACATCTACGTGTTACTTCTTCCGTACTATGGCGTGAGTTCAGTTGGGCACGCGCAAAGTGGTCTTTTAAGGTTTTTAGTCCATATTTTATGCTTCACTGACTTTTGTCAAAATTTGTTTGATGTTCATTTCCCATGTACTGTTCATGCAATAAACCTTAAAGTTAGGATGATATGCATCTCTGTTAATATCACATCCTTAAAATAAAAGAAACTCATCGTGAATTATTTGAGTTTAGCTCATAATAACATGAGTTTTTGGCATGCTATATGCACACTATCCTACCTAGAATCATGGAACTTGGCGAGGGGATGCATCTTGATTAGTACTACATCCTTATTGTAAAAAGAGGATTTTGTGATTTATTGGGTGCTGTTTATGTTAGAATGATGAAACTTGATGATTAGATGCATTTCTGTTAGTACTACTAAATAACAACGAAAGAAAGTCACTATGACGTAGTTTGTATGCTTTTCTAACATGAGTTAAGCATTGGTGTTTAGCTCATAACCACACAAATTGTTCATGCAATATACATCCTAGCTTACACAGAAGGACCTCTCTGACCTGTGCATTTGGAAGTAGGAATAATTATGTTTATGCAATGGTAAACGTTCCATAATAATGGTTATATCCTCAGTAGGTTCATTGTGTATTGCACACGTGAACGAGTATAGGAATTCAATGAGTGGGATGCATGCATCTTACGTGAGGCCTCAGATGTAGTGGATAATGAAGGTAATTACTGATGCATTAACTATGCTTGCAATAGAGTTATACTGGGTGTCACTCCAAGATTTCTCAAAGCCTGTGACTTTCACCCAGTAAAATCTGGCTTCTAGGGGTGGACAATAATATTAGCCTCTGAAGCAGATTTTATTAAATATGGTTTTTTTAAAAAAGAAAAACAAGATGAATGTTTTTTTTTCTTCTTCTCAGTTCATTATAGTAACTCTACTTTAATATAATAGAAAACGCTTTTCATTTTATTGCTTAATGTATTTTCATGCCCGTCATAGGGGTCAGAATTTTGTGTCAAGATCACATTAATCTGAATTTATTTTCATTATGATAATTAATGTTTACAATGGCTGCTGGGGACTACTAAAAGCTTCCCAGAGGTGAGCTATGCAATCGTCGATTACATTCCGTTGTTTTGTGTTCTACTTCTCAACGGTAGCTGCTAAAGACAGGGTTGACATCATATTTGTTTTCAATGTTTACAAAATATTGGATATAACCACTGAATGAACGGCTGTTGTGTCAAAAGTGCATCGGTTGTGATATAGTCTGTTAACAATTTTACCTTCTCATCTTTTTAGACACTTTCAGGAATTTTAACTAAACTTTTTACCTAGAAAGTTTCCTTAACTGAAATTTTGGATCATCTTTCTTGCATTTCGTGAAAATAAACGTGAAATTGAAACCATATGTGAAATCGTTTAAAACCTTTAGCGATACATTGATATAAACCAGCGCTGAAATATTTGTCTTTTATGCATTGTAGTTTGGTTTCTTTCTTTGTTTGAATGTTGGGTTTTTTCTTGTCTTCATATTTTTGCTATCCCAACATTGACATATACTGAAACATTATTTTGGAAGAAATAAATGCAACATGTTGTCATTTGATTTCTGTATAATACATTATATCTATTTTATCCCTACACTCTACAATTTAGCTTGTTACAAAGCATTTCTCCGGGCAATATATTCAACAAAACCCTTTTGGACTTGCTTGACAGTAATCATAATCTTGTAAACTAACAGGTTTTAGACTATAGACGATTCCGATCAATCCGTCTCCATGTCAACTAACAGGCTTTAGATTATAGACGATTCCGATCAATTCCTCTCTGTGTCAACTAACAGGCTTGATATTATAGTCCATTCCGATCAACCCCTCTCCTTGTCAGCTAACATGGTTTAGATTATAGACGATTCCGATCGATCTCTATCCTTGTCAACTAAAAGGCTTTAGATTGTAGACGATTCCGACTAATCCCTCTCCTTGTCATCTAACAGACTTTAGATTATAGACGATTCCGATCAATTCCTCTCTGTGTCAACTAACAGGCTTTAAATTACAGACGATTCCGATCAACCCCTCTCCTTGTCAACTAACAGGCTTTAGATTATAGACAATTCCAATTGATCTCTATCCTTGTCAACTAACAGGCTTTAGATTATAGGCGATTCCGACTAATCCCTCTCCTTGTCATCTAACAGACGTTAGATTATAGACGATTCCGATCGATCACTATCCTTGTCAACTAACAGGCTTTAGATTATAGACGATTCCGATCGATCACTATCCTTGTCAACTAACAGGCTTTATATTATAGACGATTCCGATCGATCACTATCCTTGTCGACTAACAGGCTTTAGATTATAGACGATTACGATCAGTACTTCTCCTTGTCAACTAACATGCATTAGATTATAGACGATTCCGATCAATCTCTCTCCTTAATCTACTTGTTTGTAAAGTTTGAGCTTGAGCAATTTGTCCACCATCTCACCACCAATATTTGAACAAGCTGTGCAGAAAGCAAGCAAGCTTGGGTCAGATACAGAAACAACTTTGACATGAAACTGACGAGGTAGCATCACAATGGTTGGAGACGTTTATTTAAAGTGTTCCCAAAGTACGACACGGTAATGTTATTACGGCAAAGACTTAAAAGCTTCATCAAAGTCAGATGAAGTGTGATATACTTCATTCATACTGATACATGTTCATATCTTGAAAAGGGTTTGGTTTAAAAAGCTATTAATATTGAATTAAATTAGTATAATCTATTTGTATTTATTCTTCATCGTCATATTGAGACAACATTGGCCAGATGCTGAATTCCTTACTCTGGCTCAAAATTCATGTTTATCAAGTACATACGACCAAGACAGTAGTAGTAGTAACGTATATAGTAGTAGTGTGCATATAGTAGTAGTAGTAATAATAATAATAATAGTAGTAGGATAACACTCTGCATGTAATTGGTCCACTGCCTTTGTGCCCATGAATGACAATGAAATGATAAATATTAAATAAGCTTCGCTTTCTTCATTGCATATTATGTGTTTCCTATACTCTTTAAGATTTTAAATAGAAAACAACACAAACGCCTATAAATTTGTGCGACAAGTTTCGCATTTACTATATGCTTCTTCAGGCACAAAATATTTTTGAAAGAAACGGATGACGCCTATATATTTATAAACAATTACGTCATTGACATAACGTCATAAATGATATGCATTATCATATAATATCACATGTATAACGGGATCAGAAAGATACATGAGTCTCTAATGAAAACTGAATCAGTGAAATCACAATGTAGAGACAAACAGTCATACATACAATTACATATTTTTATAACTAATATATATATATATATATATATATATATATATATATATATATATATATATATATATATATATATATATATATATATTTGTATACAACATATCAATTCTTTTATTAAAATTTTAGACAATTTTATATAATGCATTAGTATTAAGGCCATTGGGATATAAAGTATCTGACAGATTAATCCAGTAACTTTCTTTAATCAGTCTGTTTACCTCTTCATGCACAATATCGATTGGCGTGAAAGAAAAATCACATAAAGAGTGATTTTTTGTATTAAAATGTATTGAAACATTAGAGGAGAACTAAGGATCCATACAATTTTTTTATATTATAGCGGTGATTATTAATTCTCTTTGAAACTTGTTGAAGTGTTTGTCCAACATATTGCATGTTACATTTTTTACAGGTTATCAAATAAATTACATCAGTTGATATGCAGTCAGTGTTATTACGTAGAGAAAACAATTATTTCGTATTGAAGCTACTAAAACAGTACTTCCTCTAATATTTGCACATTGAGAGCACCGATGTCTCTTGCATTTAGACGATGAAAAACATCTTTTTATATTTTCTATCGGTTTAGTTCTGGTCAAAAGATCTTGCAAATTCCTAAGTCTTCTATAAGCAATTATTTTCTCTACGTTCTCCTCTAATGTTTCAATACATTTTAATACAAATAATCACTCTTTACGTGATTTTTCTTTCATGTCAATCGATATTGTGCTTGGAGAGATGAACAGACTGATTAAAGAAAGTTACTGGATTTCACTATACTCTTTAAGAAACTTTTGACTGTACATACGACCAAGACAGTAGTAGTAGTAACGTATATAGTAGTAGTGTGCATATAGTAGTTGTAGTGGTAGTAGTAATAGTAGGATAACAGTCTGCATGTAATTAGTCCACTGCCTTTGTGCCCATGAATGACAATGAAATGATAAATATTAAATAAGCTTCGCTTTATTCATTACATATTATGTTGTTTCCTATACTCTTTAAGAAACGTTTGATTGTATTCGTTGTCACTGTTTTGATTCCTGGCGATTTCTAGGAACGGATAACAATGGTGACATCATATGTACTTTGTGATAGAGATAATAAAAAAGTAAATGGTAAGAAGTGTGAAATATGGACGTTTATTAATCATTTCTATCTTTAAAGACGACAAATAAATTAGTATAGTTGTAGAACTACCTAGCGGTTTTGTTATATTTTAGATTGTTTTAACTGTTATTAATGCAACAATAGCCTTTTTGCAAAAAGTTTAATAGTCTGACGTTAAAGTAGCGATCATCCTTGATTTGTTATTGTTACTTATGACATGACAATATAAATGTACCGACCGTTCTCAAAATAGTAACACATTAACACTTCGTAACCATTAAGAAACACGTTAAGGAAGCTATAATACGCCTATATGTCACGGGAAAAAATATGAGAGGAGAGACACAATATATAGCAGGTTAGAAGTTTTTCTTTTAGACAACGACAATAGCCCATTAATTCTAGTTGTTTTCTAGTGATATTTGTATACTGTATTATCTGCAGGACTTGGATCAACCTACGTGAGATAGGGAAGGACCACATGTCCAGGAAATGACACAGAACTCGTGTACAAAGGTACGAGCATTTAAGTTTTGTGATGACGATACATTTTGTCATGTTTTAGGAAACAAAGACAAAGACCGGAATAGGAATCATTGCAGTTAATGTAGGACTCAAGAATTTGGGGAATGCCATTTCGTTCCTGATAGTGTGTTTTATTGCAATTTGGTGAGGGATATCATTTTCTTCTAGATTGTGTGTTTTTATTGCAAGAGTGGTGGGGGATGCCATTTCGTTCCAGATATTGTTATATTTTTCCAAAGGGGTGGGGAATGCCATTTTGTAATTTGCCTATCAATTTTCAAAATTAGGTGAAAGATAATGTAAATAAAAATGCTCTGTTATACGACGGTTTCAAGTTATACTATCCTTTTAGATTTTAACCTTACATAAAATGTAAAAGAATTTGGGATGGTTCATCAGATACGGAAAATGCTAAATGGCTATATTAAATCATTTTATTTTCATTATCTGGTCGTCAGTACGTGTGTTAATTATGTTTAATAGGTGTCATTATAACCAATCATCTGTGGGTTTTATAATTACTCTTGGTTGCGTTTTTAACTCCAATCCAGCGTATCAATATTGTATTAAATCCTCATAGGCTAATTTGGTGACAGGGGCAGACTCCACCTTTAATCAACGTTCAAAGAGTAAAAATCACTTATTTTCTTCTTCTTATGATTATAATTTAAATTATTCCGTGCATAATGAGTATGTAAATGTCAGGAGGTGATTTGTCAAAAAGAGTCTTTAAATGTTTAACTCCCTTAGAATATGACTAAATTTGATTTTCTTACTCGATTTATTGGAATATTTTTCGGATAGAAATAACTTCCAATCTAATATTGGAAGATACTGAAGAACACACCTCACAAAATCTCCATAATCATAGTAAGTCCATCCTTCGCGATCTTTTCATGCTAGACATATAAGGCAGATCCGTAGTTTTAAAAAATGGAGGCTTTCTGGTGCTTGCCCATACAAGAAATACTCAAACATATACATACATAATTTAAAATGTGAAATTTTCAGTGTAATAAACTTTACAAGAGGATAAAATGTATTTAATGATCGATCAGATTGGACAGAATCTTTAATATCTTTCCTTCCGATGTATTTGACACAGTTATGAAATTCGGTCTATCATCCAACCGAATCTTTCCAACAGTACATTTTAGTCCTGTAGGAGTTCCTAATCATTGCTCAAGGCACCACTAAAAGACCCAATATGTCAGTTTCGTCTAAAAGAAAGGAAATATGTGCGTAACATTGATTGATATATAACAATACAAGTTTACACATGATTGGAAATCTGTATGGATCTGGTTTGTTCTTGTTGTTGTAAAGTTATAAATTCTTTTCAAAACGTGCATAAGGTAAAATGATACGGTAGAATGAAAATATATTTTCCCAAGGTTTTACCATAGATGAAAATAAACTTTCGTTCAGTTGGTGACAAAACTTTAAAGCATGCAGGAACAAATTCATAGTTAAATCGGTGCCTCTGTTTAGCATGATTTCTGGAACAGGTAAGTCATTTTTACGACATATCGAAAAATGGCCTATGTAGTAAGCGTGGCTTTCAAACAAAAAACATGTTGCTTTGACATAGAGGAAAACAAAACTATCGATTTGTAGAAAAATAAAAACGTTTGATAAGAACAATATTCAATGTAAGGGCTATTTCTCCCCAAATAGGTCGGTTCGGGTAATCAGGATTGCTTTTCCGACTTAAAAAAAAAATACCATAAAGCACAAGGGAGAATTTGCGCAATTTTTTCAAAGAATCTTAACACTTCCATTTTAAATATCGTTAAGACGTTATCATCTGTGCTTTAAACCTGAAAGTTACCTGTTAATAAAAGTTTTAAGTGCACACAACCTTGTTCTTTTGTTAAAAAAACAACCTGATTTATGTTTTAAATATAATTCGTCCAGCATGTGTACTTTGACAAAATAAGAAAATATTACAATATTCACGCCTGCGTCTTGGTAACTCGGATACTTCAAATAAGCTTAAATTAAGAGTATGCATTAACAAGTGTTCCTATGTTATTTTAGGCAATAACAAGTGTTCCTATGTTATTATAGGCACTGTGGCTTATTTCTTTAACCCGATATCATTCGAAATATCTTTGCAAATTATTCAAAATCTAGATGTAAGAAATATATAATTATTGTAGAAACGTCTCATTCGGGGCAAAAACAAATTAGAATCTTTCGTTACATATGATAGGTCAGATGAATGATGATCTACATCACCTAAATCTTTCATGGGACAAACTGTGATTCTCCTTAAATATATGGGGATTTCATCAGTCTCTTATATGATTTCAATCTGGTTCAAATGGTTTATTAACCCACAAGAAACTCCAGTATGTCTTTTTGTACATGATTGGGGTTCATACATAAATTACTATCCTTTAAACTTGCGCTTGTTGGAGATTGTTCATCAATGTCAAAACACTGAGTCCGTTGATTATGTGGTTCATTTGGAATATCAGTACTTGAGTTTATACTTGAGTTTATGCTAAGAGAAGGTGCAATCCGTTGATGAGAAGTGATTGCAGCACCCTCTCTCTAGGAGTATGTGCAGTTCCGCATCTCTGCATATTAGTAAGAGAAGAAAGAGTAAAGGCAAAAATGGTGAAAGTAAAAGTATGATAGTATTAAATATTAAGGCTTGTGACAGTCTTAGTTATTACTAAAATGGTACAAGTAAAAGTAGGATAGTATTAAATGTTAAAGCTTGTGACAGTCTTAGTTATTACTAAAATGGTACAAGTAAAAGTATGATAGTATTAAATGTTAAGGCTTGTGACAATCTTAGTTATTACTAAAATGGTACAAGTAAAAGTAGGATAGTAATTAAATCTTTAAGCTTGTGACAATCTTAGTTATTACTAAAATGGTATAAGTAAAGGTATGATAGTATTACATGTTAAAGCTTGTGACAGTCTTAGTTATTACTAAAATGGTACAAGTAAAAGTATGATAGTATTAAATGTTAAAGCTTGTGACAGTCTTAGTTATTACTAACATGGTACAAGTAAAAGTAGGATAGTAATTAAATCTTTAAGCTTGTGACAATCTTAGTTATTACTAAAATGGTACAAGTAAAGGTATGATAGTATTACATGTTAAAGCTTGTGACAATCTTAGTTATTACTAAAATGGTACAAGTAAAAGTAGGATAGTATTACATGTTAAAGCTTGTGACAGTCTTTGTTATTACTAAAAACGAGGTACAGAGCAGTATCGTCTCATATATGGTTCCTTTCAAAATAATGTTTTCAGGTAGTTCATTGATATATATATATATATATATATATATATATATATATATATATATATATTAGAAAAAGGATGAGACCCGGAACCGAACCTTACTGCACTCCTTATGTGAGTGGTATCTCAGAAGAGGGTTCGCCTTGAGATATTACTGACTGATTACGTCTAATCAGCAAAACTTTAATCCACTTTAACGCTTTTTGTCTTATGCCATGTTGGTGTATTGATGAAGTAGTTTTAGGTTACTACCCTTATCATAGGCTTTGCGGAAGTCAAGCAATAAGATATATGTTTGTTGACCCTGTGAAAGGTTTCAAGCTAATCCGTCAGCTACATGTATCAATTGAGTTTCACATGATCTTTTCTCACGGAATCCATATAATAGGTCATACAGTATATTATGTTTCTTGAAGTGTTTTATCAAATGAGATACTACGGTATGTTCCAAAACGTTACGTAAAATGCATGTAAGCAAACAAAGTCTGTCATTTGCTGCATCGCTTTTATTACCTATTACCAAAAAAAAAAAGTATTTGTTTTAGACCATTCTGTAGGAATTTAACATGAAGTTTAGGGTTTGTGGTATATGATTTGAAGAATAGGTGCTATTTCATTTCTGAGTTGCAGAAGTACTATTGCCTTTATTGATTCGGGACATGCTTCTTTTTGGGGTTAAGATCTGCTAGCAGTTTCAGGATGCCATTTAAAGATATATCTATGTTGGCATTGTTGGAAACTGACATAAGTATTTGTCAGGTATCACAGTCACCTTCACTAGGCCATGTGAGAAATACTCACTAAGCGACTTTTGAATGGTGTGTTGGGAGCGAAGGCTGATTGAACATTACGTGTTTTTTTCTGATTTTCTATTATGTAGTGTTTCATTTTACTTTTAGTCGTGACGGGCACTTTTAAGAGAGAAACGTTTCTTCACTGAAAGTTTTGATGTGTTTTGCTCCTTGATGGACGTGTTTCTATTACATTTATATTCTTCTTGAATATCTTTTTGTTAACTCCTGTATGCATGCTTAAATCTTTATTTGACCCAATGCTTTATTTGAATGTGATTATTTTTATCAGATATTTCATTGGATTTCTTATGTTTCTGGTACAGATTGTCCCCATTTTGCCGTTTGACTTCTTGGTAACATTTTTTTTATCCCTAATGTTTTAGTTGGTACAGAGACTAGTGAATTTCACTTTTGAGGGAGTTCCATGATTCATAGTAACATTTTTTTTATCCCTAATGTTTTAGTTGGTACAGAGACTAGTGAATTTCACTTTTGAGGGAGTTCCATAATTCTTCAACTGATTTATTTTAGTGATTTTCTAAAATTTTATCTGTAGCTTTATATATGCATCGTTTTAAATAAATACCAATCTGCTATCATATACAAGTGGATAATTCTTGGTGTCTTGTTTATTTTTGACTGATTTGGTATCAACTTCATCATATCGGCCTAGAAATATATCATGATTGATCTAAGATTTCATTTCTCAACGGATGCTCTTCTTTTTTAGATATAAAATCATAATTTTAATGCTGAAAGTAACATAAATTTTAGGCAACAATGTCTTATGTATAGATAATTGATAAGAACGCACTTATGCGTAACCATTACGATAAATAATATATGCTGGAGAATTGTTTTCATCATATTTCCAACGTAAATTCGTTCCGAGTCCACTTAATAATTAACTGGTTACATTTAAGCTACTTCTCTTTTCAGATAACTTCTATTTAAGTAGCGTTTATGGACTTTACTAGCATGTTGAAATTGTGAAGTATGGTTGTTATGAATTAATATCGTGTTGTGTTTAAGTAAAGAATTCGCTCTAGTGTGATATTTTGGGTATCCAATTGATATTTTTGTAATTAACGACTATTTCCCTCTTGATGTTAATTATGATGCCGCCAATCTTGTTTGTATGTCGGTCTTATTTTACAGTTGTTGACTCTGTTCATCTCGCAGAGCGGACTTTTTATCAAGGTACTCATTTAGCCGATTTAGGGATTCATAAGGTGTGATGACAGATGTTCCCAGAAATCTGGGTCGTTACACCATATGAGCACTATCCTTTTGTTCTCAAATTGGTTTCGGAATAAAAAATCCTTACTTCACACAAAGGGTCTGGGTGTAAGATGAGAACAATTTGTTTGTGGCACTGTGAGACAGACTCCCTAACTGCCCTATCGGCGGAGCAGAGACAACCACGCCTGCTTATTAGCATTGTATATAAAATCAAAGTATTTTATTTAGCTAAAATATTGTTAAGTTTGAGTGTTTGCTGAAAATGTCATGCAAAATGGTTGAAAAATGTTGAGATTATGATCACTTGTATTTGTACATAATTTGTTATGGCTCTCTGAGTGCCTGTAGTTTCGTATAGCGTCACGTCTGTGCTACAGATATTAATGGTCGGCGGGCCACATGTATCGGCACTTGTTAGAGTTTGACTGACATATGGCGATAGGTTAATTGATAACTGTTTTAATTAACGTTCAGTCACACTAATGTAAACTCTTCATGTTGACTCATACTATGATCGATGTACGAAGAAAGTAATTTACTCCTTTTAACCAGGATTTGCAGGAGGCTCACACTACAGACACACTGGAAGTGCTGCTGACTTTCTTTGCCTGACTGAGGATCCTACCTGGGGTAAATCTGTTGGAGGAACGGATGCTACCGGATATATCTATGGCGCAGAGTACGAAATCGTGGCAGGGTCTCATCCTTTTTCGACGGTGTCTAGAGAGGACGATGCGCAGTGCTGCATATGTAAAACTTCACGCACGGCCACCCTTATGATTCCGGGTAGAACTGAGTGTTACTCGGGATGTACTATGGAATATGCAGGATATTTAATGTCAGGGCATCATGGTCACGCTGGGGCGACAAACTACGTGTGTATGGATGCAAACCCGGAGGCCGGACTTGGGAGTTCTCTAAGCCATAACGGCCATCTTCTGTACGTGGTTCAGGCAGAATGTGGATCCTTACCTTGTCCTCCGTATGTTGGAGGTCGAGTTTTGACATGTGTTGTTTGTTCTAAATAAATAGAACATGGTGCTTGAAAGAATGATTTAACCTTTTTTAAAAAGAATGCCCCCCAGTTGTGTAGTGAAGAAAGAAATAACACTTTCCAATAATAAATGTTCATTTGTTATTGATTAAGATGGAAAATATGAAGGTTGCTGTTATTGCATTTCATTCTCTTTCAGTGCTATTCAGATAATAAATATTGTGTCTTAAATAAAGAAAACCGGCCTCTGGAAGTGTTGACGTTCCTATCCCCAAAACTGTTTTGTGTTATATATGAAAACAATTGAAAACAATTTTATTCTTCATACAGATAACACGTGTTTATACATAATTCTGATAATTTCTTGGTATTCTGACCCCAACACAAAATATACATGTAGTTTAAACATTTTGATTCTGTTCGTCATCAGATCTTTTCATTATTGAAATATTTAGTTTTCAAGATTTCTCCGTGTCATTCAAACATGTAGATAGTACATACCTTGTCATTCAAACATGTATATAGTACAGGCCTTGTCATTCAAACATGTATATAGTACAGGCCTTGTTCAAACATATATATAGTAGAGGCCTTGTCATTCAAACATGTATATAGTACAGGCCTTGTCTTTCAAACATGTATATAGTACTGACCTTGTCATACGGATTCATATTTTTGATAATTTTTGGTATTCTGACCGAAAACACAAAATACACATGTAGTTTACAAATTTTGATTCTGTTTTTTCATCAGATCTTTATATTATTGAAATCTTTTGTTTTCTAGATTTTTCCAGGTCCTGGTCATTCAAACATGAATATAGTACAGGCCTTGTCATTCAAACATGTATATAGTACTGGCCTTGTCATTCAAACATGTATATCGTACAGGTGTTGTCATTCAAGAATGTATATAGCAGAGGCCTTCTCTCTGCTTTTTGTCATACGTGTTTGTTTTGTTTTTGTAAGTTGGTTCTTCCCATGACTAAGAAATTGATTAGCTCGAAACATTGGGAACCTGTTTTGTAACTACGCCGTCACCATATTTTGTGTGTTGTGTGTGTGTATATATATATATATATATATATATATATATATATATATATATATATATATATATATATATATATATATATATATATGCCGTTACCAGTTTTTGTGTCACTATCTCTCTATATCTTACATCTAGGAGTCAAAAATTTATCTTGGCTTTTGTGTTTAGTGTTTGCTTTGTAGATGTAAATTGTTTCTTCCCCTGACGAAGAACTTGTTCAGCTCGAAACTTGGGAAACTCTTTTGTATTTGAGCCATTTATATTACTAAAATGGGAGCAAAATATTCATGGTGTAATTAACAGGATTACAAACATTTTAGTTTTTCCTTATAATTGCATGAATGAATTTTCGCATAATTTCTCTATATTGAGGTATGAAAGGGTACGAAGGATAAATATAGATTTAACATTCAGAATAGATTTTATCTTTTTATGACAAAATCAGCACAAATTTAAGAGAAGAACGTCATGAGTTTTAAGTTTATCTTGGTTGGAGTCCAAATCGGGTCGGACCGACTTAGCGGGCGCACGATACCAAGATACTGGATTTTGCAGGAAAACAAAAAATAAAAACACATAGAATTATGTATTACGACAAAGTATAGACTGTCCATTGCATTCCCTGCGTTCTCACAACTAGATGTCTCATTACACTGTTTTGATAATATTTCGATCTCTAGTCCTAAATAAGAAACTTGTGTGACTCACTTCAACTCTATTTATTATTATTGTTATTATTATTATTATTATTATTATTATTATTATTATTCCCACATGCATCTTTACCTAACAACTTGTCTTGTGGACACTGAATCTTAATATTACCTACAGCAATTTTATCTTACGAGATACTTCTACTTCTATTCTATTTCTTATGAGTCAACAGTACGTCAGTGCATCCCCTCAAAGTACATATGATATAGTCCTTGCCGTCACAATGACACACGCCTACTTTCCAGTGCATCCCTTCAAAGTACATATGGCACATTCTTTGCCTTCACAATGACACGCGCCGACTTTCAAATCGGCATCTAAAATATTTAAGAAGTTGTCTAAAATTTGCAAAAAGAAAAATCCCTCCCTCTCTCGGATGCTAGCTACAATGTGAAGTTGCCTTAACTATCCCTTCTCGATTGACGTCGATGTGTAGAAACTCCACCAACACTGAAAATCTTAGAGCCCATCTTATGTGCATTTTTTTTTTAAATTGGGGGGTGAAGGTGGGGGATAATGACACTTTTAAGACATTATTGTCATTATCATGCCGAGAAAATGGGAGCTTTGTGTCTTTCCCAAGGACACAATGAGGCAGTCAATTCGGGCTGGCCTGGGTGGGTAACGAACCCGCGATCCTTAGATTAAGAGTCTGACGCCCTACCAAGTGAGCTATCTATGCTCCCTTTTATGTACATCAAAATACAATTTGTTCATCAGAATCAAACATTCCATAAATATTACCGCAAGTCCTTCTAATGAGTACTTTCGTGTTTAATATGGTCTTCTTACAGTACATTATGTTTACAGAGAGGATATTTGCTTGAAACGAGTGAATAACGGATATATTTCATCTCGTGGGTGAAAATACTTAAGTTTTTCACCCACGAGATGAAATGTATCCGTTATTCACTCCGAGCAAGCAAATATTCTTTTTATTTTATGCTCAAGCGTATTGTCTAGCAATTTGTGTAACAAACTACAGTATCTGATTTATTACTGCATCCCGCGCGATGTCAACAGTTTACCGTTTATGTTCTGCTCTGTTTTGTGTATATTTGAACATAAAATATCAGTAGTTACATAATGCACCTTCTCAATTCAAGGTAAAAAAAAAAGAAAATGATTTGCTGGATTTGAACCCGTTTCGCCCGGATGCGAAGCAGCCATCTTAACCTTTACACCACACAAGCGTCTCATTAAAACGTCGAAATTTCTTAATTATAATGTTATCAATGTTTATTGACGGCCAGTGAAAAAATATTATATTTTTGCACTGCAGTGAAATATCACAATTATTTTACTCAGAAAATCCAGTAATTCACTGCCTAGCATAAAATAAATATAGTTATTACTGTATATAATGTTGCCCAAGCTTGCGTGCGCGAGTGAATTCGTGCTTAATATCGCACAACTCCTCCTACATCATTAACGATAAAGATTTCAAACTTTGGGATATCATTGAGGTGGTTTTTAGATGTTCATAATGGTTTCGGAATATTGATACATTCCCTAGGGGTGGAGCTCGGGGGGGGGGGGACATTTTTGCGTATGTGCAATTGTATATAAAATGGCAGTGATTTCATGGGTTGCGTAATATTGCCCAAATCATCCTACACCGTTTAAGACAGAAACTTGAAACTTTGGGATATGATTCGGGCTGTTCTGTACATGAGTACAAGGTTTGTTTTTGTTTATTTTGTTGTCTGTTTTTGTTTTGTTTTTTTTGGGGGGGGGGGCGGGATGGGTTGGGGGGTAATGGTGAGTGGCACAGAATATATGTATAGCGGGGTGGGGGTAGGGAATGGATTATTGGTAATTGAGTAAAGTGTAGGGATGTTGCTGCTTAGCTGCAGATTTCTAGTTTTATCTTGACTACCCGATACTTCATAGTCATTGCTTGATTGAAATTATTTCTAACACAATACTGCTCAAAACTAAGTGAAACGAATCTTATTCTTCCACATATTAATGGTATCCCAGCTATTTTTTCTCCCTGTCTATGCAAATACCACCATTAACTCTTCCACATATTACAGGTATCCCAGCTAGTTTTCTCCTTGTCTATGCAAATACCACCATTAATTCTTCCACATATTACAGGTATCCCAGCTAGTTTTCTCCCTGTCTATGCAAATACCACCATTAACTCTTCCACATATTACAGGTATCCCAGCTAGTTTTCTCCTTGTCTATGCAAATACCACTATTAATTCTTCCACATATTACAGGTATCCCAGCTAGTTTTCTCCTTGTCTATGCAAATACCACCATTAATTCTTCCACATATTACAGGTATCCCAGCTAGTTTTCTCCCTGTCTATGCAAATACCACCATTAATTCTTCCACATATTACAGGTATCCCAGCTATTTTTCTCCCTGTCTATGCAAATACCACAATTAACTCTTCCACATATTACAGGTATCCCAGCTATTTTTCTCCCTGTCTATGCAAATACCACCATTAACTCTTCCACATATTACAGGTATCCCAGCTAGTTTTCTCCCTGTCTATGCAAATACCACAATTAACTCTTCCACATATTACAGGTTTCCCAGCTATTTTTCTCCCTGTCTATGCAAATACCACCATTAACTCTTCCACATATTACAGGTATCCCAGCTAGTTTTCACCCTGTCTATGCAAATGCCACCGTTAACTTTTCCACATATTTTTACAGGTTTTTCAGCTAGTTTTCTCCCTGTCTATTCAAATACCACCATTAACTCTTCCACATATTACAGGTTTCCCAACTATTTTTTTCCCTGTCTATGCAAATACCACCATCAACTCTTCCACATATTTCAGGTTTTCCAGCTATTTTTACATAATATACATAAAGAGTGTATGTAAAAGTGTTGTTTTGGGGTTGATATGTCTAATATAAGAGTTTTTGTATAAGTTATATATTTTCTTGCTGTCCAAAGAACTGACGAGTTATGGATATAATAATAATTTTAATATTAGAAGTTACCTATTAGCATTCATAAACCCAAGGGCTCATTTATTCCTCAACGGATTCGAAATAAAATATACATACAAGATCTATGTATTTCATGCATATATTTAATGACCATACCAGCAACAGGAAAAGAAATTTCAGCAATTGGCAGTCCATTCATCTATTAACTGTGCTTCCAAATTTATCTATCTATCTATTCAGCTGTGCCTCCACATCTATCTATCTATCTATTTCTTTATGCATTTCAATCTGTACAAAAATAGAAGCGGCAGAATATAATGTGATTCACTTTTACTGATGAACAGTCTGCACTTATTCACTTCTTTTAGTATATGTATGTTTGTATATGCTATATGGTGCCGAGAAGGTTTATTTTTTAACAACACACCTATGAATGGCAACAGGTGTTATTAACTTAGTCTGCACTTAGTTTTATATGAGGTTTTCTTCCCGTTACATGTAAAGACGTAGGAATAAAATTGCATACGTTTTCATTTATGATAAAAGTTAGTTCTTATTTCAGATAAATCGCTTGCACTTCCAGTTATGATTCATTCAGATCAAGAACAACATATGTTGTGAGAATTATGTCCAATCCCAGTGCAGCTTAATTTTCACAACAACATATGTCTAAATCTAAAGACATTTAAACAATCTGCCCTTTTTTAAAGGATTAAGTGTGGTCGAACATTCTGAATGGACAAAATTTATGAATGGAAACCAAAACATGCCAATCGCTTTCAAGTAAATGCCCTTCTTACGATAAGGTATCTTGAGCAAGCAAAAACATTAGTTTTGTCAACAAGGTGAGCAAAGATGACTTTATCAGCTCATGATTTATGACTAAATCATGTCTTAATCAAATATTAAATTTATCCTTTTTAATTCCGTGGTTTCGTTTGTCAGGCTGTAAATTTATATTGTCAGTTTTTTCCCCTCCCCATTTTGCTGCCCCTAAATTGTACTAGATGCACTTGTTTATTTGTAACAATTATTTTATAGGGCTACAAACACTGACGTCGGATGGTCTTTTGGGTACAAAAATGACAAATAAACGACAACAAGTCTTGAGAATGTATCGGATTTTTGCTAGATACAGGATTCAGTCACAACTGGCTGTTATTTCGTTTACCAACTTTCTGATTCCACCCTTCATTCACAAGAAATCTGGGTCGGAGTATACTTATTAACCTAGAATGTACTTACATCCCCAATCGAGGATACGATGGATATTGAGGCTATTCACAAAAGTTTTTGTGAAATTTTCATAGTCTATGGCTGAGTGATCAAATAAACCCAGACATGAGAGTTTCTAAATGTTGTGAATGAAACTTTGGATGAAAAAGTAGGCAGTACCATAAATACTAATGTAAAAGTGTAATTTATTCTCACTTATAAGTCGAATCCAACTGCAAACTGCAAAGATCCAGATCTGTTCCGCTGTATAACTATCATAACTAAATAGCACAGCATCTGCTGTTCATTTGGTTGATTTATTAGCATCAGTCTAATCTCACGGAGCTTTTGTTATGTGCCCAAGGACATTAGCTTTGGAAAAATGCGTTGACAGCCTATTACCATCGAAACACACCTCCTTGAAAGTTCGTGTTTTAACAAGAATTATCCGTAGATCTTAAGCCATAGAAAAATAGAAAGAAAGAATGAATAGTCTAGCTCTTACAGCTGCTGTTGCTAATATCTCCAATACAACTATTACAATTGATAACTAAAACTACCCAATACAATATCAGTTTGTCTTTCTTCAATCTTGACTCATTTCAAAGACAGAAATGAACAGTTCCTGCAGCCCAGTGTAAATCTTTTCACTAAGGACACTAGGGAGCCACTACATTTTGTCCTTTTTGGGACAGGCACCTCTTGTATAAAGGTTAAATATGAAAGTGAAATTAGGAAAATGGATAATAATTGTTATATTGTATGTGCAGATGTATTTTATATGATGGTGTCCATTATGTACAGATGTATTTTATATGATGGTGTCCATTATGTACAGATGTATTTTATATGACGGTGTCCATTATATACAGATGTATTTTATATGATGGTGTCCATTATGTACAGATGTATTTTATATGATGGTGTCCATTATGTACAGATGTATTTTATATGATGGTGTCCATTATATACAGATGTATTTTATATGATGGTGTCCATTATGTACAGATGTATTTTATATGATGGTGTCCATTATGTACAGATGTATTTTATATGTTAATGTCCATTATATACAGATGTATTTTATATGATGGTGTCCATTATGTGCCGTTAAAACAGGTTCACTATAAGCTATCAATATTTTATTTAAGAGTTTAATGTCTTTTTTTCTGAGTTTATCGTGGTATAAACTGTCAGGTGCCGAATCACGCAGCAAATAACGCCCGAAGGATATTTCTTCCACTTCGGGGTCGTCAGATATTGATGGGTCAATGTTTTCAATGTCTTCTTCCAGAAAATCTATCTGATATGGTAAACTTAACGAAAATTCTCCATTTTCAGTTATTTCGGACACATCAGTTAGATGGCGAATACCGGCGATCACTGACCTTGACCTAGCGGGTTTGCAACGTTTGTATCCTGTTTTTTCACCAATTTAGTATTACAAATAATTATTTTTTTCATAACAAATTTCAGATATGTGTTGTTTAGTCTTTCAAATTCAGTTTTTTCAAATGTTTTGCAAAATTTGTAACATATTTCTTTTCTTTTGAAGGCATACACTATACGTTATTTATGCCTTCACTTGCAGTGTTTATCTTTTGCTTTGCACGTGACTTTATTTATAGAAGTAGGTATTTTTAAAAAAGTAGTTCTGTTCACAGTTTATATAGGAATAAACGCAGCTCAAACTGATCACGTGGTGACATTCTGACCAATGGAAATCCTAGTTACTTTAACCCACTAATGCTTTTGCAATTATACGACGGTGTCTGTTAAAACAGGTTTCAATATAAGCTATCAACTGGTCTTTAGAGAGATATGCGACATGTAAATGGAGAATAAAAAGTAAACTTTTGGAAAGTTAGTAAAGTTGTTGGACTGCGTATTATTTACAAAAAGAAGGACTAACCACTATTTACGAGAATTCAACTTAGACTTTCTAACTTTTCAGTTTTGTATTTACCATGTTCTATTATAAAATCACACAAAGACCTTTTGCTGTAATTTCCCCGTAGTATAAAGGATAAATAAAAGAAACTGATGTCTAAAATTAATTAATAGCATTCGTCTTCTTCTCTCCATTTTCATAGATAATACAATCCTTTATTTGAACATCCTTTTTTTATTTATTTATAAACTTTAATTCATATGGCACAGTGATTCCTAACGTTCACATGACCGATAAATCAGTTTCCATACATTGAGTAGATCAATATCACGTGACAAACAGAATAAAAGCGGTAAGTGTCGACAATTGAAGTTTTACTTTCTTCTTTTAACTCGTAAACAAGTCAAGTACAATAGAGGAGATATAAATCACGTTTCTACATACTGCAACTGTTAGATACAATCAAAATGAACACCAGTCAGTGCCAAGCTCATACATCTTTCAATCACATCCTGTTTAGCCATTGAAAACAAAGTCACTTTGGTTTCTTTTATAAACTTGGATGGTCGTTATAATTTGCAATGTCTTACATATCATTTTCGAATGATAATATATTATTTAATTCTCTCTTTATCCAGTATCTCTTTCAAGCGGAAATGCAACACGCTGCTTGTTACATTCTGAGTAGTGAAATAAGCTTATCGAATTATTGCTTATATATATATATATATATATATATAGAGAGAGAGAGAGAGAGAGAGAGAGAGAGAGAAAGAGAGAACAAATTACAAATATACACCAAACAGAGCGGAAAGTGCTATCCCTGGTATTGTAGAGAAATATATAGGGGTTGTTGCTTGCAGGCAAGGCGATAGGTGTCGTAACCCGCGGATCCGGGTTCGAATCTCCGCAGAGTACGAATTAAAATTCTGTAACCTGTATGATAATATTATTTATTCGTATATATATATATATATATATATATATATATATATATATATATATATATATATATATATATATACATAAACCTGTTCAGAGTGTCGTCATCTGACCGATATATCATTTTGTACAATTTAGGGGTTTGCAAGTAAAATTAAGTGCAATTTTATTTAAAACAATAATGAATATGGAGAAATCTAAAACATTTTGTGTTAGCACCTATGTCTCAGGTATTTCCTTATTGAGTCCATATATATATATTTATACGTGTGTGTGTGTGTGTGTGTGTGTGTGTGTGTGTGTGGATAAATGGATGGATAGAAAGGAGGGAGAGAGGGATGAAGTGATGAATAGATAGATCAATGTATAGATGATGGATGCAAGCGTGGATGGATGGTGGATGCAGGTTGGCATGAAGTTACGTAAGTAGGTAGTTATCTAGTATGTATGTCTTCCTGCCTGCTAGTCTCTCTCTCTCTCTCTCTCTCTCTCTCTCTCTCTCTCTCTCTCTCTCAAGTATGTATGGTACCTAGACAGCGAGCACAAACACGCTTGCATATTGTAATTAAAAATGTGTTGTCATTGTCTATAAATAGTCTTTATCAACTGGTAAAAATCTACTTTTAAAACCGCGAACGAAATGGAAAAGCTCGTAGGATGTTCCGTAATTCATTTCCTATGACTTGACTACCACTAAGTATCAGTTTTTATTTTGTCATCCCGTCTTCTTAATATATGACACTTTTAAAACATTTTCGACAATAAAATTGAGTAAATTAATAACTCATTTACTTCCTACGGAAATTTTTAATCTTTATTTAGAATACATGCTTCACACTTTTTTCCGATTAAAAGGTTTATTCTTCAACCAGATCAAAAGATCAGATCAAGTGGACAAATAATAAGTTGTTTGTTTTTTCTTACTTTTTTTTTTTTTTTTAATTTTTTTATTGTTGTCTTTTTTTGTACATTTCCAGGAGAGACTCAACATTTGAAAATTAAAAAGTAAAGTAGTACACTTGAGAAAGTAATGATTTTGTCACAATCTTCAGATATTTCCATTATTCTTGCCTGACAAGAGTTAGTCAAACTTCAGAACACAATTTTTTTTCCAATCAAACTTAAAACTTAAAAACAATCCATACATTTCATTGAAATGTAATGTGTGTGCAGACATGCTAATGATATGAAGTCAAGAATTTCTTACGAGTCTACTTTGTGTGAGTCAATTAACGTATCGTCATATGCCAGTCAAAGCCTAACACATGCCGATACTATATGCAATACACTAGCTGGTGAGTATGTCAGTCAAAGGCTACTGAGTATGTCAGTCAAACACTAACACATGCCGATATCATATACAATACATTGGCTGGTGAGTATGTCAGTCAAACCCTAACACATGCCGATACCATATGCAATACAATGGCTGGTGAGTATGTCAGTCAAACCCTAACACATGCCGATACCATATGCAATACAATGGCTGGTGAATATGTCAGTCAAACCCTAACACATGACGATACCAATGCACTGGGTGATTAGTATGTCAGCCAAACCGTAGCACATGACGATGTCAATACACTGCCTTGTGAGTATGTCAGTCAAACCCTAACACATGCCGATACCATATGCAATACAATGGCTGGTGAATATGTCAGTCAAACCCTAACACATGACGATACCAATGCACTGGGTGATTAGTATGTCAGCCAAACCGTAGCACATGACGATGTCAATACACTGCCTTGTGAGTATGTCAGTCAAACCCTAACACATGCCGATACCATATGCAATACAATGGCTGGTGAATATGTCAGTCAAACCCTAACACATGACGATACCAATGCACTGGGTGATTAGTATGTCAGCCAAACCGTAGCACATGACGATGTCAATACAATGGCTGGTGAATATGTCAGTCAAACCCTAACACATGACGATACCAATGCACTGGCTGATTAGTATGTCAGCCAAACCGTAGCACATGACGATGTCAATACACTGCCTTGTGAGTATGTCAGTCAAACCCTAACACATGACGATAATAATGCACTGGCTGATTAGTATGTCAGCCAAACCGTAACACATGACGATATCAATACACTGCCTTGTGAGTTTGTCAGTCAAACCCTAACACATGACTATGTGATAATGAATAGGCGTGGTTATATGTACTTTGGGAACAGGTCAATTCATTGAAATATTTTGAGTCCAGATTTAAAATACCCATCAGATGCCTTATTCTGCGAATGTATACTACATTTATTCTGTGTGACATGAAAGTCGAGCTCGCGTTGGCTTTCCAGTTGTAACAACGCCCATATACTTGCTGCGTTATAGGCAACTTTGATTCATTAGTTTTCCTCATTTTTCCAACTAATGTTCCATCCCTTATTTTGCCTATATTGTACTATATATTTACATATATTTATTTTCTTTATTTGCCTATATTGTACTATATATTTATATATATTTATTTTCTTTATTTGCCTATATTATGCTATATTCAAAACTCTGTATCTTATTTTATTCTTATTTAAATGCAATAATTGCAATATCTGTTGTTTTTGTTTTTTCCATGACCTCCAAGCACTTTGCAATTATATTTGATTGGAATCATCGGACCAGGAACTAAAATTTTAATGCTCTTTTTTATAATTCGATAAACTTTAAAATGTTGACTCTTTTGCAGTGTTGTGATCACGTTAAACTACGTTCATACCAATGACCGAAGGAAAAAAATAAAATATAACAAATTTACATGAACTGAAACTTTAACAATATTACTCAACACACCTCAGTCAATGTAGAATAAGTTACCTCGGAGAGTAAATAAAACTCTAGTAGGGGCATTCTCGACACTATATAACCAGGATTATGCTGATGTGCCGCTAAACTCTATACATACATACATACATACATACATACATACATACATACATACATACATACATACATACATTTGAAGGCTGTTTGTTCACTGTCGTCATATTTCCAGACAATGCGGTAGACATACACTCTCAAAACACCATTATCAGACACTTGAAAACTACAAAACTATGACTGGAAGATTTTTATCTCGATGAATATACCAAGGAAAATTATATGATTATGACGCATTTCTGATATAAAAAGCAATTTTAAAGGCACTTACATTTTAAGTACGACGTAAACAATGTATATGATGCTATTAAATCTTCATGGAAGTTTAAAGAATAAAAAAGGATTTTGTAGACCCATGCTGCGAATCGGAAATCGAATCAGCTGACAACATTTCAATGTTTTATACTACGACTATCAGAAAAAGCCATGTTAAATGGATGTATAAGTAAACATTCATTTTTGTTTAAGCTGGGGTACTCAAAATGACCATCGCTGGGTTGCTCATAAAGACTATCGCTGACAAAGGCCTAGTGAACTCCTAATCCACCAATTTGAAAAATATATTGTTCTCCTAAATCAGTACTAAAAACAAAGTGGTAAACACATTTTATGATCCTCAAACTTCAATCACTAACCGCAAGTGTCACGTTAGCTCAACATTTAACGATGTGGCAGAAACAAAATATAAAATCGGAATAATATGGTAGAGTGTTAACAAAATATAAAACCGGAAAGATATGGTACAGTGTTAACAAAATATAAAATCGGAAAGATATGGTACAGTGTTAACAAAATATAATACTCTGTACTGTTACTAAATCAAATTACGTTGTACTCTGTAATGTTACTAAATCAAATTACGTTGTACTCTACAATGTTACTAAATCAAATTACGTTGTACTCTGTAATGTTACTAAATCAAATTACGTTGTACTCTGTAATGTTACTAAATCAAATTACGTTGTACTCTGTAATGTTACTAAATCAAATTACGTTGTACTCTGTAATGTTACTAAATCAAATTACGTTGTACTCTGTACTGTTACTAAATCAAATTACGTTGTACTCTGTAATGTTACTAAATCAAATTACGTTGTACTCTGTAATGTTACTAACTCAAATTACGCTGTACTCTGCAATGTTACTAAATCAAATTACGTTGTACTCTGTAATGTTACTAAATCAAATTACGTTGTACTCTGCAATGTTACTAAATCAAATTACGTTGTACTCTGCAATGTTACTAAATCAAATTACGTTGTACTCTGTAATGTTACTAAATCAAATTACGTTGTACTCTGTAATGTTACTAACTCAAATTACGTTGTACTCTGCAATGTTACCAAATCAAATTACGTTGTACTCTGTAATGTTACTAAATCAAATTACGTTGTACTCTGCAATGTTACTAAATCAAATTACGTTGTACTCTGTAATGTTACTAAATCAAATTACGTTGTACTCTGTAATGTTACCAAATCAAATTACGTTGTACTCTGTAATGTTACTAAATCAAATTACGTTGTACTCTGTAATGTTACTAAATCAAATTACGTTGTACTCTGTAATGTTACTAACTCAAATTACGTTGTACTCTGCAATGTTACCAAATCAAATTACGTTGTACTCTGTAATGTTACTAAATCAAATTACGTTGTACTCTGCAATGTTACTAAATCAAATTACGTTGTACTCTGTAATGTTACTAAATCAAATTACGTTGTACTCTGTAATGTTACTAAATCAGATTACGTTGTACTCTGTAATGTTACTAAATCAAATTACGTTGTACTCTGTAATGTTACTAAATCAAATTACGTTGTACTCTGTAATGTTACTAAATCAAATTCTGAAATTTCAGTTAAACGACTCATGGTTTGAATCAAAGGATGAGTGCTCGTTGGGGACAAAATGAAAATTTTGTGTGGGTAGTATGTTTAAAAGGAACAAATAATGAATAGTACCTGTGCAACCTGACCCATTAAAGTTGAAATCAAGATGCTAAAAATTAATTCGTGTAATTGTATTCATGCTGTTAATAATTCTTAAACCTTATCGACACCCTCCATTCCCTTTTCAGGCTCGAAGATGTATAATTTGTCTGATGCAACCTCCTGCATGTCTTAAGGGGCGACAACAATGAAGGCAGGAGATACAATGGGTCACCGATAAGTGTGCCAGACTTGCAACCGCGAGGGTGCGGGTTCAAATCTAACCATAGTATCAGACCGGGGTCGGCAAACGTGGTGTGTCATAGAACAAGACGAGACAATACTTTATTACATTCAGGTTGTAAAGTTTACAACATATCAGGTATATGAGAAAATCAACATGAATATAGCGTGTAGTATCATAACATAATGCTTGAAGGGAATTATCAAGCTTGGAAAACTCAATCTAAGAGCCTGCAAATATTTTTCAAGAGTCGTATGTTACCTTTATTCATTAATTGATTATATTTATAAACTTTACTCCTGGAAATGTAATAATGAGGTATAAATGTTTGTCTTTCTTCATTAAAATAAGAACACGACAGAAGATAATGAAATTCATCATATATTTCTTGCGACTGACAGAGTGTAGAATATCTTTAGTTATAGGAAACATTAGCCATTTACTATTTTCAACAGGAAACCTATGATTTGCAGCTCTAAGCTTAATTAAACGTTTTTAGATATATTTGTCGATAATGAAAAGTAGATCTTTTCTAAATCAGAAACTAGTTTTAAATAACCTGTAATTAAGACCTTTAGATGACGTATTGATGTTGGCTGCCACACTTGTCTGTATAGATCTTTAAGTTGTAGTTCTACTGTCTTTGTTAACCATTTAACTGACACAAAACTTTGATTTCTCCATACGTAGCTAAACCCAACATCATCTAATATAGAATTCCCTTCTAGTATCCATTTATTGTCATAGGAATTATCACAAACATGTTTGTATAAGAGAGAATACATATGATAAGACATTTTTTCTTCCTGACCACTAACTAATCTGGCCCAATAGTCTAGCTAATGTAGCCCAATAGTCTAGCTAATCTAGCCGAATAGTATAACTAATCTAGCCCAATAGTCTAGCTAATCTAGCCCAATAGTCTAGCTAATCTAGCCCAATAGTCTAGCTAATCTAGCCCAATAGTCTAGCTAATCTAGCCCAATAGTCTAGCTAATCTAGCCCAATAGTCTAGCTAATCTAGCCGAATAGTATAACTAATCTGGCCCAATAGTCTAGCTAATCTAGCCCAATAGTCTAGCTAATCTAGCCCAATAGTCTAGCTAATCTAGCCCAATAGTCTAGCTAATCTAGCCGAATAGTATAACTAATCTAGCCCAATAGTCTAGCTAATCTAGCCCAATAGTCTAGCTAATCTAGCCCAATAGTCTAGCTAATCTAGCCCAATAGTCTAGCTAATCTAGCCCAATAGTCTAGCTAATCTAGCCCAATAGTCTAGCTAATCTAGCCGAATAGTATAACTAATATAGCCCAATAGTCTAGCTAATCTAGCCCAATAGTCTAGCTAATCTAGCCCAATAGTCTAGCTAATCTAGCCCAATAGTCTAGCTAATCTAGCCGAATAGTATAACTAATCTAGCCCAATAGTCTAGCTAATCTAGCCAAATAGTCTAGCTAATCTAGCCCAATAGTCTAGCTAATCTAGCCCAATAGTCTAGCTAATCTAGCCCAATAGTCTAGCTAATCTAGCCCAATAGTCTAGCTAATCTAGCCCAGTAGTATAACTAATCTAGCCCAATAGTATATCTAATCTAGCCCAATAGTCTAGCTAATCTAGCCGAATAGTATAACTAATCTAGCCCAATAGTCTAGCTAATCTAGCCCAATAGTCTAGCTAATCTAGCCCAATAGTATAACTAATCTAGCCCAGTAGTATAACTAATCTAGCCCAGTAGTCTAGCTAATCTAGCCGAATAGTATAACTAATCTAGCCCAATAGTCTAGCTAATCACGCCCAATAGTCTAGCTAATCTAGCCCAGTAGTATAACTAATCTAGCCCAATAGTATAACTAATCTAGCCCAATAGTATAACTAATCTAGCCCAATAGTCTAGCTAATCTAGCCCAGTAGTATAACTAATCTAGCCCAATAGTCTATCTAATCTAGCCCAATAGTCTAGCTAATCTAGCCCAGTAGTATAACTAATCTAGCCCAATAATCTAACTAATCTAGCCCAATAATCTAACCAATCTAGCCCAGTAGTCTAGCTAATCTAGCCCAATAGTATAACTAATCTAGCCCAATAGTCTAGCTAATCTAGCCCAGTAGTCTAACTAATCTAGCCCAATAATCTAACCAATCTAGGCTAATAGTTTAGCTAATCTATCCAAAGAGTCTAACTAATCTAGTCCAATAGTCTAGCTAATCTAGCCCAATAGTCTAGCTAATCTAGCCCAGTAGTCTAGCTGATCTAGCCCAGTAGTCTAACTAATCTAATCCAGTAGTCTAGCTAATCTAGCTCAATAGTGTATCTAATGTTGACCAATAGTCTAACTTATCTAGCCCAGTAGTTTATCATGCGAGTATTAATGCTAATAATTAATCGGGATCGACCAAGTTCTAGTATTCTATTTTATATCATAGACGAACAATGTTATGATATTCACACAATAGATCTCTTGACATTATTGTATGCACGAAGTAATTGATGTTGGTTCTACGGCGCCCCGGATTCCCAGTTTGCTTATTTATTTATTTATTTTATTTTTTTTTGTTATTTTTTTTAAAAACTCGTGTTTGTTTGTTTTGTATTCATTTCTTTATTTTGGTACTTATTTATTGATTGTATTCAGATGATTTATTTTTATATCATGCAATCTTCTACGGAAGGAAATAAAGATGATGATGATGATGGGTACACTTTTTTTTACATTCAATATACTTCTAAGGAAAAAATGATGAGTTCTTTTTTCAAGTATTTCAGATTTTACAGATCTTACAGACCCCCATATTTCATAAGCATGTGTTAAAATCGGTACAATAGTCTGACAATCAACAGGCAAATGTAAAGTATGTATACACTTTTTTAGCAAATACATACCTTTATTAGCTATAGATACTAGATTTTTCAGGCCATTGGAGAATTTTCCATTTTTGTGAAATATAAGGCCTAAGTATTTATATTCATGCACAACATAAATATCGGCAATTCTTAAATTTGTATATGTTATATTTTTCTAAACCAAATGCACTAACTGTTTTGTTTGATCTGTATTGATTGTAAGTTTCCAGTTGTCGCAATATCTACTAAATATATCAAGGGTATTTTGCATATCAGTATGATTATATCAAGGGTATATTGCATGTCAGTATGATTATATCAAGGGTATATTGCATGTCAGTATGATTATATCAAATGTATATTGCATGTCAGTATGATTATATCAAAGGTATATTGCATGTGACAATGATTATATCAAATGTACATTGCATGTCAGTATGATTATATCAAGGGTATATTGCATATCAGTATGATTATATCAAGGGTATATTGCATATCAGTATGATTATATCAAGGGTATATTGCATGTCAGTATGATTATATTAAGGGTATATTGCATGTCAGTATGAGTATCCACTAAATATATCAAGGGTATATTGCATGTCAGTATGATTATATCAAGGGTATATTGCATGTCAGTATGAGTATATCAAGGGTATATTGCATATCAGTATGATTATATCAAGGGTATATTGCATGTCAGTATGATTATATCAAGGGTATATTGCATGTCAGTATGAGTATCCACTAAATATATCAAGGGTATATTGCATGTCAGTATGATTATATCAAGGGTATATTGCATATCAGTATGAGTATATCAAGGGTATATTGCATGTCAGTATGATTATATTAAGGGTATATTGCATGTCAGTATGAGTATCCACTAAATATATCAAGGGTATATTGCATGTCAGTATGATTATTTCAAGGGTATATTGCATATCAGTATGATTATATCAAGGGTCTATTGCATGTGACTATGATTATATCAAATGTATATTGCATGTCAGTATGATTATATCAAGGGTATATTGCATGTCAGTATGATTATATCAAGGGTGTATTGCATGTCAGTATGATTATATCAAGGGTATATTGCATATCAGTATGATTATCTGCGACAAGTATAGTGTCAACAGCGTATAAAAGCAACATATCATTTAACTTATTTACAAAATCAGTATGTTCGTAGGGTACAGCACAACCTCGAAAAGTATTACTTATAAAAAAGATTCTAAGTCATTTTAGAATAAGAAGAACAATAATGGAGACAGATTTTCCCCTTGTCTTACACCTTTTTAATAGGAGAATAAAACCAGAGTATTCATTATACACACAGACATATGGTTTTATATCATTATAAATACTTAATACAACATTAAAACACTTTCCCCTGATGCCTATCGGATAAAACTTATGCCATAATCTAGCTCTCCATACATTATCAAAGGCACTTCTAAAATCAACAAAAGCCCCCCCCCCCCCAAAAAAAAAAAAAAAAAAAAAAAAAATCTGGTTGTAATGTCTACACAATTAAATAAGGCCATACAAAATAAATACGTTGTCTATTGTGGCGTAGTCTTTCCTGAATCCAACTTCAGTCTCAGCTAGTAAATTAATATTATCAATGAATTTAGTCAATCTTAAATTTAGTATAGCGGTAAAAATATTACCAAAACATTGCATTGATTGTAATTGCTCATTCTTAAGTGCAGTTTACATGGTGACTTGCGCTTGATAGCCTGACGTTTTGATAAGGTGTTTGGTTTTGTCTTTTACGGCACAGCAACACAAGTAGGTTATTTAGTACCGGAGCAATTATAGTAAAGTGCCGACAAGGAGGAACAAACAGCTAAAAAATCTAGACAAAATACTAGCCACATTGCAACTTGAAATCAGACAATGAAAACAAACATCAATGATATGCAAGTTAGAAGTATGAGAGATCATTTGGTATTTACCTGAATAGATGAAACAGCAATGATAAACAAGTTAGAAGTATGAGAGATCATTTGGTATTTACCTGAATAGATGAAACTGCAAATTAGGATCGCAATAGCGGTGAGGTGCTTAAAGATTTTATCAGAAAAGAGCTGCAAACTGACTACATAAACATTGCATTTGAACAGCCTTTACTTGAGTTACACTGACACATGTACAGCCTTTATTTGAGTTACATCGATATTTGTTCTGCCTTTACGCGAGTTATATCAATACATGTACAGCCATTGATCGAGTTACATCGATACATGCACAGCCTTTACTAAAGTTACATCGATATATGTACAGCCTTTACTTAAGGTACATCGATACATGTACAGCCTTTACTCGAGTTACATCGATACATGTACAGCCTTTACTTGAGTTACATCGATATATGCTCTGCCTTTACTCGAGTTACATTAATGTACAGATATAAATTTACGGCAGAAAGTCAGGTATTGTTAATAAAATGATTATTTATTTACGGCAAAAATTCGGGTATTGTGAAAATAAATTATGTGATCATCGCCTCTGAAACCGTGTGAGTTTTAAGTATGGTTTTGAGCATTATGATGAAGAAATTCAGGCCGTACGTATGTTTTGTTTTTACCTGCTTTAAAAAAAATTAATTGGATAAAAAAATTCTCTTGACATTCTCTTTAGTTGGCATTTTACTCTTTCAATAATAACCTATTTAACAAATAAATCACAAGGAAAACTGTATAAATGGCGAATGATTAAACTTAATGTCAAACTATATCGGCTTTTTAGAACCTTCGCTAAGTTTGAATATATGTAAAGATGTACATTCTATATGGTGTTTTTTATCATCATGACTTCAGGTAATCTGGCTTTCTTTCGTGAAACCTAAATTAATTTTTTTGGGGATTGGGGTGGGGTGGGCTGGAATGTTTAGCCTTAAGGCTACACAGCTGTTTACTGTGTGGTGGATATTTTCAGTTCCTTAATTTGCAAGCATGCCATTTTTAATAAAATTATAGAAGTTTTTTATGAACGCTGTTAAAAATCAAAATTAAAGCCTATCGTTACTATAGTTACAACTGCGATATACTAGTAGCTACTATTTTAAGATTATTGTTAATACCACATTTAGCAAGTGGCAGGCACTCTGTCAATACCACATTTAGCAAGTGGCAGGCACTCTGTCATTACCACATTTAGCAAGTGGCAGACACTCTGTCAATACCACATTTAGCAAGTGGCAGGCACTTTGTCAATACCACATTTAGCAAGTGGCAGGCACTCTGTCAATACCATATTTAGCAAGTGGCAGGCACTCTGTCAATACCACATTTAGCAAGTGGCAGGCACTCTGTCAATACCATATTTAGCAAGTGGCAGGCACTCAACGAAAAAGTTTTCTATCAACTGTGCCTGGCTACCATCTCTCGGTCCACATATCTCATGTGTGGTGTAAAATACAGCTATACATCTTGAAATCATTGGATAGGATTGTCTTTTCGGGATATGCACCAATGGACTTGTCGTGGTTTTTTTTATTGATTGATTGATTTTTTTATTTATTTATTATTTCTTGGGGTTGATGGATTGAGAATGTGAGTTATTGCTTGTATCTTTGTAATTGTTGGTTATCTGTTGTCTGCTATAAAATCTGCTTCAAAAATTTGAAACTACATAGCTACATAATTTATAACAGTGTTTGCTATTTTCCATAAATAATAATAATACTCAAATCGCAATATACTATTATATCTTTATTACTTCCGCTGTTCAGCCGCTAGAATGTTGTAAGAGGGGTTATCTATCATTGCGCTGGTAACCAAGCTACTATGTAAACATAGCGCTCGTCCGTGACAACACAGATACCTGCAAAGGACGATGAAACAGTTGAAATATTTGTTGAACATTTTTTTTAAAATATCGACATTGAGATAAACGTTATTTTGATGTTTTCAACCACATCTTACGATAGTTTTCTTTCCACAAGTTTGAAAGATAAAAGTCGACTGTGATGACTATACCTGCGTCAGAAGTGCAAACGGTATTTATACAATTTGTTTTAAAACTACGACTAAATCTAAAGTGTACATTGAAGTCGGAGTAGCATAATATAGCATAAATTAAAATTTGAGGCCAGTATTTTAGTCAATGTTGTCACAGGAATACCGCGATCTGATTTTTGTGTGCGATAGAGACATTCATTCATTTTGCTGAGAGCCCTTTGATAAAAAAATATATATTTGAATGGACAGAAATTAAAAATATGCTAGTAACTACTGCAAGTTTTACTTCAAATTTCTCAATCAGTACCCCACAATGTAGCATTTTTTTGACACATAATTCAGCATGGAAAAAAAAAACCCGGCGAAAACAAAAAACCAACTGTTCACTTCCCTGTCTTGCGAGATTTAAAGACGTCATTTTGTTTACTTGGGCCCGTTTCACGAAGCAACGTAAGTTTACGCACTGAAAATCTTACGCTATTTCGTAAGTGGGTTTCGCAAAGATATCGGAGGACAAATTTTGTACGTCTAAGATAAACTTTTGCGTAAGCTACTCTTTTGTATGGAAGGTAGATAACTCGGTAAAATATAATAAGGCACCTGCAAGATATTTACAAAGGACGGCGACGAAGATGACGGCGACAAGAACAACAATAGCAACACAATGAACCCAAAAATATCGGGCAAAAAATGCCTTGATCATTTGGCTATATTGAACGAAATACAGATATAGGTATAATTTCTGATTAAAGAAGGTAGGGTGCCTGTGTGTGTTTGTGAAATGACAGATTTATGATTTTACCATCCTTATGCACTGTCAGAGTTGCCTACCCCCCCCCCCCCTTCCCCGGCGCCCCAAACAAAGCCTTAAAACCAGAGCCTTTAAATAAGGGAAAAATTTTAGTAGATCTTCTCTTTTTCTTCACAAAATAAATATAATTTTTTAACAGAGCCAGATTTTCATACTTTAATTGAGAGATTTGGTGATTTAATGTATCACTAGCTTATATTTTTCGGGATAATCAACAAAATAAAATAAATCATTACGCATATGAATATTTACATGTTATTCTTTTACGGAGAACGTGTAAAAAATATGTTTCAAAAATAGCTTTGTTTGAGAAAGATCCACTCACTACACGGTATATACTGGAATATCAGGGAACATCTAAACAAAACCCCTCTCTCTGACTCTCGGTCTCCATAAACAGACTAAAGAAAAACTTTATACTTACGCATGCCTGGGACTTGCCGTAAAGTTACGTAAAAATGTAAGGGAAACTTACGAAAAAACATACGTAATTGTGAAACACCCGTAATGACGTACGAAGGTCGTACGTAAGAACTTAAGAAAATCTTGGGGGTAAGTTGTTTCGTGAAACGGTGCCCTGTACCGTAATCGCAGGTTACGTCAACAGGAACAGTTTGTCATGGGCGCAATTATATATATATATATATATATATATATATATATATATATATATATATATATATATATATATATATATATATATCATCGCAGTAATGCGATCTTGATTGCTAAATGATGTCGAGTTATCATCATCAGAAAATCCGAATCATTACGAGACGCGTCGAGTAATGATCCGGATTTTCTGATGCTGACAACAAGACGTGTTCTAGCAATCAAGATCGAATTACTATGATAATTATATTTTTTTTAATATACATATCAATTTTGAGATAAATTAATAAAATCTCAAAACGTAACTGAAAAAAGAAATTGCATAACATTTCAACCTTTCTGATACGAACTTCATCTTAAGTCATAAACCGAATGTAATTTTTTTTTAACAGCTGATATGCGCATAAATATCAGAACTATGAATAAAGCGTGTGTAACAACAGTCACTCATTTTAACTAAAATCATTGTTAATAACACGAGTTCTTCGAGGCATGGGGGCAGATGACTCATATATTTGATTTACAGCTATAGTGCAGTTGTCAAATTTTGCATCACGGAAGATTTCACAGACTGAATAACTAGGAAAGTTTCTATCTGAGGCCCGGCTGATAACGTTTGAAATGTTTCTGGCGGTACATTGTGACAGGCTCCGATGGGGACTTGGCATGGAAATGACATTATTTTGACAGTTGTTTGCAACGGCATTGGACAAATTGTTGGAACTTGATGATACAGATTTGTTAAAGAGAATGATGCTCTTTTTCCATTTGTATGTCAAGTGAGGCTACGGCATACGTATTCGCGCTTGTTCAGTTGTAGCCAGGAAACCTTGAGAAAAAGGTAGTTTCAGCCCCGTTTGAGATTATGTTAATACGGGATCAGAAAACGACAGTATTGTTTTCCTACTTTTGGGATTTGACGGAAAAATTCTGGCTCATTCTTGGGTAGAAAATTGATAGGTATATATATAATATATATATATATATATATATATATATATATATATATATATATATATATATATATATATATATATATATCGACGCAAAACTTTGTAACGGTGCATTTAGAAAACAGTTTTCCAACATTTCGAGCTAATGAAGCCCTTCGTCAGGGCAGTAACAACTTACAAAGGGAACCCCTACTCCTCCCTCGCCACCACCCCCTCACCTAACACTAAAGTCGAGAGAAAACCTGAACTATTTCTATGTTTGATTGGCATGAGGACTCTATAGAAAAAGAGTTTGATAATGAAAAAATAAATGCGATGAAAAACAATATCAAAATGTGCAAACTGCATGCCTATTTTGCATTTGGGTCAGAATAGCAAACGTTTATAAAAAATAATAAAAGGTGGGGTGATCCGCATAAATAAGTAAGGAGAACCAAATTGCTTTGACCTAATTCCAGGCTATGGACAAAAGAACTGAAACCATGAGTAGCGAAAAACAACGTTATCTAAGATGAGAAACTACAATATGTACTAAAAATTATATCCCGATAAAGTCATGCGTGGAGAAGGTAGTCAAGGAAATGTTCCATGAGACTGTTGTAGCGGAATACTAACAAAAGAAGTGAAAATAATAATAAGAAATAGTCAAGGAGTATTTACATGGGTAAACATTGTCGCAAAGATTTGCGTACGGATCATAACTGATTTCTGACTGAAATATTGACAAGTCTGCATTGGGAACGTTATTTTCTTTTTTATTTAAATCAAATTCTCTATGAGTTCTCATTTGCAGAATCCAGTATGGTTCCTTACGTGTGCGTTCTATATCGGTCCACCCTGGGTTAGACGCAGTCAGTAGCATCGAGTGGTTTTACTGAATGTCCGTTTGAGTTGCAGTGGTTAGCGAGTTTCGCATTAATTATATTTCCAATGTGAATTTTACTGCGATAGTGACCCTTGAGGCTTTTTATAAAACATATCTGAATTTAACTATTGAAAGGAGAAGATAATCTTGGCACCAACGTCTGAACCTTCTGATTGATGGGCTCTTTTCGGTGTGTTTTAATGAAAGGGGAGTTTAGTAGGTCTACGGAATTTGCATCATTCACATTGATATGTGTCTTTAACTCACAGGTATTACAACATTTTGATCTATCATGTTCAAAGCCTGGGTATATCAAAGGAACGTCCCTTTGTGAACTGCTACTTGACTTTTCTCCATGTTAACGCTGACTTTTCTCTGATTAAAAGGATTTGTTCAGGTGGCTAATCATGGTGTCAAATAGGATTGTTCAAAGAGGAATCATTTGATCAAGTCTCGTGTTTTAAGTAACAAAAACAAAACTTGCAATAGTTGTCAAAAATATCTGTCAAGTGCCCCTAAACTTGCAATAGTTGTCAAAAATATCTGTCAAGTGCCCCTAAACTTGCAATAGTTGTCAAAAATATCTGTCAAGTGCCCCTAAACTTGCAATAGTTGTCAAAAATATCTGTCAAGTGCCCCTAAAGACGAAAATTCAATGTAATTGGAGCAACAGTTTCACACTTTACAAAGAATGGATTTGTTATGAGACGCTTGCCCAGCCAATCATTGCGTTTGATAAATGTCGAGAAATACAAAGTAGCAATGTCCCTTGATGTTTGCTTCGGGTCGGGACCTGTGTAAGAAAATACCGTTATATTTATATCAAGAAACACACTTACTTAAATCATGTTTGATATTAGCAACTGACGTGCTCTACAAAAAAAAAAAAAAAAAAAAAAAGCACAGGAGAAGGTAAACCTCAGTTGTACGATAAATATGTGCGTCTAATAGATCGCCAGTTAAAGATAAAACTTGAAGAAGGCGTGTGTCTGAAAGCAAACTTCGCGAACATTTCCAATTCTTTTTACAACCAAGGAATCTACTCAGAGCTCATGTTGAAGTGTTTCTTTTTTATAGCCTTTGAGGTCTCCATTATTTACCAATAATAGTTAAGCTTATGGTGTTATGTCAGATATAATAGCTGGACTGGTGCTATGGTAAATGCGGTTCTGGATGACCTTGATCAAGAAAACGTGTATCTCACAACTAAAAGAAGAACACATGTTTTCACGGCTTATGTAAGAGATAACTAGAAGGGTGTCTGTAAGATCAAGATTAAAAATTCAAGTGTCAAAATACAAACATTGACAAGAAGAAGTCCACTTTCAAGCTACTTCACATTAGCAAAGACCACGACTACAGGTTGCATTGTTGTTTCTTGAATAATTTACTTTTGCTGTCTCCAAAGATAAGATTGGGGCAGCTGGTTGCGTCACTAGTGAAGTCATGTAGACTTTTCGCATGTAATGATTTTCCAAATAGCTAATTTTCGGCTAAGTGTACCCAAAACTACCAGTATCACTACGAAGACATTTTAGTTTAAGCCAATCCTTTTGAGAATGTTGAAATCAGATAAACAAATATGTTCGTCCAAAGATCAGAGTATGGTGGCTTTTATTCCGATTCTATTGTGATTTAAACTGACTTGGTTTTATTCGAATTAAGATCCAATACAAGGTGTAAACATGTAATCAAGTTTCTCTGTCCTTCAATTAAAAATGCAATTACATTGTTTATTCTTTTATTTTTTTGTATATATCTTTTATAATGAACTTTAAAGTTCAAGTCAATAAAACATATTTGCAATCATCTTGATCTTTCATTATGAGGAACCTAACAATATTAATAAATATTGGAACAGAGTAGATATCGAATCTGTACACTCATCAAAAATACAAAGTACCAATATCTGTATCAAAAATACAAAGTACCAATATCTGCATCAAAAATACAAAGTACCAATATCTGTATCAAAAATACAAAGTACCAGTATCTATATCAAAAATACAATAAATACCAGGATTCCAAGAATACAAAGTACCAGTATCTATATCAAAAATACAATAAATACCAGGATTCCAAGAATACAAAATCTATATAAACGTATTTTTATAAGACCATATATGCAAATCACACAAATAAATTTCAAAATGTTTGTATCCGTATTGTTTGAGAATGATGAAAAAATGAAGTTTTAATTATCGTTCTGGTACATTGCATGTGTAGATCTTAAATTCTGAGACAATGTTCTGTTTTCAAAGACGTTTTCACAGCAAAACCTGTGTCAATCGAACACATTTAACTAAAACCTGTGTCAATAGAACACATTTAACTAAAGCCTGTGTCAATAGAACACATTTAACTATGGTTAATTATGTTTAGCATTCATAAAAAAATACTAAAAGTCGGCGAGATTTTTATTTTACAATGACGTAAAAAATTTGGAAAAGTGAGGGATTGTTTAATGCATAGTCAACTTATGTTAATTCCGTAATTTACATTCATGACTTTTGTTTTATGTACTCATACAATATAATTGGTAGTGTAATTGTCGTGTCTTGGTCCTATATTTATTTATTTCTCCTAACCAGAGATCAATTGATGTTCGAATATTGACTCATAATTTCCCTTTATTAGCCGATAAAGCAGCTCTCAATACTGATTAGGCTTCATCAATCGGAACATCCTCGTCTCTTTCCGATTGTAGGCTTCATATTACTATTCATATCACAATTTGTTTTGGATTGTTCTTTATACCCTGACCTTCAAATAAGATATATACCTAAATACTTTATACTCTGACCTTCACATAAGATATATACCTAAATACGTTATACTCTGACCTTCATATAAGATACATACCTAGATACGTTATACTCTGACCTTCACATAATATATATACCTAAATACTTTATACTCTGACCTTCACATAAGATATATACCTAAATACGTTATACCCTGACCTTCACATAAGATATATACCTAAATACGTTATACCCTGACCTTCACATAAGATATATACCTAAATACGTTATACTCTGACCTTCACATAAGATACATACCTAAATAATTTATACTCTGACCTTCACATAATATATATACCTAAATAATTTATACTCTGACCTTCACATAAGATATATACCTAAATACGTTATACCCTGACCTTCACATAAGATAAATACCTAAATACTTTATATTCTGACCTTCACATAAGATATATACCTAAATACGTTATACCCTGACCTTCACATAAGATAAATACCTAAATACGTTATACTCTGACCTTCACATAATATACATACCTAGATACGTTATACTCTGACCTTCACATAATATATATACCTAAATACTTTATACTCTGACCTTCACATAAGATATATACCTAAATAATTATATACCCTGACCTTCACATAAGATATATACCTAAATACGTTATACCCTGACCTTCACATAAGATAACTCTGACCTTCACATAAGACATATACCTAAATACTGTAGAAATAACCTAAATATGTTTAAATTCATTGAATTATTGTCTTTGGATTGCGAGATTGTTCTCAATACCTTGAGTACCTATTTTTATAATGCTTCATACTGAGAAATAATTTATTACACTTTTCTTGACGGAAGTTTGAATTACTTATTCTCTAAATTTTTTTACGTTGTTAGACTTGATCACTGCTACATATATTCTTGGTTGAAACATTAAGCACCAATACTTTTTTTTATGACGTTTTAATTTACTGTGTGATATCTTCACTCACTTGTGGAGAGACATGTTATAAATGACGTTCTCCATTACTTATTATATTTGTATATAAAATGTATATACTCAAGGACCAGTTGATCTAAAGCGAAATAAATTATTCTTCTGTTTTGATCAGGGATGTAAACGACATACGGAACAACAAAGATTGTTGTAAATATAGGAAATAATTCTATTTCTTTTTATATTGTCACAGCTCTAATTATATCAAATTATCTTATCAATTGTCACAGTTCTAATTATATCAAATTATCTTATCAACATTGAGGTCATGATAGATATTTCAACATATGAACGTTGATCTTGAACAGAAAGACGACGGCCGACTTATAATCATTGTTTTATGCCCACTGCAATAAATATTTTGTACAAGATATAAATGTAATTGTTATTCAAAACCTTTTGACTAAACTGATATGAGCTTTAAGGACGTGCATAGTTTTTATTCAATTTTGCAAAACTTTTACAAGTTGTATTAAAATAGCAAGAAAAATTCCGGTGGCAAACGTTGGTAATACAAGATTTCCCGTGTCATACATTGTACTGTATCTTATCAACAAGATTAGTTTGTTGTGTCTCATCAACATCTTCATTATCCTTTGTAATCAAAAACCACTTTATCTATTTACAAAAAGATCAAACTTGGATTATCCCGGGCAAACTTTGTTCCACATGTTAGAAAGGGTTTTTATTTACAAAAGGATGTATAAAGACGTTTTGCTTTCTAGCAGTCATGCTCTTCCGTTGTTAAATAATATCTCTTCAGGACTAATATCCTCCTGATCTAGTCAGAAATCTGACCTCAAAACGCACCGAATCTGACCTTGAAACGCACCGAATCTGACCTTGAAACGTGCGAAATTCACACAGAGCTTTCATTTCGCTGTACCAAAGCACTAATACTGCTGATGCTTATAATTAAACTGCACCAATCGGTATTGAACTATGTCCGCAAGCCGTGAACCATGTTGACAGTAGGAACTAATACATGTTTAATCAGTTCAAGCGGTTGATGTATTGAACCATGTCAGCAAGACGTGAACCATGTTGACAGTAAGAATGAATACATGTTTAATCAGTTCAAGCGGTTGATGTATTGAACCATGTCAGCAAGACGTGAACCATGTTGACAGTAAGAATGAATACATGTTTAATCAGTTCAAGCGGTTGATGTATTGAACCATGTCAGCAAGACGTGAACCATGTTGACAGTAAGAATGAATACATGTTTAATCAGTTCAAGCGGTTGATGTATTGAACCATGTTGACACTCACCATCAATTACATAAAACATTTAGAATTCGTGACCTCAAACGGTGATGATTCTGTTTACAAAAAAACGTGGCTCACAGATGACTTGGACAGATACTTTATTGGAAAATAATTGGACCTGCATATGCATTGGAATTAAATGTGATTACCAGTTTATGCATGCAATAGAATGGTCCACTATATATATATATATATATATATATATATATATATATATATATATATAACTCTTTTTTAAGTTCCATTGGCCACAGAGAAGGAATTGAAATGGGTCCAAAATTAGATATCATCAAAGCATGTCATCATGGCTGTCAAAGCATAGGTCTTTTGAAAATGTACACATGGATGTACAAATTTAAAGAATGTGTAACAATGCTATATGTAGATCGTTTAAAGAGTGACATTTTGGGGGAGATTTTTTGACACAAATTTGTATTGGAGTTATAAAAAAGGCACATTAGCCATCTGCAGGATTTAAGTTTTTGATAACTTTCCTGGGGGTGGTGAGGAGTGGTGTGTGGGTCGATGATAGTGGAAATAGATGTGGGTATTTGCAATGACTAGCAATCCAAGTTGCTCTATACTAGTTCATATTGCTGTCAATCTAAAACAGACGCCACTTCCAAAATGCTTGTAGTTTGCGATGGTGTGCCACCAACCTTCCTCTAGATGATGGCATGATGGTGTGTGTGATACCAACTTTTCTCTAGATGATGGCATGATGGTGTGTGTGATACCAACTTTTCTCTAGACGTTGACATGAAATGAATGAACATTATTTAAATTAGATATGCTGGTGCAAAGTTAATTTTGTTTACACCCTCGCTTTAAAATATATCTATTATTTTATTTTTTATTTTTTTATCAAGCGCTTTAAATAAGATTTTATACAGAAGGTAATCATGTCCTACTGCTTGTAATTCTAATGATTTCGGCTGCTGTATTTCCTTGTGGCTTTTTCGGTTGTATTGCCAAAATGCAAGACTTGATTAAAATAAATGTATTATTTTTTAATAAAGTGCTTTAAAGAAGAATGTAACAATTACTGATTACATGTGATTTTAATGTCTTATATATATATTGAATTTATAATATGTGTCTATGAGGTAAGTTGTACTTTAGTCATTTTGTTAACAACATATTTACTGCATTTGGGTTCAAGGTCAGGCTTTTTTACATAGCATTTAACAGTTAGATTGGAGTTTTCGAGGGTTTATGTGAGAAAAGTCACATACGCACCGGAATTTTCCATTAGAGTTACTCATATTCTAGAATATTCTGTCAGGTGACGTATCCTTATATTTATACAGGTTTGGTAAACAAGACTTCATTCCTACACTAAGCTTCATATTATTAAGATCAGTCTATTATGGAATTTAATTTAGTAACCAGATGTTACAGTTGTGAAAATCTACGCAAATTTAGAGAGAGAAATTATTTATTTGAAATAATCATTGGAATTACTAAAAGTGCTCATTCTCATTTTGGATTAATACTTGACTTTGGGATTTATGTGAATTGATTCAAAGATATTCTGAATTACATCATTCAGGCATATCAGGACATTCAAGACTACTGACACATCAGAACATTCAAGACTACTGACACATCAGAACATTCAAGACTACTAGCACATTAGATAATTCAAGGCTACTGGAATTCATTCGGAACATTCTATATTTAGGACTTGTGAGTAGGACACTTAGGATTATTTGATTATTTGGACTTTAATTCACATTATTGTAAGTGTCTTTTTGAATTTTCATTTTAATTGTCTACAAATAGATTGCTTGTTGATTTTACTTAAATTGTTGGTTTCACTTTCTTTCTGTTACATTATTTTTAGACCTAGTGTCATAACAAATGACTTAGGGTACTGCATTTCCTTGTGTCTTTTTCGATTGTATTGCCAAAAACACAAAGGGAAATTTCGATTGCCAGGTTATTCTTGCTAAATTAACAACTCACATAATGACATCCGCTCCGTAAAACCATTCTATCTTTGGTTTTCAAATGGAGAAATGTTAACCAGACTACTTCTTGGGAAATTAAGGTAAGATGTTTCTTCACGTTTTTCCTCCCATCTCTCTCTCTCTCTCTCTCTCTCTCTCTCCTCTGTTTCATCGTTTTATCTTTTCTCTTGCATTCCTTCTTTCTATGTTTCTTTTTTTCTTATCGGATATACGGACCGGTGCACGTATGAAACAGTATATCTGGCAAGAAGAAGTATATCTGAGTGTTTAGACATGTTTTGTTGTTTTAAGATATGCTAAGTAAATCACGGAATCATACCTATAATGTTATATTCCATAGGTAAAATCACCCGCTATTTATATTTATCTTTACAAATATTTCCTTATCATAAATCAGAATTGCGCAGTCAATCCATTGCATTATTTTTTATTTCTTCTACCGACATGTTTGTAAATATCTGAAACATTAAATTCTTAAAAGTACCTTATAACAGAAGCGTAATTGATATACGTCGACTTCTGAAATAAAAATAAATATAATTTAATTTTTCAAACAATTTGTAAGTGTGTCGTAGTTCTATAATCTTGTAAAGTGACCTGTATAAATCTTTGTAATCCGAGGTAATCTTAATACTGTTGCAACGTGAATGATATTTCCAGTAAATGAATGAACCCAATTTTACAACTTACATCAAACCAGCTTCGTTAGTCGTGTAAACTAGATCAGAACGTTTTTTCTCACTCTGAAGGGCAATGTTCTTCAAGCGAATACATTTTGAAACATTTTCAAATGAAATTGTTTTTTCTTTTTTTTTCTGAAATTGACATTGTGTACATACTTAATAATATCATGCCAATTTAAATACACAAATCATTCAGCTCAGATGTGCTACCTTCTAAATGTATCTTGGTTCACTTTACAGCGTCAAGGTCTTTTCATATAATTTGGAACAAAACGTATTCACCTTTCAAGGAAAATATTTGGGGACTCTATCGTGGTAAATTTGATTTTAACGTGATGTTATTTAGTTAGAGGTTAAAATCGTTGCTAAAAAAACACATTTAGAAATAAGAGATAAGGGGGTGATTTCATCCCATGACATTCTGCTAATTAAATAAAAACAATTCAAGTTGACGAAATTACGCTATGTGCAACAATTTCTCATACAGGAGATTTTGTTTGGGATTTTCGTTTGATTTTGTTTGTTTTTTTGTGGGGTTTTTGTGCGTTTTTTTGTGGGGTTTTGTGGGGGTTTTCGCCTAAGTGTCTAAGGCTCTTACCAATAACTATCTCCCACACATTACATTTCAATTTTACGACAAGACACAAACATGACATTTCAATTTTACGCTAAGACAAACGACAAAAAGATATTATGACGCACCATTTCAACTTGCAATGCCCGGTCTTGAACCAAAGAAATATTTCATTAGTGGTGTGTGTGAATAGATGTTATTAAAGTAGATCAAACAAAAAGAATACCCAAATAATAGTGTCCAAAATAGTATTTGTCGAGAGTATCACTGCATAGTTTAATACGGTGTGGTTTTAAATACCACCAATCCCACTTGGATTTTCATCCATCGCTTTAATTGCGTGATACCCTTGTATAAAGTATTGTTAGCTTTGATAATTTTACAAACTTGTATTGTTTACAATTGACGGAATTAGACATTTTGTGTCTTCAGTGTTGCAAGGCAGATTCATCAATGGAGTAATACTGCATTCTAACATCATGGCACCATTCCTGTTTTTTATAAGTTTGAGCCATACATTATGTCTGTAGTTTGATTTATTAGTTGAAAAAATGTACATCTACATTCTTTATACTAAATTATGTTTTTACATAAGCAACAGACTTACACAAAGGACATGACGTCAAAAGCGAGAAGATATTCGAGCTGCCTGAAGCAAACCAGAAACATCTAAGTGCCTTAAAGATGCTTTTTCAACGAGAAACTTAACGATGCCGGCCTGCATAGATGGAGTAACGAGAGGGTAACATATGACGGTGTTTTGCCGAATAAATGACTAACCTGGAATTGGCTTGTGAATCACATCACTAATTTCATGCTGTTTTACTTGCCCTTTTGCGAGGTGTATTTTTTTTTTTTTTTTTTTTTTTGCGGGGGGTGGGGTTGGGTGGGGGTGGTGTCTCAGAGGTCACATTCTAATGGCTCATTAAACAATCAGTGTTTTCAACAGTTAGAAGACGAAGTCGCTTTTAATCTGCATGGCAAGCAAACGTTTCTATTCTTTTTTATGTACTTATGTTGTAGTTTTTCTACAAACAACCGATGAATACATAAACATGCAAAAACTGACTTTATTTGTCTTTTGACGTTGTTTTTCCTTCCATAAACTGACTCAATTATGCATTATTGAAGACAAATCGTGAAGGATGGTTTTATCTACGTTCATCTATACTTCCCTTAATGTTATGATTTAAATGAGCACATATTGTACAAAAATTGTAACCTTTTCATCAAATATTTGTGCAATGCTTAAACAACTCGATGGTAATTATTGTTTTTGTGGAAGAAGTAGAAGGAGGTCCTTGCGATTTTATAAGATCAGACTTCCCTACAACAGAAACTGAACCCGCGCTCTTTTAATTCATCGGTTTTGGTCCCATACGTTGACTAGCAGATCAGATATTTAAACAGTGAACTAGTTACGTCTTTTGGCTGATAAAACACAATCGGACACATATTTTAAATGCTTCGATAATACATAGCGAGGTATCACTTAAATTGTCAATTCAGTTAGCTTTGTTCTACTGAGGTCAATGTAATTGACATAAGAGTAAAAACGTGCAACGTAAACAACAATTTGTGAGTACTTTGGTATTGCCTTCACTCAATTAGATCTTGCAATCCATTCCGTTGGAAGTTTCATTAGTCTATGGAGCAATGCCTCAGCTCTATCCATCAAAAGCAATTTATATGTCATTACCCGGAAAACCTCTTAGACTAAGACTGCACGGACTTTAGAGACATAAAAATTGAGAAAAAACCGTTAAACTCAGCGGTGCAGCACGTGAAATTACCTCGATCTTCTCAAATGAGCCTCGAACTGTTTTTTCATTGTCTCCTTGATAAATCTAAAGGTGATGCGAATATGCTACCGTTTATAGACGGTACAACGACCTATTTTATGTCAAGTAAAAGTTTCTTTTCGAATTTATGACTTAAACAGAATCGACATATAAACCTTCACAACTAGTTTAATGAAGTTTCATTTACAAAACTTCTTTCTCTGGATGGTACCTTGGGATTAAAAAAATGTTCGGTTTTATGTAGATGTCAGAAAGAGCAACATTTACAACTTCATTATAAATCGGCGTTGCATTACATTACGATAACTGTGTGCATTGTAGATCACATAGTGGTAAATTGTTCTATTTTTATGCTTAATGGTATGCAATGGATGAAATCATTTAAATATCACTTGGAAATATTTATTATCCGATACAAATTGGGTGGAAAAAAAGATATTAAAAGATTATGTATGGTGTTGCGTATTGAACTTGCTGCACTTTGTCCTTAAATTGTAGAGGACTAAAATATTAGCTATGATACTGTTTCATGTATGTGATACTATTTGGTTTCTTCAGTTCTTAACGTTCGTTCTGTCTTAAAATTCTCAAAATGTTGCAATCATAAAATACAAAATGAATCCAAAACTCATGGAAATGGATGTTCATAATGCAATTGGCGTAATATGTCAATCTGCTACAAAAACTCACTGACAAATTGTGTATTTATTATGGTCAAGGAATCTAACCGAAGAACTAGGTAATTTCCCCTTCACACGAACAAATGAATGCATCTTAGCTTTGATGGTCAGAATTATATTACTCTGTGGTTAGCGTGCTGGACTCCAATGTGGTAATTTGGTTATAGATAATTTTGCAGTATTGACAAAACTGATGTTTGCTGCTTCTAGATCAGTGCCAATTCGTATGCCAAAAGGTGGAATTAATTTGTTTGCCGATGATAAAAGATTCCGTATTTTTAGCGATTCTGAGAACTTTTATTTTTTGCTCAAACTTGTTCACAATACGTTTTCTTGAATAATCTATTATATTGTCCTTACTTCATCAATGATGGATTGAGTTACGGCACAACAAAACAGGAAAGGTTACATTGTGCATAGGCAATTAGAGTAAAGTGTCTTGCCCAGAGACACACCACGAAGACCGATCCAGTCAGGTCTGGGCACTTGCCCAGAGACACACCACGAAGACCGATCCAGTCAGGTCTGGGCACTTGCCCAGAGACACACCACGAAGACCGATCCAGTCAGGTCTGGGCACTTGCCCAGAGACACACCACAAAGACCGATCCAGTCAGGTCTGGGCACTTGCCCAGAGACACACCACGAAGACCGATCCAGTAAGGTCTGGGCAGGATTCAAATATGTGTCAAAAAGATCCTTTAAAAGTTTTTGGATGTTTTGAGCTACAATGAACAGATCAAAAAATCATTCCGATAATGTTATAAACATATAAAATTTCTACCAATTTACATGATTCAGGAAATATATACCTTTTAACTCAACGACATATCGCACTCGATCCCTAGTCTTATTTTTGTGTTAGTTGTGAATTTCTATGTATAAACATTTAAAAGGACAATTTATTGCACAGAAACACAGAAAGAAAGAAAATAAAAAGGAAATGAAAGGACATTCATGCTGAATATAAATGGATACAAATGAACTTATTCAATTCTGATGTACTACTTATTATGTAAACCATTTGTAAGTGTACCATGGTTCTAAAATCCCGTTAAGTCACGTATCTAAATCTTCTTGATCCAGCGGATACACAATACCGATCACGACATGAATCAACGTGTTCCTCGTAAATGAATGAATGAATGAATGAATGAATGAATGAATGAATGAATGAACGTAGTATCTCTACGAGAGAACAATCAATATATTAGGTAATGAAGACTGGGACAGATTAACCGCTACACTGCAGTGGGTGTACACACGATGTATTTAGGTAATGTAGACTGGGACAGGTGTAACCGCTACACTGCAGTGGGTGTACACACGATGTATTTAGGTAATGTAGACTGGAACAGATGTAACCGCTACACTGCAGTGGGTGTACACTCGATGCCTTTCGAGGATCTGGGATGTGTATTTTATTTATTTATGTGTAATTTGAAATATATCGAAGTACAATTTTATATAGAGGATGGATCTGTGTTAAATGTTCATAAAAAGTCAAATATTCAGCCATTGTAGATATGGTATGTACAATAAACACAGAAAAGTACCCCAGGACACATTAATACAATTTAGAACCGAAATAAGTCTTGTTTTTCACATGGGAAAGTAAGTATGATCCTTTCATGCTGATTTTATAGCTTTTGATATGAGATATGTACAGAAGGTCAAAGGTTATCATGTGCACATTAAATTTAGACAGAGCAGAATTTGTTACAAAGATAGTGTATACATTTTTTAAAAGACTTGATGGAAATATGAACAATATATCATATACGTGGGTAATCTTCTTTAATCTCCAAAGTGTCACAAAGTGCTATAATGTGTCATAATGTTTCAAGTTTCAACAAATGATCAATAATAATAAACTAGTAATTTCTAACATTACCAATACATAAAAAGACTGTACCGCAACGACGTACAATTAACGGTTTTTGTGCGTCAAGACCTATCCTAATTTGTGTATGAATAGACTTTATTGGAGTAGGTCACAAAACATGATCACAAAGCAATTAATGTCAAAAATTTTCTCTTTCTCTTTGAAAGCAAATTTATATATTTGAATACCGTATGATTGTGTTACCGTCGTCTCCAAATATATTATAACAAACCTAGGGTATGTGCCATATGTAGTTATGCTGCCGTTTATAGCTTTCTTATATTTTAGTGATGATTTTTGCTTGATTATAGGGAGTTGGTGTTGGAAACATATTTCTCAAACGGAGTAATTAGCCAATTACTAGGAGTAGTCATCATAATGTATAATATTCACGAGACTTTATGGTATCATGGATTAGTTTCGTAAAATGGACCTAAATTTGTTAACATAAAGAATTCTCGAGATATTCTCACGTTTTCTCGAGATATTCTCACGTTTTCTCGAGATATTCTCACGTTAAGTGTTTGGTCATTTGAGATAGGATTAATTCTGTGTATTAGACATTTGAGTCATACTTCGTACAACGTGACATGAAATACCAATCTGCGACTTAGAAAAGCGTACTTATAAATCATACTAATGTGAAGCAACCAAAACCATGCTAGTGTGAAATTAGGGTTTCATGCAGGTGTGGTGGTTAGTTGATTAAAGAAATAATTATTTGTGATATTAGAGCGTTGTTTTGAGTTTCTTGGAAATAGGGGCAACATCGACCTCAAGCCAGCCTTACGCAGGTGTTGCTTGTTTCGCTCACCATGGTCTTCATTGCCTAATACTATTATATAAGGGTTTTTGTTATGTAATATCCGTTTACATCGTGTATATGGAGAGTATAGTACTTTACTAACTCACTGGACCAAATTAAAAGTCTTTATCAAGTGATATTGGGTTCGAATCCTACCATCAGATCGCCCAGGGTGTGTCCTTGGGCAAGCAGTTTACTCTAATTGCCCTGGCACTGAATGTGTTGCTGTGCTGTAAAACACCTAACCAAACCAAATCGATCAATGAACAGATTCAAAAAAAAGAATCAACTAGACATGTCTAACACTATCACACATCTCCTCTAAACTAGCTGATAAAGTACTTGACGTGTATTGCATACATCTGATATTAGGTAGTGTTATGCAATGTTGCCAAGTTCTGCAATTCATGAAAAATAGCCTTTTGGTTTATGTTTTGCCACTCACGCATTTCACCGATTTGCTGTCTTTAAACGTATATCATGTAAAAGCAATATACAGCCTATAAAAATTGTTCAGCTACATTACTGCCCTTGATATCGTTATCTGGGCAGTTTGTGCAGATACTCTCAATTTTGTTTGCAACCATTGGAAGTTATAACTCTGTACATAAACCACCAACTTACAAGGCATCATTGTAAAGCTGATCACGACGTGTAACTGAAGCCCTTTAGAAGAAGTGTACTAATGCCACGATATATTGCAACTGTTGAAATATCAAGAAATGCTGATATGAAATAGCTGAAACCTTGATACATTCCGGTAAAACATACGCTAATTACCCAAAATATTACGGTTATGGAAACAGACATCATGTGGCATGTTTCAGTTTTACTTTCATTTTACTTCATTTACAATCGGAAATTTGTAACAGTATTTGGTTTTTAGTCTCCTTCGCCCATTTTAAGCGGTTTTGTCACATAAGGCTGAAAATATGGACGAATATTTGCGGAATATTTTATCTTTTTGTAAATATCATGTTTTTGGGGGTTTTTTTAATCTTTGATGGAAAGGGTAATTTTGCTGGCAGACTATGGTATGGCATTTTAGTCTGTTTTTCTTTTTTAAAAGCCACAAAACTGTCTTCTTTCTTACATACTCTCGACCAATTTGAATCTCAATAATGCCGTTTTGCTGATTGGTAAAAATTAACTGTAAAATTTAACGTCATGTATAAGGAAGTTATAAATATAAATTAAATTTTTAAAAAATCCTTTATGAGAAAATATTCCATTTATATTTTTATTAAATGATAAGATTATGGTTTTCTCAACCATTTTCAAAACGAATTCATCGTAAGAACTCCAAATTATGAAATTTCGTTTAGCAATCTAAATCTTATACAATATGCATTTTCCAAACAAATTGCATCGGATTTTTTTAAAGTTCTGATTGGGATTTATAACACTCAAATTGGGAACGATGGACAGTTTATGGCATTGGAAATTGGACCGAATTACGGTCCCAAAACAGGTCCAGAAAAATCCCCAGTGATTATCAAAATATGGTTAAGCTTCTTTCATAGCTGAATCAGATGAACGTTCGCAAAATAATATATAACGGAGAAATTAAATTCATAAAAAAAAATTTCTTCACAATTTTGAGCTGAATAACGCTAATGAACTTCTGTATCCAAAACAAGTTCTTCGCGTTTCTAGACAATACAAATATAAACTTCTTTTCAACAGTTACGTTTGAAATATTGCAAGTAACCCTTCCCACTTAATTTAGCACAATATTCACACGCACTCTTCGCCCCCTAAATACTAAGCAAGCCCATTGTCCCCTGTATATCGTCTTGTTAAATCGTGAGTTAGAATTAAATTGTTAACGGCTTGATATCAGTGCATGTCACATTTACCCATTACAAAACTAAATTGCGGTAAATACTTTTTTCACATCCTTCTCCACAAAGTACTGACGTCTAACGCCTGTTGATTTTTATTTTTTCCAAAATCAGATAAAACCGCACTGATATTTTAACTAATGCAAAAATGTCTGCGAGGCAAAATTTTACTTCCAAATTTACTCATATTGATAACTTCAATTGTTGCCTCTTTCGATATAAAAGTAATGGGATAGTGCAGAGAAAGTTGTTTGAAAAGGTGGTTAATGACGCATGGCATATTTGGCTAGATGTTCATGTCGGTTGAACACAGGTGATTTTGATTGATCTTGGTCTTTCATGATTTGCGTATTTCTATTTCTATGCATGAGATTATTTTTAAGTAGATTCCAGAAAGAACAATACCCGCTGGAATAAAGGTTTGATTGATGAATCAGTAAATCACAGCGAAATTTCATCAATTTTAATTGCTCTTACCGGGGATTATTCTGCGAAGACTAATACAATTTTGTTTAAATCTTATGCAAATTAGATGGCTTACAAATAGGTACAAATTCCATCAGTTAGCTGTCACCTTTCTATACGGTTACATCATGAGTATTTACTTTATGTAATATTGAACGACTGCCATCCGATTTTTTCCCTCATATCGGCGAAGTATGTGCTGTTGAAATCATAGATGTTTTTCCTATAATGTTAATTATACATCATTATTACTAAAGAATATTGATCATTTGAGGTTGAGTTTAATAGAGACTTTGAACATCTGTACTTTCTCTCTAGAATATATCCATTATGCCGACATTTTATTCAGGTATTAATTACCCCAGAATGCAAAGAATCAGCCAATATAGAGCTATATGTCTACACTGATCTGATGATACATCTGGATTCTGTCAAGATGTAAATATTTATGTCAATAAAGCAAAGAAAGGTAAACAGGTTCTCTGCACGTGTATAAATGCTAAATTAATACTGCTTATGCACGTGCAGACATGTGTACCTCTCCAACGACATAAAAACGTCTATAGGACTTCTCCATTCGTAACACGTAAACGGATGTGATTGTTAAGACTTAAAAATTCATGTGCAAAAATCTCGTGCGACAAATGTCTGTGTCCATTAAACTTTGTGTAGGCCATATCTTGTGTGTAATGATATAGAGACCGTATGACAAATGCCTAAAATAAAGTGTAATGGTGTAGAGACCGTATGACAAATGCCTCAAATAAAGTGTAATAGTGTAGAGACCGTATGACAAATGCCTCAAATAAAGTGTAATAGTGTAGAGACCGTATGACAAATGCCTCAAATAAAGTGTAATAGTGTAGAGACCGTATGACAAATGCCTCAAATAAAGTGTAATAGTGTAGAGACCGTATGACAAATGCCTAAAATAAAGTGTAATGGTGTAGAGACCGTATGACAAATGCCTAAAATAAAGTGTAATGGTGTAGAGACCGTATGACAAATGCCTAAAATAAAGTGTAATGGTGTAGAGACCGTATGACAAATGCCTAAAATAAAGTGTAATGGTGTAGAGACCGTATGACAAATGCCTAAAATAAAGTGTAATGGTGTAGAGACCGTATGACAAAATGCCTCAAATAAAGTGTAATGGTGTAGAGATCGTATGACAAAATGCCTCAAATAAAGTGTAATGGTGTAGAGATCGTATGACAAAATGCCTCAAATAAAAGCCAATCTTTGTCAATACGATTTACATCAGATACCTCCCATTGACTTATTCGGATATTACCCAGTCCTAAAACGCAAATATTTTTTGTAAACACCTGTCTCAATTCATTACAGATCTATACTTCAGTTAGCCTCATTTAAATCTTGCAGGTAAGAGACACTGTATTATTTTCATGCGTGCGTTATTATATTCTTATACTTGTTTAATACGTACTTCTATTACACTTGTTTAATACGTACTTCTATTATACTTGCTTAGTACGTACTTCTATAATACTTGTTTAGTACGTACTTCTATTATACTGGTTTAGTACGTACTTCTATTATACTTATTTAGTACGTACTTCTATTATACTTGTTTAATACGTACTTCTATTATACTTGCTTAGTACGTACTTCTATAATACTTGTTTAGTACGTACTTCTATTATACTGGTTTAGTACGTACTTCTATCATACTTATTTAGTACGTACTTCTATTATACTTGTTTAATACGTACTTCTATTATACTTGTTTAATACGTACTTCCATTATACTTGCTTAATACGTACTTCCATTATACTTGCTTAATACGTACTTCCATTATACTTGTTTAGTACGTACTTCTATTATACTTGTTTAGTACGTACTTCTATTATACTTGTTTAGTACATTCTTCTATTATACTTATTTAGTACGTACTTCTATTATACTTGTTTAGGATGTACTTCTATTCTACTTGTTTAATACGTACTTCTATTATACTTGCTTAGGACGTACTTCTAGTATACTTGTTTAATACGTATTTCTATTATACTTGTTTAATACGTACTTCCATTATACTTGTTTAGTACATACTTCGATTATACTTGTTTAGTACGTACTTCTATTATACTTGTTTAGTACGTACTTCCATTATGCTTGTTTAGTACATACTTCTATTATATTTGTTTAGTACATACTTCCATTATACTTGTTTAGTACGTACTTCCATTATACTTGTTTTTAGTACGTACTTCTATTATACCTGTTTAGTACGTACTTCAATTATACTTGTTTAGTACATACTTCTATTATACCTGTTTAGTACGTACTTCTATTATACTTGTTTAGTACATACTTCTATTATACTTGTTTAATACGTACTTCCATTATACCTGTTTAGTACGTACTTCTATTATACCTGTTTAGTACATACTTATATTATACTTGTTTAGTACGTACTTCTATTATACTTGTTTAGTACGTACTTCTATAATACCTGTTTAGTACGTACTTCTATTATACCTGTTTAGTACATACTTATATTATACTTGTTTAGTACGTACTTCTATTATACTTGTTTAGTACGTACTTCTATTATACTTGTTTAGTACATACTTCTATTACACTTGTTTAGTACCTACTTCTATTATACTTGTTTAGTACATACTTCTATTACACTTGTTTAGTACGTACTTCTATTATACTTCTTTATGACATACTTCTATTACACTTGTTTAGTACGTACTTCCATTATACTTGTTTAGTACGTACTTCTATTATACTTGTTTAGTACATACTTCTATTATACCTGTTAAGTACGTACTTCTATTACACTTGTTTAGTACATACTTCTATTATACTTGTTTAGTACGTACTTCTATTATACTTGTTTAATACGTATTTCTATTATACTTGTTTGATACGTACTTCTATTATAATTGTTTAGTACATACCTCTATTACACTTGTTTAGTACGTACTTCCATTATACTTATTTAGTACATACTTCTATTATACTTGTTTAGTACGTTCTATTATACTTGTTTAGTACGTACTTCTATTATACTTGTTTAGTACATACTTCTATTATACTTGTTTAGTACGTACTTCTATTATACTTGTTTAGTACATACTTCTATTATACCTGTTAAGTACGTACTTCTATTACACTTGTTTAGTACATACTTCTATTATACTTGTTTAGTACGTACTTCTATTATACTTGTTTAATACGTATTTCTATTATACTTGTTTGATACGTACTTCTATTATAATTGTTTAGTACATACCTCTATTACACTTGTTTAGTACGTACTTCCATTATACTTATTTAGTACATACTTCTATTATACTTGTTTAGTACGTTCTATTATACTTGTTTAGTACGTACTTCTATTATACTTGTTTAGTACATACTTCTATTATACTTGTTTAGTACATACTTCTATTACACTTGTTTAGTACGTACTTCTATAATACTTGTTTAATACGTACTTCTATTAAACTTTTTTAATACGTACTTCTATTATACTTGTTTAGTGCGTACTTCTATTACACTTGTATAGTACGTACTTGTATGAAAATCAGTTTTATAATAAAGCTGGAGTAATTTCTTGTTTGCATACTGTTTTCAGCCTACGTCCCCTGTTTATAAAAACTTAGACTTGCCCATGTTTCAAAATAGTGGCTCATCAGATCTTTGTTGACCTGTTATAGTGCTTAATGGCAAACTTCTCACCGACCGCCCCGTTCTTCCTTCACGTGGTGTTAGAACACTTTGATCTGTTCACCAATCGCCCCGTTCTTCCTTCACGTGGTGTTAGAACACTTTGATCTGTTCACCGCCCGCCCCGTTCTTCCTTCACGTGATGTTAGAACACTTTGATCTGTTCACCGACCGCCCCGTTCTTCCTTCACGCGGTCTTAGAACACTTTTAACTGTTCACCGACCGCCCCGTTCTTCCTTCACGTGGTGTTAGAACACTTTGATCTGTTCACCGACCGCCCCGTTCTTCCTTCACGCGGTGTTAGAACACTATGGTCTGTTACTATAGTATGTATAACGAAGATGTAAGAATGCCCTATGCTGATATATAATATAATATAAGATGTAACAATGCTCTATGCTGATATATAATATAACATAAATGTAGCAATGCTTTATGCTGATATATAATATAACATAAATGTAACAATGCTCTATGCTGATATATAATATAACATAAATGTAACAATGCTCTATGCTGATATATAATATAACATAAATGTAACAATGCTCAAGTCTGGATATATAATATAACATAAATGTAACAATGCTCAAGTCTGGATATATAATATAACATAAATGTAACAATGCTCAAGTCTGGATATATAATATATCATAAATGTAACAATGCTCAAGTCTGGAAAAATATTGGTTTTGAGAAAAAGTTTGATAAGAGCCTGCCTGAATGCCAACATCAAATACAAGTATAGCCCGCCACGCGTGATGCATTTTCAAGAGACTAGCGGCAGAAAAGGCCACACAATTCCCATTAATTGCCCTGATGCTCAGATTGAGATGTGTGTGTGTGTGTGTGTGTGTGTGTGTGTGAGAGAGAGAGAGAGAGAGAGAGAGAGAGAGAGAGAGAGAGAGAGAGAGAGAGAGAGAGAGAGATATGAGGAGATGAGGGACGGTCAAGTCTGAATCAATTCACGTTTGTCACGTTTGGCCTTAAATTTTCTTTCTCACTTTACTATGAAATAACAATAAAATACGAGGTTTTTTTTCTTTCTACCCGCACAGGTTTATAGCAAATGCAATTATAGTTGTTTTAAATACTATCTATATACCAAATAACTTTCTTTGAAACCTGAAACTGAAAAGAAATCGCAGAATCAATAAAACCGCTAACACTATTAACGTGATTTAATTCCAGACATAAAATATTTCTACTTTCTTTACAGCTACAGTTATGTGCGAGGTTCTACATATTTGTCTGATAACAGTATCGAAAGAAAGAGATTTTGTTTATTTGTACGCACAAATTACTAAAAACTACTCCAATGTCGGAAAAGATATGGACATTTAATTGTAATATAGATCTACTTCCCTGGTAAACACTTCTTAAATTAAGGTAAAGCAGTCTCATATACAGTATAGCCACGATGTCACGACTAGAACATTGTGGAGGTAAGTGAGATCACTCCTCTATGGAATCCTGTTAGGGCCAATCGCTCCATCGCACCATCGTGTACTATTCCACGGCGCGATGGAGCTTTGTCTTTGTAACAGAGTAAAGCAATGCGTTATGAATAACTATGAGAAATTAGGCATTATGGATTCGTGCATAATTTGAAATGGTAAGTGTGTAGTCGTGCTATTGTAAGGTGTAGATTTCATTTGCAATGCAAATTTAACAAGATAGACTTTGTAGATATTTTTCAAAGAAGGTATATAAAAAAAATTAGACACTATGCACATCCAGTGGCGTAGCAAGAAATTCCGCCCCTCCCCCCTCCGCAAAACATAATTCCCTACCAATAAAAAAAGTTGTTTGAAGGGAATTTAGCCTCCACCCCCTCCCCACTCACTCGTGCACATCAATTTAGTTGGAAGGGTTAGAACAGGTGCAGAAATTATTTGAAATAAAGAGTAATGCACATACAATATTAAGCTATGAGTTTTAATTTTGATTTTGAATTATATAAAGGAATTATGACGGTTGAACTTTACAAGTCAATTAGTTGTTTAATCGTGAGAAAATACTTATTTACATAAGTCATGAATATTTCAGTGTTTCAGAGTATACATTTGCACGCAGGACATTAAAGCTGAACTCTGTCAGGGAGAAAATGTGCAGGATAATAAATTAATTAAATACATATAAAATGAAATATCGCAGCTTGCGGTAGGGACTTATTTTCTTGTTTTCTCACACTGGTGAGTAATAACCCGAGTTTTCAGTTTCCTCACACAAGTGATGTATAACCCGTGGTTCAGTACCAGAAAGTGTTTTCATTTTTGTGGTCGCGTGCGCATTTTTTCCTAAATCAACTAGATTGCGTGAATTTATATCTGTATGGCGGACACTGGACTGTGGGTGTACGGCCAGGAAATATAATCAGATTTAAGGCAGATATGTGCCAATAATTGAAGTCCAATTGACTAATCATCAGAATTTTAGAAAGACTGCTACCACTGACATACAAACAGCAATGTACTTGCCATACACATTTCGAACAAAGCTCTAAACCCTTTAATAACACGGTGTAGCATTTTCAGCATACTTTTTGAGCTGCTGTCAACATGTAATACCGAACTGAATATCCAATCACAGAAAATGGCACCATCTCATTCATGAATGCAGAACAATATTTTGATTCCTTCTGTGTATCTTATTATTCGCCTGTACAGGATTTCGAATGTGTCATTAAATCAATGTATCTTGCCCTTGATGAATGAAGTACTGTATATACTGTATTATAAGTCTCATACAACTGCAAACTGTATAGATCGCATAATGTGCCGGCAGATCTGGGTCTATGCAGTTTGCTAGGACTAATCAGTAGAACAAACAACATAGATCCAGATCTACCGTCGCATAATGCGAGGTCTATGTTGTTTGCAGTTAAATCTGACTTATACACGTATATATATATATATATATATATATATATATATATATATATATATATATATATATATATATATATACATATATATATGTGTGTGTGTGTGTGTGTGTGTGTGTGTGTGTGTGTGTGTGTGTGTGTGTAAACGTGGTTACGTCACATCATGAACGAAAAAGAAAAATAATAGAAAGTTTCGCAGGAAAAACCTTCCAGCGAAAACTTGGAGAAGAATATAATAAAACGCCAGAAAAGACGTTATATCATATTGTACAAGAAAAATTTAAGTCGCTAACCTTAACCGAGTCGCCAGTGCAAGTGAGTTGAATCGTTGACGACCTTGAAGATAGTGAAACACCCAGAGAAGGCAGTGAAATATTTAATGAAGACAGCGAAGATGGTGGAGACAGCAAAGGAAGCGAAGACAGCGAAGATCTTTATCGTGTCGTTACGAATACTGCAAATCCCACTTGTTCGCGTTACGTGTTGGCGCAGGTGCTTGAACATGCCTTAAATGTGGTATCGAAGTAACGTCGCGTAAACAGCTTTGCCGGCCATGCGGACATGTTGCCGAATAATATCGTGGGCGGCGGCGTAGACTTGTCAACGCGCCCGTGAAGAAAAAACCAACGATGTCGTCAAGGACAAAACCGACGATGTTGTCAAGGATCAAAGCGATTGCTGTTTATATAAAAATCGTTTATTGGTAAATAAACAATTAGATAATGTTTCTCCATTATAATAAGTTATGCCGACTGTGAATCAACTTAGGCAATCCGCGCGAGACCGTGGAATAAGGATACCAAGCGGTATGAGAAAGGCAGGTATACTTGCACTTAGGACCGTCGCAAGTTTGCGCTTGACGAAACGGAGCCCCGGGCAAGCGTCGCCTTCTGTGCCCTCCACTCGGAAAAAAATACCGCCAAATTCGCGAAATGACGCCCCTTGGGTTTGTCGCCCCGGGTCGCCCGTACCGCCTGCCCCTTACGACGGCCCTGCTTGCACTATTAGGACTCGCAGATGAGCTACGGCTGGTTGTGAGACAACTTTCCTCAGATGAACCACAGCTCGTTGTAAGCCAAACTGTGAACCAACTTAAGCAACCCGCGCGAGAACGTGGAATAAGGATACCGAGAGGTACAACAAAGGCAGGTACACTTGCACTATTAGGACTTCCTTCAGAGGAGCCGCGTCCGACTGTGGGGCAACTTCGTGAAACAGTAGCACAATTACATATTAAGATTCCTCCACGAGTCAGGCGAGCCGAAATCGCACGTGTTGTTGTTGATGAGGAAAAGCGGCGCCGCCGTATCACAGCTACCATTGTCGCCGAGGCTGCTACAGTGCTGGATTACCCAATAGGCAGACTAAGCACGTACTTAGGGCACCAGCAAAGCAGGGGGAACAAAACAAAAAAAAAAAAAAAAAAAAAAAAAAAAGAGAAATTACGGTTTAGTATTATTTTTTATTTTGTATCACATGGGGGTGGACACCATTATGTTTTCAGTGCTTAGGGCCTCTACAGGTCTTAATCCGGCCCTGGCAGTGCTGGATTACCCAATAGGCACGCTAAGCACGTGCTTAGGGCACCAGCAAAGCAGGGGCACAAAAAAAAAAAAAAAGAGAGAAAGTACGGTTTAGTATTGTTTTTATTTTGAATTACATATGCGGGGCACAATAATCTTTTCAGTGCTTAGGGCCTCTAAAGGTCTTAATCCGGAACTGGGCTGCTGCACAAGCACGACGAGTCCAATTTCCAGAGTTTACGTTGCACAGGCAATCTCAGGATTTACAAGATTATCGGGTAATTATCCCAATCGAACACGAGCCAGGTAAAGATTTGTGAAGCTTCTATCAAGCATGCGTCCGGGAATCATATCAACAATGCAGGACGTAGACACCTCTGGGTTAAAGGCGAATATTATTCTCGTTGCTGACTTTATTAACACAACGGAAATCATCACTTCACCAGACAATGATATATTCAAAGTGATGCCTTTGTAATCCCAAACCGTGAAAACACTGAAGAAATCAACGATGCAATCGAGAAAGATTTTGCAAAGATTCTCGAGAAAGTTGAAAATGCACCAACTCAGTTTCAGGATGGACTCTTTCCACTTGCGCGGAAGTTTGTCTTCATATTTCTCCGTATAAGCCTTTTCCCGGGTCGAGTTATATTCCAACATCAGCGTGTTCCACCGCGAGCAATAATAAATGGCGATCTTATCCGCGCTGCATACCGTGAGCGATCATACAGACCAGTCTCGAAAATATAAACAGCACCTCGGCGAACTCAAGTTTGGTAACGTTGAATTTCCTGTGAAGATTACTTACATCATTAAGTTTGAACGACTCAACCCTAATATCGCTGATAATGTGTTTATTTCGACTGGGCCAGCTGCAGTTCATTAACTCGCTGTTGTTTCTCAATTACGAACTGGACAAACTCAACCTCACTCGCCGATACGGTGGTGCTTCCCCCATTGGCGATGGAACTGAAAGTTCCAAGTTCAGGCTGCTTACGCGCAAAGGAATCTACCCCTACGAGTACATAAGCGACTGGGAAACTTTTTCTGAAATTTAATTGCCATCGATTGAGGCCTTCCTTTCGTCGTTGCCCCGCGAAGGTATTTCTGCCGACGACTCCGCGCACGCTAACAATGTCTGGTCCGCGATTGGTTGTCGCAATTTCGGTGACTACCACGACCTGTATTTGCGCAACGATGTGCTGCTGCTTGCGGATATTTGTGGGAAATTTCGTGATACCGCCATGCGCGTGCACGACCCCGCACATTACTTTTCATCACCGGGAATGGTTTGGGATACACTGCTATCGAAAACCAAGATCGCGTTGGAACTGTTCGCCGACATCGATCAAAATTTGTTTATCGAACGTGGTATCCACGGCTGGATTTCCATGATGAGTCACCGTTTCGCTCACACTAATAACCCACTCGCGGATGGATACCACACTGCCCTCCCAAACAGTTATGTCATGTATCTCAACCATAACAATCTGTATTGAAGGGCGATGTTTCAACACATACCCATAGGCGAGTTTCAGTGGATCAATCATGCGGACGCAAAAATACACAAACAGATGCGCGAGTATGATAAAAACAGCGACCAGGGATACTTCTTCGAAGTCGACTTGGAATACCCGGACGAGCTTCACCACGCCCACAATGATTATCCACCAGCTCCGGGAGTAATGTCAGTGCCTCGCGAGTGGTTGTCGCCGTACCATTGTGCACTCGTGGACGATTCCGGGAATAAGTTCATCAAATGTACGAAGCTTGTCCTGAACCTGCGCCGCAAGCTCAACTATGTCTTCTATGTACGAAACTTGCAGTTGTGTATAAGGTTGGGAATGCGTGTGTGTAAAATTCACCGGGTTTTGTTGGTACGAGTGGATGGCTCCTTATATTCAGATGAATATAGATCTGCGAACGGTCGCCACGAACGAATTTGACAAGGACTTCTCCGAGCTGATGAACAATGTCGTGTTCTGGAAAACCATGGAAAATATGCGAAAACAAATTCGCGTCGATCAACAAAAACCTTTACAGGCTGATTGCTGACCCGGTATTCAAGTCACGCAAGATATTCAATGGTGGACTCATTGCTGTACACAGCAAGAAAGCTAAGCTAAAGTTGACGAAACCCATTTACGCTGGTGAGTCAGTATTGGATCTGTCAAAGCTGCTCATGTTCGAGTTCTACTATCATAAGATCAAGCCGCTGTAAGGTGACAACATCAAGATGCTGTACACGGACACTGAATCGTTGCTGATGCATATCACTACCAATGACGTCTACGCCGACGTGGGCGAGACATCGCTTGTGAACGAGATTGACACCAGCGAGTGCCCTAAGGACCATCGCTGTTCAGTAACGCCAACAAGAAAATTGTGGGGATATTCAAAGATGAGTGCGCGGGCAAACCTGTCGAGGAATACGTGGTACTGCGACCTAAAATGTACTTGATTGTGGTTGGACCGCAGAGCGGTCTCGCTGGCAAAAATATCAAGAAGGCAAAAGGAGTTCCTCGGGTTGTGGTTGCGAAAGATCTCAAACATAACATGTACGTGGGGTGCCTTCAACAACGACGTCAATTCGCACACGCGGCACATCTTATTCGGTCGAAGGAACATCACATGGGTATATGCCGTTGCACCAAGGTAAGTTTGTCCCCGCTAGACAGCAATGGATTTTCTCTGATTTAATCACTACTTACGCGGACTGGCACGCGCAGATCCCAAAATAAATCTTGGCGGTAATTGTATATTCACGGGAACGACTTGTAATTCCTCTCCCACAAATGCCTCTCTTGGAGGCTTTACCGCTTTATCGTACAATGGCGCCAAATGGTAGCGCGTTGGTTGCCCCGGAATGTCGATTCTGTCTGATATAGTAAACATATTGATGGACCATACCGGGTCAGTAGCACGACATTGTCCGCTTTCTAATTCCCCCGGGGCATACAGATACCGAACCAAATTGTTTCCGAATGAGTCAAACACAGGTGGCTGTGAAACCACTTCACGGTTCTGGGCCGCTTTGTGGGCAATAGCGTCAGCGGGTTTTAACCCAACCATTATTCAATGCTGCTATAACTGACCGGAGCCGCGTCACCCATTCTCTGGAGCGCGCTTCACAATTCATCAACAATTCCTGCGCGTACTAATATCCGAATAATCATTCCGCAAGTGTACGGTTGAATCGTTCCACAATGGCTTGATCGCGATGTATGCTGACATGTCCACGACGAACACACACAAGATGTTTCGTCAACAACGCAGCAACGACTCCAAAAAATTCTTTACCTGGATCCACCTGTAGAAGCCGAGGTCATGTTAGCGGCCCATGTGCATAGATCCGATTGAATGATTGTGCGACACTAATTGAATCATTGGACGAAAACGGCTCGGCTTCATTGCATCTACTGGCAACATCTACAACGGTTAGTGCGTATTTAAATATGTGCAAACGACTTTGTCGTGCACGTACCCGACCATGTATGAGAAACAAAAGATCAGCGTGGTGAACTTCGTTGGACGTCCTCACATCAAATCATCCACGGGAAATCTTTCTCGGAGCAGGTAAATTAATCTGCCGCAACGCTTGTTTAGCCAGCCACGCTCTGGTGACCCCGTGGATAACTTTTGCCGCACTCGCTAATTTTTCAACGGCTACTTCACCCTTCCAATAACCGCGGGGACTGTAGTATATCGTGGACAGTTTCCCGTCCATGTTTGTTATATCAATGTGCGTCACCTCCAAGTGGCGCGCTAGCGACCACCAAGTGCAATCTTGGCCTGCATGCTTCCTTTAACAATCCATCTGGCGATTCTTTCTCCGAGGGAACCGCGGTGGCTCAGTTTTTAGCGTGCCGGACTCACGACCGAGAGGGTCCGGGTTCGAATCCTACGATTGGACCAGCCTGGGTCAGCTACCGTGGTGTGTTCTTGGGCAAGGCCAATTGCCTCGGCACTAAATAACCTACTTGTGTTGCTGTGCCGTAAAGCACCAAACAAACAAATTCTTTCTCCGACAATGTGTTCCACAATCGTATTCAAGTCATGGATGAGATCCACATCGGCGCGCATGTATATCACTTGTTGTTCTATACGAAAGATTATGTCGGTTTATGTTCTTCTCTGGGCTTTGGTCGGTTATTAGAGTCCAGTCGTATATCCAACTGTGTTCCAGGCCCGCAATAATTGTGTCTGGGCCCTGGAGGGAGCCAAATATGCTTTTCACAAGTATATGTACTCCACGGTACCACAGAAAGCTCCGTTAACGCAGCAACAATATCACCGCCGAGTTTTTTGTTTGAGACCCTGCGGGCGAGACGCGTTTGCGTTCATCGATGGAACTGGAAGTTTCCACGAACGTAAACGTTTTTGCTCCACTAGGGGAACAAGTTCCAACGATTCCGGCTCTGTTATTACGCGTCCGAGTAGATTTGCGTTACGTGTTTTCATGCTGCATCGCACACAATATGAAGGCATGATGATAAATTACACAACAAGTGACATTCAACATGGCATCACGAAATAGAAAAGATTTTTCCGTCATTGACTTCTCTGTGTTGGTGAAGCCCCTACCATCCAGGCATGGTTCCGATGGAACTGTAAGTTCTGTGTTTCCAAACTCGGTCTGCGCGTTAATTATTGGCCGGCCAGGAAAACTCAGCTGTTGCTGAATCTGATGATGCGATGGTTAAAATGGGACCGGTTGTACGTGACTGCGGCATCCACAGATGATCAACCTGCATTTTGACGTACTCAGGGATTTCACGGAAGCGCTTGCGTCGACGAAGACGTCTTCGTCGCCCACCATTGAGTTCTTTTCCACGATCGATGAAGACCCTGCGATTGATAACTTTGACCCGAATCACAATAATCTTGTCGTGTACGACGATGTGATGCTTGACCCACAAATATTTTCCCGAGGCCGGCACAAGAACACAGACGTGATTTATGTAACCCAATGATACGCACACGTGCTTAAAGTAATCCGGGACAACTGCAACATGTTGATGATATTTCGTGGGGTTGACGCGCATGGCCTCGCAAACATTCATTGGACTTTTTGTGCCGCCGACGCTTCATGGGATGAGTTTCAGAATATGTTCGCGGAGGTCACCCGTGACCCATATCATATCCTCACGATTGACTTAAGTGGCAGGGAAACAATATTGCGCAGGTTTAAGCGCAAACGTGTAAAGCAATTTAACGACTACGATAAACATATACAATTACGAAATCCTCAAGTGACGCCATTGCAGAGGCTGCTGACCGACGCTGCAAAGCTGCCTGCGAACACCTGGAACTTCTCCATAAGTATCTAAGCGCCCGTGCAGACCTCACAGCGGGCTTTGAACAAACGTTTACACTGCTGATCAAACCAACAAAAGAGATTGTAACCGTGACCGCAAAAACCGCGGAACAGGTGGCAGTGATGGCGGAAACAAAAGAAAAAACGGGTCCAATTTGCAATATAGCCAAACGCGCCAACAATATCAAGACAGTCATGGAAAAAAATGCGGAGACCATGGAACTCTTACCTGAGCAAATAAAAAAAGACCAAGATGAAACCATAGCCGCCATCGCAAAAGACACTGGAGACAATGAAGAGACAACTGTGAGTTTTCCTGAAGACCAACCACCCGGTTACAAGTCACAGTTGCCAACAAAACATAAAAAATGTAGCGAGGGAGCACTACATGATAATCTTAGAAAGTGCCTTAGGATTTGCCGCGATAACACCTACCTACGAGGACGTGAAGAAAAGTTATTATAGAGTGTGAATTACACGCGCCCGAGTAATATAAAAAAGGAATGGACCAAATAGTTATTTCAGGAGTTGGTTGGAATTGACAAACTATCCAATGATGATCCTATGTGGCCGGAGTTTGTAAATTTCGTTGACACGTACAAAATAATTGGTGAAGAAAAGAATCAGCCATACTGGGAGAATGTGGATCAGTTAAAAAAATCCTGGATTGCAAGCGGTCCAATCGATTCGAGATCGACTGCGACAATTAATGACTCGAGCATCGCGGGTATAATCAAAGGCGGTTGCGCTTACACGAGAAGTTACACTTTCGTCAGCAGTAAAAATGCCAGCCCCGGTCAGTAAAATCATCAATGAAGCTGTGAACGACGTCTAGCCGAGTTAGCACAAGTCAGCACTGATTCGATGATTGCAATTGCAGCAATGGGAAGCGGATTACGTTGTGGACAGGCCTTAAAAGATATTAGACGAAACTGATAATGTATAAGGTTTCACCGTGGAAAAATTCAAAGAGGTACCCGATACTGCCTTTGACATTACCGCGCCTGTGATGGTAGATCGAAGCAAAAGCGATTTTCAGTATTATTCGTACTGAGCTAGGGTCCCCAATGAACGTGAACGAATACAATTACAAGTGCATGAAACGTCTAGATATTATTCCCTGTGTGAAGCCTTCTTATAAATCGAGGACAAACTTATACATGACGACGATACCGATTACGCCGACGGTGCCAAGGTTGGATTGTTAACAACGGCGTCATGACGTTGTTCAATAGCGCACGATATCTCATCGACGGAAAGGAAATATCGAAGACAGATACAGCGACGATTACACGAGATCCGCTGACCCGTGTATGATGTTTCACAAGGATGGACTCGATCACGCAGATCATACACAGTATATACGTAGACAACCTCGAAATTTTGCAGCCAACGCAGACGTAGATGTAGAACCCGTGGTTATCGGCCCCAACCAGAATTACAACCTTGGATTTCTGCAGCGTCGAGGACGACTTCACAGAGGCTCATTATTGGTTTCGTGTGTGATTTCTCTCAGTCATATATTTGAGTTTTGCAGAGATGATATTTTCGGAGCCAAATACACAGTCGCGTTAACCCGAAAAACAACGATAATGATGCAATTTGACGGGATGGAGGTGCTGCTGGTAAAGTTGTTTTGACGACATTAACATTGTGGATGCCTGTGATAACCCCTTCTCTGATTACAGAAGCGCGTTTGCTGTCGTTTATCGGTTCAGGAGAATGATCACTGCTGTCGTTTTTCGCGCTCACCACAGACTCGATACAAAACAACGTTCAGCAGTTTTCACGGCAAATAAGTAACCAACAAGGTATCAGCTCACCAAGGCACGTCTTTGCGGTGTTTCTAGATGTGGCTCGCGTGACCGGCAGACAGGTCCGAAGTGCGATGATACTTGACACCTTAGGAGTGTCTGAAGTTTCTCTACGGTTAAGTGGTCACCAGGAACCATCCAAAGAAATTTTGCTTGACTTCGGAAACAATCAGGTAGCACGTGCATATCACAAGCTGTTGTAGTTCATGGGCCGGGATCAAAACGTTGACACGGGTCTGTAAATTTCCCAGCATGAATTCACTACGTTGTACCAGATTTATTTTTTTCTTTCGTTGGAGCACTTGGACCTGTTTAGGCAGTCCGTAGTCGACATGCACTTTACTGCACGTGTTACTGCTGTCCTGGAGGTGGTTACAGATGCATTGCTCTCTCCTCTCCAATAAGATGCTGTTGTTGGAGGGCTCGAGTGGCGGAATGAAGGTCCCTGACGCGCCTGTGGAAAACTAGTAAAGTTTTCTCATAATTCAACAGCACAATTAAAAGCAATGTCATATCACGAAGTTAACATTGGTCTTAGCGACAACCAGCGTGCGAAAATAAAGAGCGCAATAAGAAACGATTGCGGGCTCACATTGAGGCTTTCTCCAACAAATTTAATTGGAAATGACTCCTTGTGGCTAAATCAAACACAACTTAACCATGTTCAGGAGGAAAAGAAAAGAACTCCTCAGTAGCATTAAAGTTATCGAAGTCGGAGGTGGTGCAAATGCAAAAGAGCGGTGGAATATTTTCATTCTCGCGGCTATTCCAGCGCTGTTGGCGGCTGCAACTCCTGTGGTTGTTAAAGCAACTGAGTTGGGGGCCATTTTGAACCGCATCCGGGATGGTTCTGAAAAAGGCGATTGGAGGCAGCATGCGTCTCGTAGACACATACAAAAAAGAAAAGGTCTTCGACTACATGGGACAAGTCGCAAAATATCCTCGGGCAAAGGTCTTCGACTACCCAAGACGGTTCGCAAAATACCCTCGGGCAAAGGTCTTCGGTTGTGACCTCGCCGTTGACAGCAATGAAAGTGCGTCCATTGACAAATTTTGATTTACTCCCGATGACAAGGTCTGTCAAACATTTCAGAGGTGTTTTTATGCGAGATGAACTTGCATCAATGATCCACTGCGGGTGGGAATCTGGAATCATTAACATGGATTTGACAACAGGACCCGGAATTCATTGGGTCGCATACACAGTAACGCCTCGACATCTTTTATATTTTGACTTGTAAGGACTTGCACCGCCACGTGAAGTTGTTAATTATTTACGTAGGCGCTTTCTGGGTGCCCGCGGTGGAAGCGGAGCGTCTGGACGACAGAGTCATCTACCGCTGTTTTATTCAACGCTACCATTACAAACTCAAACAGACGGCCCATTATATGGAGATATCGTTCTTAAAGCACTGCATGCACTCGCGGGAAGCAAAGCTCATACACCGACCCCACAAGCACTTATTGATTTTACATTCTCAGTTAGAAGCTACACTCGAAAGTATATATAAATGCCTGTTGACATTTACAAGCGGAGCCACCCGAGACAGCGCTGACGATTTAGCCAGGTTTGCAACCAAAGATGATCTGAGTGAGTTAGCTAACCTGGTTGTTGTTGGTGTCGACCCAAACGAGCTTGTAAGTTTTCAAGATCGAACTGGAAAACTGAAAAGGTGCAACGTTGACATCAACGACGCTGTTTTTAAGCCGTGATGGGCCATCGCGAAAAACCTGGCCGAAATCACTGAGAACCAAGGAATTAGAGACTCTGGTGTGTCGGTTGCCTTAATCAAAAACTACGTCGACGGTGCTGATGCTGCGACGAAATAATACATGGATGCAAAGGTCGCCGAGGTTACCTCACCACCACGCGTAGTAACTTCGTGAAGCCTAATTAAAGGAATATTAACCAGCGAAGTAAAGGAAGAAACTGACATGTTAACCTTAGCAAATCGTTGACTTGTTTTCGGTGATTTTGAAAATGGCTTTGATAGACCTAAACCTCACATCTTAAAGGTGCGCGAGGCCGGATCATTCTTGTTTATCTTCATGGGAACTAACGTCTGGTGGGGTGGAATTATGATAATGATAAATGATAAGGGGTATCTTGGTTTGCTGACACAAATATCACGTATAGACAAACCGGGCACTGTTTACGAATTTCTTACATTTGCAGTATCAACATCATTAGTTATGATAATGTTGCGGAATTTGCCGACGGGGTTTTCGATTAGCCGACATGGCATGCTAACATCGATGGCGATTTTGTGCCGCGTCTCGATGAATATCTGCTTGAGAACAAGGTTACCAGACCCTTATATACAGTCAAATATAATCATGCCAAGGGCCAAATAGAAATCGGCCGCTGGAACCACCCTGGTGTGCCAATACCAAGCGGAGGCCAGCTTGGAATCTTCGCATTAACAGGCCAAACGCCGGTCGTTGACTACGCCGCTAGGCGTGAAAACAACCAAGGATTGTTTCTACAACAATGAAGTAATATTGACCGGTAAGTCCACCGCAATATAATTCTCCGATAATTATATAGAACCAACAATAACCCGACCGGCGAAAGAAAGCCCTAGATTGATATTCAACAAAGACCCGATTGTCCGAGTAACAATTCTTGGGCGAAAACTATAACGATCGTTGAGGGCACAAAGCAATTATTTCTAGGATAACGTGGCACCGGGAAACCAATCGCCATATACATAAATATTCCCCTGGAAAATATTTTCTATGATTGCATGACAGTTGTGTCAGTGAAGAAGTGCGTGTGCTTGTTGCAACTATCAAATGCACGCCAATCGGAATTGTTGTCGGAGAAATATCGATTGTAACCGGTGTTACTGGCGGCACCGGAAAAATAATCTCATTACGGTTACATTTTTTATTCGGAAATTCTCGCGGCCGCCAAAAGTAGTCTCAGCATAATTACCAAGCTCTTCTAGGTGGCAATCGAAGATTAAACGCTTACCATGGCAGAGTTTGAAACGATGCTGGTTGAAATGAAAACCACCGACCATTTCGCGCACAGATACAAAACCGGGGCTTTAGCGACCCAAAACAGGTAATTGATTTACAGGCAGTAAAAATCGAATAAACAATTGCCAGAGTATATCAATTTGTCTGGAAGCTCACAACACTGCAGCTCCCAACCCATGACTCACGTGAGCTACAATCACAGATGGCCTTAGACCACAATTAATTTTCCTATATAGTCTCTACATTTGTTTGTCAGTACTGAACTTTCCACTGTGTCCAAATCCTAATAAATCATATGTTGCTGTAATGTATCTTCAAAGATGAACTCACGCTGAAGTTCTTGTCATAGGTTAACCGGCATTTTTATGAATGGCTGGACTCTAAACAAAACAACCTGCAATAAGTCATAGATTTCATTTCCGGATCAGCACCAATGCCTCATTACTCACTGTGCACTGTCGCCAAAATACACACAGACAGCCACACTATAATGCTCATATTCTAAACAATAACCAATTTCCTTTAAATCAATACTAAGGATGCCTAAATCTAATGCATACATCACCACCAACATGAGAGAGGAAAAAATGATCTAAAAATAGACTGGGACTACATTCGTGGGTACTGAACCGGAAATATTAATTGTGACCTGATTCCAGATACACACGTGTGCAAAACGTTTCCAGTGGGGAACAGTTATGGGGAATCTATAAGAGGTATAAGAGAACACGAGGGAGATGAAAAAGTCGACGATAAATTCGAAAGACTAAGAAGTCAATGATAATGGCAATAACGACGATGATAATACTAATGAAACGATCTGTTTACTGATGTAATAAGTTGCTACGCTTTAGATGAAGGCTGTAAACCTGGTAACTAGCGGAGTTACTTCGGGATTATCACGGTTTTGTATCAAAACAGCTATAGCTTTCTTTTTTATCTATCTATCTATCTAAAATTGTATAAAACCTTCAAATTAAAGTATTCATACATTTTCGGAGAATCAGAGATCACTTCAAATAAAAGTTAAGTTCCGAACTTAGTTTTAAGTTTTGTAAAATCCTAAAAATATGCTATATAACCCAGGAAACAACAGTAAGTTTTGCAAATTTGAACGGCTCATACTATTAGGTTAATTAAGTATTTGAATTTGGAAGTTAAGAGTAAACTTTGAGTTTTACACTCAAGCAAACATAATTTATGTAAATAGTACAAACATTTGAATTCGGGCGATTAATCATAATTGTAATCTGATTTCACTAAATCTTATATTTTGGCAATATTTTCACACACCGGTAAAGTATACAGGTTCCTTCTCGCGAAAAAATGTTTTGAAAGCGTCTTCCTTTCTATTCGTTTGACTTCCAAGCAAGATAAAAGAAATAGCTTCAACTCTCAAATGCAAACATGTTCCATGCAAAGAAAACAGTATTATCAAGATAGATAAATTTCTCCGTTCTCCTGATTCATATGACTATGTAGATACAAAGCACTCATCCTTCTACACAGGTATGGGGTACAATTGTTGATATAGATATGTAGATACAAAGCTCTCATCCTTGTATACAGGTATGGGGTACAATTGTTGATATAGATAGAAGAGTTTGAACCTTACAGCGTATTTTTGTTTTCGTTCTAAATCATCTGTTCCTTTTAATGTTGATATATGTACACAATCCATCTGAGGATTCTGTGTTGATATATGTACACAATACATCCGAGGAATCTGTGTTGAAATATGTACACAATATCTATGAGGAATCTGTGTTGAAATATGTACACAATACATATAAGGATTATGTTGTAAGCTATTATGTGACATTCACATACGGAGAAGATAGAGTTAGTGCAACTTCACGTACATCTCGGATGAGTTCCAAATCATGATAGGAAATTAGGAAGATAAAGTTAGTGCAACTTCACGTACATCCCAGATGAGACTGTTCCAAATCATGATAGGAATTTAGGATTTCTTCTTAGAAAGATAAATTAGGTAGATAGTTGATCAAAAATAGAACACTGTCTAGAGATAGGAGTTTAGATTGCAATGAAAGCTTCCAATAAATTTGCCGAAAGCAATTAGGGTCTGAAACTAGAAGAGAATAAATATGTGCAAATTTACATAGGTATGTATCAGCAAATTTGAAACGCAGTCACATGGGTTTTTAGACAGATATGCAGATTACATATATTAAGGTGTAACCATGTCTTGTACATGTCCAAAAAATATAGTTATCGCATGGAAATAAAATGTCATGGAAACGTTGTCTTCGAGATCAACGACAACAGTGAAGATTACAATCATCATTTGCAAGACGTATAGTCTAATTGTGACAATATTTGCTTTGTGTTGGTCTTTTTCTTTAGTATTCGTCTTTGATAAAGGGACCCTTAGGTAACTAAAGCGCTATGGCTATTTACACTTTTTGTTTTCAAGTTTGTGTCTTACCAAGTTGTTTCACACACACACACACACACACACACACACACACACACACACACACACACACACACATATATATATATATATATATATATATATATATATATATATATATATATATTGTTTTTGATTTTAAAAACAATGGCTTTAGATATATAACTGTTGACGAATATAATTATGGTTTCATCATTAGACAATTGACAATTCCTTCTATAGTCTCTTGAGCAATGTTTTAAATTCCTGGGTTATTTGGCACAGACATAATCTCCTTTTGTTATGCCTATAGCAAGATTCTAAAACAGACCATTTAAGAATGTTTAAATGTCCGATGGCATCTCTCTCTCTCTCTCTCTCTTTGTGTATGTATGCGTGTGTGTTGGTCAGCCAGTAAGTCAATTTCACCAGATCTCTCTAACTATCTGTTGTTTTCCTCTGTCTGGGTCTATAATGGTAAAAACTGACAGGTAAACCGACCAAGAGAGAGAGAGAGAGAGAGAGAGAGAGAGAGAGAGAGAGAGAGAGAGAGAGAGAGAGAGAGAGAGAGAGAGATTGCATGATGCAAAAGACAAACCAGTCTGACGTTTATTAGCAACGGTAATTCTAGCATAATAATGACCTGGATCAACTATAAATACGGAACTGACCATTTAATTTTCGGGGGGCTGATGGGGAGTCTTGCCTTTTTTGAGACAGAAAAATTCCGGCCTGGAAATAGCTTAAAAAAGTCTTGCTCTGGTTTGTAGAGAAAAATAACTAGTTCTATTCATTTTATTAGTTGAAAGAAAGAAAACATTATCTTGAGACGAAAGAATATAAAATATCCTGGTTGGATAGAAAACCCCAGCCCCCACCTCACCCCATCCAAAATATAAAGAGTCGGTCCCTGGCTTTTAATGTTTGAATTACCTCCTGTTTGTTCGTCGTTTCTCTTGGGCTGCTGCCCACTTGGTTCGACGTGCTCGATAAGATCGATCGAAACATTTGGCTGAGCTTTCACTGTTCGGAACACTGGCCGTGCAAGCTTTGTATAATTTTCAAAAATTTAAACAAGTTTGTACTTGCACTTTTGATTCTCAACAGCGTATTTTTTATTTATTTAATCAGCATCAATCAAAACAGAAGCAGATAAAAACAAGCACATAACAATTTCCAACAAGGCTGAGATTCCTTGCAGGACTACGTGTTTAGCAGACGTATTCGGCAGGAATAGGGAAGAGTTACCTGTCAATACATAACTTCTCGCTGTCGGTCCCAAATCCACTAAAAGCGTAAGTATGTATGTATGTGTATATATATATATATATATATATATATATATATATATATATATATATATATATATATATATATATATATATATATATATTTATATATATTTGTGTGATATAAATTTGAAAAATATGTATAGTATATACTCTGTATCCTTGATATACAAATCGTTGTATATGTTTCATTCGAAAGGAAACTCGGCAAGCCTCAAATCCTTTAAATAACAAATTTATTCAAATGTATACATTTTGTGGTCTATTAAAGCGACGGCGTACGTATATGTATGTGTGTACACACACACACACACACACACAATGTCCCGTGGTGGCGCTCTACAGTTTCGTATTTTACATAGGGTTAGATTTTTAAAGAAAAAGAATATCCAATGTTTTCCTCACTGGTTATCCTAAAAATACCCTGTATATCTTAGGTATTATGAACGAACTTTGATTCTCTTTATTTTGATGTATGATTGATGGGTGCATTTTGGGTTATTGAGTATACATCTTGGTCTTACTTCAGATGTGCATGCATCACAAAAAGTGCTAGCTCCGCTTGGTCATTTTCACTTCCTGGACTTCAAAAGGTAAATTGTAAAAAAAGAGCTGATAACTTTTTTTACTTTTTATATATTTTGTAATTCTTTCATTGTACTTTCAGAAGCTGATATCGTCTACTCTGGCAAAATTCGTTTTCCCTATTTTAATAACTGCTGAAAATAGTGTACTTTGGACTAATTAAGGCTGATTTTTCGAGCACATGGGAGCGGCCATATTGTCAGCTGTGTGCTTAGATCATGTACAGTTTCCACAAGTACAATATGTAAACAAATTTCAGCCACAGTACATGAAAATAGCATAGAGGTATGCCAACATTATCTTCATTGTGCATGTTGCAAATTCAAACAACTTCACCTTACACCTGTCACTCACTCAGAAGTATATAATATATGTGGAGCGCCTCCTTAAGCAGGAGTGACTAGAACTTTTGGCATATTCTTACATACAGATGCGTGCGCAGCATTGTTGGACGAGGTATATCATTGTGGCCGTATCCATATGTATCAATATCGGTTTTCACGCAATCTTGATGCCTCAGCGTATTGTTATAGTTAAGCTTTTAAATGGGCCGCACCTAAAACCAATGTCTGCATTTCACACCGAGTGTGTATTGACTGAAAACAAGCACTCCCGTTACATTCTCAAGTCGTACTAAAAAGAAAATAATTGCCGAGTAAAGAAATTAGATTTGTTCTCTTGCCTTCATACAGCGTAATCACTCAAATTGTTAGAAATAACGATGCTCCCAAAGTGTATTTTCAACTCTTCTCTTTCTCAGTAACCGATGTGTTGTCTCATTTGTGTATCAATCGCAGTATGGTTCACAATCTGTGTAATTTTCCGCATTTAACCGCCAAATATCTGATAGTTGCTTTATTCCTCAGAAATGACAGATAGTATTCCTACCGATTCGCAACAGTGGATATTTCGCAATAGATCTTCGAAGTTGACTTTCGTGCTAGACATTCATGTATATTATCCGTTTTCAGCAACTGTTTGGCAGCGCGCGCGGCCAGCAAATGGATTAAGAAAAGCAAACGTACCGGTTAACTACGGAAACCTTTAAATTACATCTGAATATTTTTTTTATTTATTATTTTTGTTGTTGTTGTTGTTGTTTTTTGATATTTTTAAGTAACAATAGCAATCATGTGGTTTTTGCATTTTGTATTTTTCTGGTATCAACGTTCGCTCCTTTCTACCTCTCTAAGCATTAGTGAGTATTCATAAAGGAATCAACTAGATTATCGATGGCTGATCATTTTCAGACTACCGAGGGTCCTAGATTATCGATGGCTGATCATTTTCAGACTACCGAGGGTCCTAGATTATCGATGGCTGATCATTTTCAGACTACCGAGGGTCCTAGATTATCGATGGCTGATCATTTTCAGACTACCGAGGGTCCTAGATTATAAAATCATGTGCGAAATAAATATTAAAGACCAATATACATGCTTACTTCAACTTTGAAGATGTCGTATCTTTAGATCAGCAACCAATTAAGTATTAACTGATGTAACACATATCCCTTGTGCGGAGATCATTTGCTGTAGGTATCATATGCAAGAAAACGCATATAAGGGACTGAGCATTTAATCTTCTGAGGGATGGCCTTGGATTTTCTTTCGAACCAGGATATTTTCATTTCTTTTGCCTCAAGATATTTTTTTTAACTAATGCAATGAATATAAGTAGTTTTTGTTCTACTAATCAGGGCAAGATAATTTTTTTCAAGCTTTTAGGGGGGACGCAAAATTTTGTTTCAACAAATTTCCAGACCGCCCCCCCCCAAAAAAAAAAATAAATAAATAAAAAAAAACAACAAAAAAACAAACAAACAAACAAACAAAAAACACAACAAGAAAGTTAAATGGTCGGTCCCTAAGGTGTACACAAATATACTGTCAACTATACTATTCCTTCTTCTATGTGGCATTGTAAATTACCGTAGACAGATTTACTGTTAAATTATATCTAAGAAAAATAGTTATTTCATGTCTATTTCTTGTTTTCACTAACTAACGTGCTATTTTTTACTAGATCAACTTCACTTGATATCTTCTGTTTCGTATAATTGATTGTAAAGGTGATCTGACAGGATTCATAAAAAATCAACAGTTATAAAAACCATATACCTCCTCCTCCGTAAATTGTGACTTATAAACTATGTCAGATAGTGTATGACTTATAAACTATGTCAGATAGTGTATAACTACCGTAATATCTTTTTGATCTTTGTTATAATTAATACTGATGTGTGACATGTTTCTGAGGCCAGACCACCTATAAGTCATGATTCAAACTGCCATCTCAATCCGGAAGTTGACATCTGCAGATGATGCATCTTTTGCCTGCATGAATCATTCCGGCACAGATCCGGCTGTATGTGTCATTGCTAACGAATACAGAGACAGCATATAGACAACATTTATTATTCTATCATCTGATGTGGTGTACTATGTAAGCATGGAATAGACATCGTAGCAAAAACAAATTGAATATTATCTCGTGGCCACGTCAATGTTTTCGTTATTTACATTTGTGACTTGGCCCAAAAAAATTATATGATTACGCGCAGAGAGAGAGAGAGAGAGAGAGAGAGAGAGAGAGAGAGAGAGAGGGTTTTTCATATCAAAACATGTTAAATAACACACAGTTTTGACCTGTCTATATGAAAATTGAATTGCAACTTATTTTACTCTAACTCCTCTGTATTCAATATTTGGACGTGTCTTTGAAATATTCCTTTACTTGGTAATATTCAATACATATGATGAATCCCAAATATATCAATAACTAAATAACCTGTTTTTATGTAAGGAAATGTCTTTTATCAGTGATTATAATCATAAAGTATCAGTGTGTAATTTACGTTCGATTGAAAGGGGTGAAACATTCAGTTCTATTTGAAATTATTTTAAATTATGCAATGTGAAAGGGTTGAAACATTTAATTCTAGTTGAAATTATTTTAAATTATGTAATTTGAAAGGGGTGAAAGATTTAATTCTATTTGAAATTATTTTAAATTATCGAATTTGAAAGGGGTGAAACATTTAATTAATTTGAAATTATTTTAAATTATGCAAAATTTTTTTATTGGAACTATACTATTTTTTTAAGAAAACGCTGAGCAATACAGCATTGTACATGGAACATTATTTTTACAAAGATCGCCTGGGTGATTGATCTACGAAAACCGCCCTCATAGAAGATCGATATAAAAGGGGTTTTTATGTTCAAAACAAACTCGAGCGTAACTATAATGGATAACTTTTGAAAAGTATCAACAAAACTTTGGAAACAAGGGGGGGGGGTCAATGTAGAATGCTTTCCTGAGCTAGATAAAAATCACACGGATGATGAAGAAATTTATGGTACAAAAAATATTTACTATGATAATATCTCAACAGTTGAATCGTTTATATCCGGTAATATTGAAATGATCTAGAAGATATATGATATATGAATAAATAGTTCCTTAAGTATACGATTTTAATCTATTTTAGAAAATAATTTGACAGCTTTCAAGTCATTATTTTCATGAACTTTAATCTAATCAATGTCCGCGCTGTCCTTTTTGTCACCTGACAGTGATAACAAATTGCTTTGCACCTTGAGTTCCTGCACATGAATATTGTCTGCGGTCTAGAGATTAGCAAATTTGAAAGCATTTGATAGTAAATAGAATAATTACCACCTACAATTTTGATTACCTTTTGTATCAAATCACAGTTATTGGCCAAATCGTCGTGTCATTCGCAATTATAAACCTTCCTACTCTTATGGCATATCACGAATCCATCCCAACGGCAAAAAGAGCAGGTTACTATTGGATTATGGAAGGTGTGTACCTCCGCTTACGTAGGTACTTATTTGTGTGGCAGCCATATGCATTCATGTGAATATGGAAAAAGTGTATGAAAATACGTGACCTGAATGTGCATCTTTTTCTATTTTCTTTTTTCAATGTGTATCGGTGAAAAGAAGATTGTGTGTATCAATATAGAGCTACGCAAAAGTTGAACAATGATACACTTTGTATTTCCTCCTTTTTTACGCTTACCGGTACTTAAAATAAGAGACGAAAATCTATTAAGCAGCAAGTTTCCGTTCCGGAATATTTCTGGTGCACACAAATTCAAACGGAGTTGTTTCCAATTCTCTTGTTATACATGTCCAGAAAAATTAGCTTCAAAAACAAGATCGGTACCCAATCTTTGAACATTTAGTAAGTGGTGAAGAGAGTGCTAACAACCACGATGACAATCTGCGAAAAGAATCGTTGAATATCGACACAGAAGACCGTGATTATTGCTTTAATATATATTAAATAAAGAAATACTTCTGTTAACATAAAACTCCTCACCTTATTTGTAGCATTCAGCCAGAACGCCATTTTAAAGTGCAACAACAAGTTTCAGCTGAATTTTAAAGATGCTATTCACAAAATCTTCTGGAAAAATCATATTTATTTCAACTTATCTTTATTTCGCAAATATTTGTATATCACAGCGAATGAAGTGCTATTACTAATAGTACTACTTGCATTTGGAATACCTTTTATGTCATCTGTACAGAAACAATGTACAAAGCCTAACCTTACCGATTCAAATTGCTTCTGGGTCGTGACACTTTTCAAAGACAACTACCTTGTTCCTCTGATGGTATATATATGGTATAACATTTCGTCCAGGCTATTTCATTGCAATAATGTTATCAACTGTTATGTTACCGAAAGAAAATGTTTAGACTTTACAAACACGTAAACAACCAAACTAACAATTAATAAATAAAAATAGCAAGCAATAAAACAATGAATAAGATTTGCATTACAAAACTTATAAAACATCATTTGTAAAATTCATATAAATGGTAATTTTAAAAAAAGAAATTCTTCAGAATTACATTGAGGTCGTGCCTCCGAGAAAATAAAGTTATTTTCCCAGCCGTAAGGAACAAACTAAACAGATGTAACCTTACAAAGAGGAAAATAGTTACCTTTATACTGTCACCATAGATAGGATATTGTATATATTTCAAATGGAGATAAAACTCCTCAAGATGTATATCAAAAGACATATGCCAGTGTAACGAGAAAAAAAGTTTTATGTAAGGTTGAATGTTCATGTTAGGGATCAAAACCACAGGACCATGTCAGTCCAATATAACATAGTTACAAACATGTTATATACATTTTGTACATTTTATAAGATGCTGCCAGTGGTGAGAAGACATCGAACAAACATCCAAATGAACACTAGATGATACGCTTTCTACCTTCAATATCTCAAAGGTCACGCATTATTTCGTGGGCGTTATATAGCACGAAACGAACGTTCTTATTTGAAATGCAAGCGTTTAATATAATAGGGCACACAGAAAACTAACGGAAGAAAACGATAAATAAATTAACTCAGTGTTTGTAGTTTGATCTAATAAACAGCAATTGAGAATGTGGGTACATTAAGAGGGCAAGTCTCTAACTAATCATGTAAGCATTGGTCAATCACATTAAAAATACCTTCACACCATGCACATGTAAAGTATTGGTCAATCACATTAAAAATACCTTCACACCATGCACATGTAAAGTATTGGTCAATCACATTAAAAATACCTTCACACCATGCACATGTCAAGTATTGGTCAATCACGTTAAAAATACACTCACACCTTGCACATGTTTCAATGAATTCTTCAAGAACGGCTAAAACCAGGAACTGAGAACAGTGTCCTCCTAAGAAAAAGACTGAAGTTGCTGTGTTGTATGGGACACCAGACTGTACTAGTCTACTGAATTATTGGTTACAGCCAAATGTCATATGGTATGACTTTTAATCGTATGTAGTCTTTCTTGCTTGTTTCATGCGTGTTCATTTCCTCCTATTTTACGTTTGAAAAAGATGATCAATTATTAGTCTTTGAAGTTTTGAAGTAAATAAAGAAAACTGCACTTGATATAAACATTTACACCATGCTGGCTATGTGCATGTGACACTAAAATCACTTAGGTTTTATAATTTTTATTTACACTAAAACACCTTTTGAAATCTCTGGAAGAAATCATAGGGAGTTCAACCTTGATTGATAAACTACATTCATGTTGACCTTAGAATCGTTTGCCGAGCTATCTGATCCAGAAAAATTTATAACAATACTACCAATTCTATGAAGAGAAAAAGACTAATGAGAGCTGATAGCCTGATATTTTACCTATTGGTTCAACTATGCTGAAAACTAAGTCACACTTCCGGTGGCCTTGAGACGGCAAATAACTATTGACCGCCATATTGGATTACAGTACGGAATTTTCTGGACCATTCATCCATCATGCACCGCGCTGGATTGGAGGTTACCAACCAATTACTACAGTTCAGAAGGGTGTTTTCCAGAATATTTAAGAACGCGGCAGAAGCGAAGGTAGAATCGTAGAATATGTATAATTGTGTAATCTTCCTCATATTCAATGCGACTACAAAGTGTTTTCCAGCTAAAGGTCAAGTGCAGTCTAGCTTTTTATTTTCTTGACATCGACATTCACTATCCTCCACTGCACAATGCAAAGTGTGCATGAGATTCTCTTACTTTAATCATGCTGATAAATCACGTGTATGGACGTATAAATAACATGTTATAATACCTCTGACCGATATATTTCATATTATTACGCGGTACATTTCAAATATATAAAAGGGTCATAATTAAAAACTGAATTCAGCATTTTTAGGCATTAGTATGTTAAATATACAATTTCCGTTTGGGTTCCCTCTTTGATAAAAATATGGAATTACATGCAACTTCTAGAGCTGTACAAAATCTGGACTTGAAAAATTTATTTTTCTCTGTATTTGCCTCAGTTATTCTCACGTTATTTACTGCATTATGATTGAAATCATATATCTCTAGGTGTTGACATAACCAAATCTATGTAATATTGCATAGAAGACCAACACTATTAAATTGATTTTCTGAATTAAAAAATCATCGTGAGATTTTATCCCTAATAAACAGTTTAATTCTTGACTGCAAATTTAATCTCTACTAACATGGGCGTTATCCAAAATAAACACATCTGAGTTACAAGAGAATAAGATAAACAATTGATGCATTTCAGCAAGAAGCTAGTTATGAAAGACTAATAATTTTACAAAGTTCCATTTCACAGACGACAAACCTTGATAATAATTGTTAGCTACCATAAACTGAATAGCGTTGAATGTATTGAATAATTGTCCGTGACGTCGTTATTTCCGTTGCATAATTGCACAGGAGAGGTGTCCTATACTACATGTTATCATCATCATTCAGCTCCCCCCAGCTAAGATGAAAGTGAAATCAAAGATACTACAAATAATTTTCCCCATATTATGTGTTGCATTGACATTTAAGAAAAGCTTAATGATGAATGTTTTTTTTTGTTTTTGTTTTTGTTTATGTTTTCAATCAAAGCTAAACAAAAACTTAAAAACCTTAGCGATTCACACTTATCAGGTCGTATAATTTTAATTCAAAATGCCATAGCTATTTTCAACTAAACCATATGCCTCAGTCGAGCTACTATCTGTATTTACTATAACTCCAAAAACTCTAAATTTTCAAATATTCCACTGCTCCCTACATCTAAATATAACGAATTGTAAATGAGTGCATCTTTGACAAAGCTAGCAATAGCTACTTCCATTGCTCATCATCGCAAATGCCTTTGTTTTTAATATTCACCCCACCCCTACCGCCCATGGGTTGTGGACCAAAATCCGTTATTTTCATTAATACGTTACTTGTCTTCCTCCTAAGAATGCACGTACATAGTTTGGTCAAAATATATTTTGACCTTTTCTGATAGTTGAGTGTAGATGATATACAGTGTACATTTTGTCAAGACAAGAAAAGATCACAATCATGATATATCACAAAGGTGCACGAACAGAAAATGCCATCAAATGATAATTGAAAAGATAACAAGTCCGGAAATAAACTTCTTAAATTTTTTTATCGCCGAGTTTAGTGTCTTTTGTCTATAAGAAAACTTATAGAGAAAGAGATTTCCTAGGGTTTTCGTGTCTTAATCGATTGAGTATACGCGACACAGTCAATTGTTAACACAGCGTTTTTATCTATCACATTTAAAGGCCATAAGTTCTCCAATGAGCTTGGTGAGGAGAGTTCTTTCACAAACCTTCATTTCACTTTTCTTTAAGTTATCTGGATGAACTATTCTAGCATCGATCTTTCCCTGTGTGTTCAGATTTCATCATTTAACTGAATGTAGTGTTCTAGGATCGATCTTTCCCTGTGTCTTCGGATTTCATTATTTAACTGAATGTAGTGTTCTAGGATCGATCTTTCCCTGTGTCTTCGGATTTCATTATTCAACTGGCTTTCGTTTACCAATGGGAGAATAGCACTAGTTGACTCAACGTAATACATTTCGTATACCATGGGAGAATAGCACTAGTTGACTCAACGTAATACATTTCGTATACCATGGGAGAATAGCACTAGTTGACTCAACGTAATACATTTCGTATACCATGGGAGAATAGCACTAGTTGACTCAACGTAATACATTTCGTATACCATGGGAGAATAGCACTAGTTGACTCAAATCAACTATCAGTGTCCTCGAAGATTCAAATTAGATGAAACATGATTCAGGAAGTCCTAATTCAAATCAAAATATCAATTTAAAAAGATTTGCCTACACATCTATTTTGAGTTCTTTACTGTTCACATAGGGTAAATGTAAACAAAAATTCGAAGTGAAATTTTCATTAATGTTTAATAGGGTCGGTACAGGATATATATTTTTTCAATTGAATCCCGAATCAGATAACTGACGTATTAGTGTATAATTTGCATGAAGAATAGTGTACTACATAAAACTAGGAAGAGGTAACAGATTCGTTCCTTGAGGTACGATTAAAGTAACCTAATGCCGATTTAAACTCTACAACGTCATGTGTTTAAGGTAAGAATGGATAGAGGGGACCCACAATTTCAGTGAACTGTACTGAAACAATTTCTATTGCTTTAGTGTTCTACTCCTCGACGCAATCTCCTCCTTGGTATGTAGCTAATAATAATAATAATAATAATAATGAAGAGTGCCTAGTGTGTAGTCAATACGTTCTTTTGTTTCAAAATCTTTTAAAGAATATAACCTTTCATACTAAGTAGACCAGACTGTTACCATTCGCATTGGAACGTTTAACATGCCGTCAAAATACATTTTAATAGACCATAGTATAGTTCTCAGCATGTATCTTAAATGTTAATATAATATTATTACCGTAACGGTTCTTTATTCATGAAATAACATGATTTTTTTCTTCAGTTTTAACACCGTTGAAATTTTATTGAAACCTTTGAGAAATCCGGTCTAAAGCCCATCTGTTGAATATAGTTTAGGTTTTCTTGCACCACTAATCGCGCCCTCATTGGAAAAAAAAATGTAATTACGAAAGGATCGAGTATAAAGCAAGCATATATGTTAAGTCGAACAAGAAACAAATTATGTTCAAATTAAAATGGTGGAAATAACGAATGTATGTCTGTAATCAAACATCAGGACACTAGCCTGCAAAAGAAACTTGTTCACAATGTTTGGTTGGTATCGTCTGTTTCAAAGAGTTGCCGGTGTTTGATAAACGCAGTCTGTCTTTTTTATTGTTGATTCTTCAAATTTAGAAAGAAATAGAATTTTATTCTATTATGATTTTTAATTCCGCTCTCTCCCACAAATGAGAGTTAAACGTGTCTGTGCACAAATTTGGTGCTAGTCCAGATAACAGTTGATACAGACTATAGCTTTTTACTGAGTGATGAATGTCAGTTTGCTACCAGCATTGCAATATAACGACTGTCCAGCATTCATTTTTCCGCTCATTTCTACTTTATCTTTATATTATTTCAGGGGATAGGTGGCAACTGAAATTTACGATTACCTCGAAATTGTTGAGTGGTACAACTGCAGTGGCGTAACAAGAACTTCTGCCCACTCACCCCACCCGCGGCAAAACTTAATTTTGCGTCTCCCACGACCCACACCAGGCAGTTGAGGGAGTTACTTCGGCGGTTGCTACGTCACTGTACAAATTGTATTGTAATTACAGTCTCAGTATAAATCTGATCAGTTTCACCAATTGTTCGGTGCCCACACTGTATAATACCCGAAAAGTAATATAAAATATTTGTAATAATGCCCAGGTGTCATAATGATCCCTCTAGGAATGGTTATTGGTACATTATTGTTAGTACTCTAACAGTTTGAGTTGACATTTCAACAAGTGTATAAACATTCCTTGGCAAAAGAAAGATTGAAAAAAAGAAAGGTAATGTTTTCCTCCGTTGTTTTTGCTTAGACGAGATATATTTTAGCCACCGTACACATCAAGGATGACCTTCGGCACAAACAATGTGATTAGTTTGTGTGCTTATAACTTGCTTCATTATATTCATGATTAAGAAATTAGTCAACCATGAACAATAAGGGCCAGCTGTATTATTTGAAAATTCAGTTCAAAGTTTTACTCACTCCTGTATAGTAGTACTTGGATGTGAAGATACCGTACTCCCGTTACCTATTGCCATAATCCATTTCAAGATACCGTACTCCCGTTACAAATTGTGCCATGATCCATTTCAAGATACCGTACTCTCGTTACAAATTGTGCCATGATCCATTTCAAGATACCGTACTCCCGTTACAAATTGTGCCATGATCCATTTCAAGATACCGTACTCCCATTACAAATTGTGCCATGATCCATTTTAAGATACCGTACTCCCGTTACAAATTGTGTTCCTATTGCCATGATCCATTTCAAGATACAGTTGTATGCTACATGTAAGACGATTAACTTAAAATTCCTGAACAAATGATAATAAAATTATTACGTGCCTCTTCTCTTCCATCTTTCCGAGTTACGATGACCATGACCAACCATCGTGAGCGCCTGCGAGACGGTCATTGCTCTTCTGATTGGTTTAGAATGTAATGATATATCAATTTCTTAATAGATACAACTGGCACGTGAAATATAATCAAATACATTCTTCATTTCTACAAAAACTCAGGACCTATAAAATCACCTGGCTTTAATGGAAATATTCCATGTCGGTGTTTCCATCGCAAGTGAGGTGCCGACAATGAATAGTCTCCGACAACTATGTTGCGTGCATTAAAGAAAGTATGATACAAACATAATTTCTCAATTACTTGTTGCTGGCTTAAACATTGTAGGTCTTAGGAATAGTTGAGAATGAAAAATTTAGTTTACTCAACATGAAAGAAGATGTCTTTGTTAAATTTCTTACAATACACGGGAGGACCCTTTTATCATTTTCACATAAACATTTAGAATTAGTGAAATATACCATGGCCTTTCGCTGCAATGAATAATTGCATTTATTTTATAATACAGTCCTCAGTTTAACATTTACCAAAACAGTTTTAAAATAAGCCTTTCAAGGAAAAAAAAAAAAAAACATCAACCTTGTAATCACAGGTATCAGCGTTATTTGCACCGAACGTAAGGTCAAAGACGTAAAATGTACCTTATTTCAATAGATGGGGTATGAAAAATAAAAACAGGTCACTTAAAAGCTTGGTGTTTTATCAAACTAATGCCTCGCAAATAACTGAACGCTTTGTTTTTGTGAGACAACAGAATGATCCGAAGTCTTGTAACGGTTTTAAAGGTGACGAGTTAACTTGTCTGTTGAGTTCCCGAAGTTCTAACCTCTAAACCCTTGGCTAGGTACGCGCTATTAATTGGTGCTTTATCTCTGATGAATTGTGTACGTTTCAATTCTTTGATCTTCCAAAAGATAGAAAAATATTAGCATGTTGACAAACTGTTCCTTGGTCTATATCAATCCATCTCAATGCCGTGGTCCTTGTAATATAATTTTGATACATGTTCTAACATTGCCTCACACCTTAATAGAGTAATCGTCACCTGATAGAATATTACATGAAATAGGGTATAGGACCGACCCCTTCTATCTCAACACTGAAATATCTGCATATTTACAACCAGTCTGTATACAGCGCAATAAATAACAGCTGACCTGTAATCACAAAAACAGTTTTAAGAAGTAAGGGGATTATAACGTCATTGTTAAATGCTTTCATTTCTGGTTAATTCAACCTATCTTTACTTGTTAAGAGGTAAAGGAACAATAGACCTTTTAGCAAGGTTATACTAAAAAAACACACATCATTAGACCGAACAAATGAAAATACATTCCTTTTTTTCTTGCGAGAATCAACTCCTGCAAGATAGTGTTTTAACTTTTACACAGTGATGTCCAAGTCTGATCTTATTTTAGCAGGGATGACTTTATGATGTACACATTTATTTATTATTGTATGTAAAGGATATATTTAGCATTTTTTGCAACATGGAGGACACAGAAAGGAAGGATAGGGATAGAGCCAAATTCCCCGTGCCCCACATAACACTCACGCCTATCAACAGAATCTTGTCAGTGTTTTTGCCATATCTTTTACCGCATCTACGTCATCTTTCGTGATTAAAACCCACTTTATCTTTGTCTAAAATATAAGTTCTGGATTATCCCGGTTTTTCTTCTAATGTTTGCACATGTTATTTGTCTCTTTTAAGACAAGATTTTCTCATTTAGGAAATTCGCTCTTACTTGTTGTGGTTGATGTAATAATGTTCTTCCGCTAATACGTAATTTATCATCCTATAGAAATCCCCATTCATTCCTCTGTGCACTCGTATCGTACGAGGCCACAAATCATAGTATCTGTCGTTTAGTTTTAAAAATGAAGTGTGTAAAAAAAAACTTATCAAGCAAAGTGAATTTAGAAACACATTGCTTCATCATTAATTCTTAATATCAAAAACTGGGATTATTAATCTTAAGTTTACTATTTTATTTGAAAGAAAAAAAGTAAATAAAATAAAATCAATCTCTCCTGTCTTAAGCGAAATGAAGCAGTGTACATCATTTTTAAAAAAGAAAACTAGTATGGTTCCTCGAAGTTAATTTTGTTACTAAAAGTCATCCATTTAGGTTCATTGTTACTAAAAGTCATCCATTTAGGTTCATTGTTACTAAAAGTCATCCTTTTAGGTTCATTGTGATACTTGCACTTCTCATGATTATATGTTTTCATTATAAAACAAAACTGGGGATTTGAGGGGCAAGTTTTACAAAGGTACTGACATCAAAATAACTTACTAAGCTCATGAAAATAAACAGACATACATACAAGTAATTCTTGATACGCTAAATTAATATCGAAACAATAAGTCTCTAAATATAAGTAATTAGTGTTGCACTATATGACTAAAAATATCCCTTATATATTGTGTGTTTAATTTACAAAGGACTAATGCAATATATATATATATATATATATATATATATATATATATATATATATATATATATATATATCTATATATATATATGGACATTTATTAAGTAAGGTTATTCAGATTCAAAAATGGTCAATTATACGTTATGAAGGAAATGTAGAGACAAATGTTAAGACAGGAGAAATTTCGAATCTAGCGTCCAAGAGAAAAACATCTAGAATAGATGGGAGTAAAATGGGTGTAGTTGTTTGTCAAACTCTTTTGTGTTTTATTTAAACACATATTCTGGAAGTGATTAATCTGAAAACAAATCAGCAGATTATGGGAGTATCTAATATGTGAACTTCTCACTTCCTGTCCCTGCCTAAAATGCAAACAAAATCACAATAGTCTGGCAAAAAAGCACGGGACAACAGCGTCACGACTTTGAATTTTCACGAAACACTGGACTAGATAACACTTTTTGTTCCCAGGCTGAAGCAAGTTTACATACGTACTATTGACTCCTGGTATCAGAAGAAAGAAAGAAAAATCTTTAGCAACGCATTTTGATAGATAACTTGCAAGTGTCTCTCTCTCTCTCTCTCTCTCTCTCTCTCTCTCTCTCTCTCTCTCTCTCTCTCTCGTAGGGTCACTTCGTTGCTTCAAGACCATGAAAATGGTATCTAACGGAACGCGTAATTATGACGTTGCATCATATACTAGTATTAATATACATCATAGAAAGTCCCATGTTCAAAAAGGTCATTAGAATCACAGTCCAGGGGAGTTAACTCAATTTGAAATATGACTTTATAGACCGTGTAATCGATGTACGGGCAAAAGAATGAAGCCTCTCTTTTCTCGTTTGAAAATTAAAAATTATTCGGAAAAATATTTACTCTGAAGAATATGTATATTACACTGCTATATCAGTGTTCACTACAGCAGAGACACATAAGTTTGGTGCTTCATTTATCAATATACTAATGGACTATAATCAAAGAAGTAAAATGTGAATTAAAAATCACTCTGCTTTGTGAATTTCGGAGGAACAAGACATATTAACGTGTATCTGCAAACTATATACTTCAGTTGAATTTAGTTCGGTTAATGTTACACTAATTGGTTTCGACTCAGAGCCGATGCCCCCAGTGAGATGGACGGCATTCCTGGGTAACAATATGGACACGCCCCCATTTACCTACATAGCACTAAAAGATGACTTCAGTCCTGATCGATAAATCGTCTTAAAAAAAAAAAGCTGGATGGTTCTAAATTTTGGTAATTAATTCGATAATAAAGAATTAAAGACAAAAGAAGCGTTTAATATATTTTTGGATAAGACAATTCTTCTGTAAAGTATGAGCATATTTGTTCTGCTAGATAAACGGGTATGATTAGATCATATATAGCACAGTATATAAGGAAATGTGTACGGGTATGATTAGATCATATATAGCACAGTATATAAGGAAATGTGTACGGGTATGATTAGATCATATATAGCACAGTATATAAGGAAATGTGTACGGGTATGATTAGATCATATATAGCACAGTATATAAGGAAATGTGTACGAGATATGACCAATTTCTGCTAAACGTGAAAACAAACATATGCTCTCCATCTAAATTTATTTTTCATTTGCAAACAAGAAAACATTTTTTGCAGATATTAAAGATAGTTATGGTCTATTTCATAGATATACAGATAATAAAGATAGTTATGGTCTAATTCATAGATATACAGATAATAAAGATAGTTATGGTCTATTTCATAGACATACAGATATTAAAGATAGTTATGGTCTAATTCATAGATATACAGATAATAAAGATAGTTATGGTCTATTTCATAGATATACAGATAATAAAGATAGTTATGGTCTATTTCATAGATATACATATATTAAAGATAGTTATGGTCTATTTCATAGATATACAGCAAAACGTTTTAATAGCATAGAGTTTTATAAATACCAAAGCTGAAAGTTTCCGTGTACGTTCTGTCAGTGCTTTTATAAATACCAAAGCTGAAAACTTCCGTGTACGTTCTGTCAGTGCTTTAATAAATACCAAAGCTGAAAGCTTCCGTGTACGTTTTGTCAGTGCTTTTATAAATACCAAAGCTGAAAGCTTCCGTGTACGTTCTGCCAGTGCTTTTGAACGAATAAACAACATCAAAATTTAAATGATCAACAGTATTTTCGTCAGAAGACTACGAATAAGACAAAGTTTTGTTTAAACTCAAAGCAAAAATGACTTAAATTTCTTATAATTGTTTTATTTTCATTTCATTTCCTTATCTCTGTAGGAGGTAGCCGACAAGCACGACCAAAGGCCAGATAAAGAAAGCAGTTTGTACACTTTAGAAAAAAGAAAAAAAAGAAACCTAAAACATATCAACCCCTGGAGGTGAAAAATAAAATGAATACCCATTATCTGTATTTTATCAGTTTTTGAAAAGAATATATTCACACATATGGGGTCAAGAATGTGGAGTAGGAACGAGAACCTCATGTGAGGGATATCGCTATGTGCTTCAGAGATATACGAGTGTTTCTGTCAAATATAAATAATACCTTCATAACAAAGGTTAGGTAACTTATTCCATGCGGGAGACTTGGGTTTCCATTATAGATATGGACTGTTGATAGACTTAAAGTTTCAAAAATTAACTTTCATCAGATAACTTGACAGATTAAAAGTTATCGCGAATATTCACTTGCATTAATTGATTCAATAATTGAATTCTTTCTGTTTGAAGAATGAGATCTTATTTGATTTTACTTCCTCATATAGTAATCGGTAAGCCTAATTACATTTGTATTCAAAGAATCATTACATTTAAAACCTCAAGGTATAATTCACAATATCTGATTCCATTTTTACCTTTATTATTGAAGGGAAACTGTGCCTGATATTTGATTGCAAATCAGGTCTCCTACCGTAGTCTTTTTAATAATACCATATAAATTATCAAGATAGGGATCATACATGTATTTTTTATTTTTCTTTCCTGGTATCAGCGTTTGCCGAATCCCAAAGGGTTCGTTGAAACCCGAAGGGCGAAGATTTTAACACACCCGAGGGATTAGGCGAACGTTGATACCAGCAGAAACATATATGATCACTATTCTTACAGATCCCACCCACCCCCGTTCCAAAAAACAAATCTTTTAAATTTTCAGATGCAGTTTAAAGCTTCCCTTGTAAAGCCACGGACCCTATACGTTGGTTTTACTTAATTCTTTTCCAGCAAGAGAGCATGTCTTATTTCTCTACTCGAAAAATTTCTCTCTTCTGTACGACTGGATTGCATGTTTTTAAGTGAATACACAAACGATGCGGAAGTGCAGAGTCATTGGTTTGGGGTTCGGTCCGGAAAAAAGGATAAGTTTAACAACACACCAGGGCATCAATAGCACGCAAAATCCAGTATCGACACTTCGATACGGCCACATTGACACACCTCGTCCAGCAATGCTGCGCACGCATTTTTGTAAGAATGCAGCTTTAAACCCACGATGCCTTTCTGCCATCGTGCCTGTTATTATCTTCCTTTCAACCGTGTAAAACGTTTTGCGTAAGCACTCTACCACGTGATAAAGCTACATTTGATTTGCAGACTAACTTTATTTATTCCAAGTCTTCAGGGGACACGAAAAACTGTGAAATAAACGGGTATTCGGATGGACGAGTTAGTACTCTTCCAGAACGTACTTCTCGCATGGCCGCTTTCTGATATGTAATTAACAATATATGTAATTAACAATATAAAAGAAGTTACAGTGTTGAAAAAAAAAAAAAATCAGCAGAGAATATAGTTGCGGAACAATGCTGTAGAAGAGTCAAAATGTGTAGATGTTTAAACTAAATTTACCTTAAAATGTTCACAACAGAGCCAAAAAACTGATCGAGAAGAAGAGAAAGAAGAAGAAAAATGAACCAGTCTCCAACACAAAACTTCGAAAATAGATCTGTATTCGAAGTGTCTTTATAACCATGTATACTATTCTATTTTCCTGATATTGAGAAGATAAAGAAGAAGGACGATGGGGAGGAGGAATCAGTATCATGCACAAACATGTAAAGTGTCTCCATGACCAAGTATCGTATTCTACTGTGAAGAATAAAAGGGAGAAAGAAAAGGAGGAAAAGAACGACGACGAAGATGAGGAGGCCGAGGGCGGTGACAAGGACTGGGAAGAAAGCGAGGAAGGAGAGGAATCAGCCCCCCCCCCCACCTCACCCCAGACAGTTAAAAGTGTCTTGACGAACATGAAACAGATTCTGCTTTCCAGATAATGTCCCAAAAAATATGTGTAAATGTTATTTTATTCACACTTTCCATTTATGATAATCTTTACGAGGATAAATTCAATCTTTCTGATCTTACAATGATTCTCATAAAACCTTCCACATAAGTGGGCCATGCCCCACCCCACCCGCACCCATATTTTCTTAGAGATATAAGTCAAGTTACAATGTATTATGATAACAAAGAACGGCATATAACTAATTATTGCTTCGGAAAGCAAAGCATATCAAATTAAACTATGTCTCTCTGTTTCTTCCTCTTTCTCATTTCGTTTATTTAAAATCATACTGATATGAGAAATTACGCATAAAGGTTTATCATCTCAGCACAGTGTATTTGAGATGTAAAATCCATGTTTAATGTGTCACTCATTGCAATATAAAGAGTTATCTCAGCACAGTGTATCTGAGATGTAAAGTCCATATGTAATGTGTCACTCATTGCAATATAAAGGGTTATCTCAGCACAGTGTATTTGAGATGTAAAGTCCATATGTAATGTGTCACTCATTGCAATATAAAGGGTTATCTCAGCACAGTGTATTTGAGATGTAAAGTCCATATGTAATGTGTCACTCATTGCAATATAAAGGGTTATCTCAGCACAGTGTATCTGAGATGTAAACTACATATGTAATGTGTCACTCATTGCAATATAAAGGGTTATCTCAGCACAGTGTATCTGAGATGTAAAGTCCAAATGTAATGTGTCACTCATTGCAATATAAAGGGTATCTCAGCACAGTGTATTTGAGATGTAAAGTCCATATGTAATATGTCACTCATTGCAATATAAAAGGTTATCTCAGCACAGTGTATTTGAGATGTAAAGTCCATATGTAATGTGTCACTCATTGCAATATAAAGGGTTATCTCAGCACAGTGTATCTGAGATGTAAAGTCCATATGTAATGTGTCACTCATTGCAATATAAAGGGTTATCTCAGCACTCTGTATCAGCGATGTAAAGTCTATATTTAATGTGTCATTCATTGCAATATAAAGGTATATCTCCCCACAGTGTATCTGAGATGTAAAGTCCATATTTAATATGTCACTCATTGCAATATAAAGGGTAATAACACTTACACGATGAAGTAAATTTTAATCAAAGGCGTAATTTTATTACCTTCTATCTACAAGTAGTTAAAAATTAGGTTAATTTGAATTTGCTGAGTGCTGGAATTGATAATGACCTTGTGACGAGACCTCCGGTGAGAAAACTAACATTCCTGCTTAAATTAGATATGCCCCATTATACTCAGCTGATCTTCCGATTTTACTGTATCAAAAATTTTGAAAGAAATTTTTTAATTAGTTCTAGTTCTTGAATCACCAGTACGATAGGAAAATCAAAAAAGCAAATGTTACGCTCTTTCAATCAGATCTTGCTGATTGTTTTACTTGTTTATAGTTGTTGTTGTTGTTGTTGTTGGTATTATTATTATTATTATTATTATTATTATTATCTCCACTCCTAAGAAATCTTAGATCGAGTTTATTCATATTTTTGCACAGTTTTATGAAGTATTTTATAAAGATTTATTTTCTTACAGATTATTATGACGAAGATGAAGTTTTGTTTAAATTGTAAGTGAAAAAGTAATTAAAAAAAAATTATAACAACTAACCAATAAAACGAATGTGAATTCTTGTAACCTAAAAAAAGAAAACAACTTTTCTTCTCTTTTATTTTTTCCATAAGATATAGCAGACATGCACAATAAAAAATTAAATTAAATATCAGTTTTTGTACCTCTGAGGGGAAAATAGAACTTTTCAACCCTGAGGCTGGTATAAAATTACCGTCAATTAACGTTATCAATTTCAAAAAATCTGATACCTTGGGTCACAAATCCGGGGCAGGAACACAGAACTCCTGTGCGGGATATAACAATACGCAACAGAGAGATATGATTGATTCTATCGATACACATATTACCTCCAGAACAAAGATTGCGTAATTTTAGCATGTGGGAGATCTTGTTTCAAGTATTAAATAATGGTTGTTGTTAGGCATTATATTTTAGAAACTGATTACCATCAGATTAGTCAATTAGATTATACGATATCTTACACAGTTGACTGTCGTGAAATATTACTGTGTTTCTATACAGAGTACCTAATGGAGAATTGTGTAAACACAGTCTGAAAATCTCAAGATCAGATACGCTAAATAAAGTATGGTAACGTCATTGTCAGATACGTTACATAAAGTATGGTAACGTCATTGTCAGCTACCATAAAGTATGGTAAAGTCATTGATATTTAGTATGCAAGTAGAAGAAACGTAGCTCAGAAGATCTTGAAAATTATATTATTTAAATTTTATTCTTATTAAAGTTACATAATATTACAAATTGTATGATTTCAAATTTATTCTCATTAAAGTAATTAATATTACAAATTGTATGATTTCAAATTTATTCTCATTAAAGTAATTAATATTACAAATTGTATGATTTCAAATTTATTCTCATTAAAGTGACATAATATTCAAAATTGCATGATTTCAAATTTATTCTCATTAAAGTGACATAATATTAAAAATTGTATGATTTCAAATTTATTCTCATTAAAGTGACATAATATTAAAAATTGTATGATTTCAAATTTATTCTCATTAAAGTGACATAATATTAAAAATTGTATGATTTCAAATTTATTCTCATTAAAGTGACATAATATTAACAATTCTATGATTTCAAATTTATTCTCATTAAAGTAATTAATATTAAAAATTGTATGATTTCAACTTTATTTTTATTAAAGTTACAGAATAATTCAACTGTTCATACTTTGAGCTTAAGCTTGAGTTTCTTGCTCAAAATAATTTGAGAATATGGTTTCTGATGGACCGGTGCAATGTGCGGTTGGAGATGATCAGAGCCGTCCGTCCTGATGGACCGGTGCATTGTGCTGTGGGAGGTTATCAGACATTTCCGTCCTGATAGACCGGTGCATTGTGCGGTGGGAGATGCTCAAATCTGTCCGTCCTGATGGACCGGTGCATTGTGCGGTGGGAGATGATCAAAGTTGTCCGTCCTGATGGACCGGTGCATTGGGCAGTGGGAATATCGTGCATTGTGCGGTGAGAGATGGTCTAAGCTGTCCGTCCTGATGGATTGGTGCATTGTGCGGTTGGAGATGATCTAAGCTGTTGTTCCTGATAGACCGGTGCATTGTGCGGTTGGAAGATCATGCATTGTGCAGTGGGAGATTATCAAAGCTGTCCGTCCTGATGGACCGGTGCACTGTGTAGTGGGAGACGATCTAAGCTGCCTGTTGTGATGTGCCGGTGCCGGTGCATTGTGCGATAGGAGATGATCAAAGCTGTCTGTCATGACGGACCGGTGCATTTGAGTGGTGGGAATTCATCATAGCTGTCCGTTCGAAATCAAAAGAAAAACGAATCTCTGGGTCTATGGTGTTGACAGTTTGGCGCCCATCATACACGAGATATTACGGCATTTTGCAAATGGTGTACCTAAGTACATTGTATTAAAAAACTAAATAAAAATGTATGGTATTTGTTTCACTTTTATTATTTTGATGAGGTTCTGAACTGATACTTAATTAGCAAACCAGGCCTCCTACATTATAATTTATCTGACTATCTAAAGAAGATATCGAAGCCAAATGAAGACCTAAGGATGACGTATATAATTGTGTCCGTTCGACAAGGCAATATTTGGTTCTCACGTTCTTTTTAAAAATGTATCATGCCCTACATCTGACATTCACAGATACCTAATTTGTAAGTTATACTGGATAAGAAATTTCTTGAAGAAAGACCTGTAACAAAGCGTGTTGATCTTTTCTATTTTTTAAAATATAATATATATGCTTTGGTGTGTATATATATATATATATATATATATATATATATATATATATATATATATATATATATATATATATATATATATATATAACGGCGCAAATTCAAAACGGTTTCTCAACGTTTCGAGCTAAACAAGCTCTTCGTCAGGGGAATACACACTCTGGGGAATTTACAACAAGAGATATAAAAATAAAAAGTTGTGTAACAATGATGAACGAGCGGATTTTTGTGTGCGTGTGTGGATATATATATATATATATATATATATATATATATATATATATATATATATATATATATATATATATATATGGTTTCACCTATCTTCTTGCATTATATTCCTTTCAGTCAAATAAGAAACGATACTGCATAAAGGCAACAAACACTGCTGTTGCCATATATAACCAGAAAAATTAAAAAATGTGCAGATGTTTCTAATTTAGTATTAGATGCAAAAATAGTTTCAGAAACAAAGTTGAGGTTGAGTCAGTTTTCATAACAAAAATTGGATTTTTTTTCTGTTCTTCTTCGCTGTGTCTGTATTGCCATATAGCAAAGAATAAAAATATCAATAATGTCTGTATTGCCATATAGCAAAGAATAAAAATATCAATAATGTCTGTATTGCCATATAGCAAAGAATAAAAATATCAATAATGTCTGTATTGCCATATAGCAAAGAATAAAAATATCAATAATGTCTGTATTGCCATATAGCAAAGAATAAAAATATCAATAATGTCTGTATTGCCATATAGCAAAGAATAAAAAATATCAATAATGTCTGTATTGCCATAAAGCAAAGAATAAAAAATATCAATAATGTATGTATTGCCATATAGCAAAGAATAAAAATATCAATAATGTCTGTATTGCCATATAGCAAAGAATAAAAAATATCAATAATGTCTGTATTGCCATAAAGCAAAGAATAAAAAATATCATTAATGTATGTATTGCCATATAGCAAAGAATAAAAATATCAATAATGTCTGTATTGCCTTATAGCAAAGAATAAAAAAGATCAATAATGTCTGTATTGCCATATAGCAAAGAATAAAAAATATCAATAATGTCTTCTCCGCTGGAGCCATAATAAGAAGGTTAGCAGGAGTTATAGTCATAGGGAGACAAATACATTTTGAATGTTTTTATGATAGCAACATAATGCAGAGTAGACGAGTATCGGTTTCGGATTTGAGAAAGAATATCAGACTCTTTCTTGTCTGCTTTTCTTATTTTTATTTATTTCTTCCTTCTCTTGGTTCTTTCTTTTTTCATAAATTAAAACTAAATTTGAACATCTCACATTTGGTGCATTCATTTATCAACATAATTATGGATCAGGGATATAAAGTTCGTTTCTAATGATAAATATAATTATGGAAATAAAAATAAAAATGACAAAATAACATGATGCAGAACCAGCATGATTCTTCACCATATATCTATAACTGGTAAACTTCAGTTAATTTGAATTCTTTTAACAGTATGAATTAAATTGACCCAGAAACAAGACAACCGGAAGAAGACCAAAATTAGAAATCACAGTGAATAACCCATACCCTTTCCCTCTTTCCCCCCTTCTCCGAATTCAGCATTCATTGACAAGATACAAGAAGAAAATACATTTAAATAAGCTTCATTGACTGAACTATTCAGTAACATAAAAAGTTTTACCCATATAGCACATACTAACGCTGTTCCTAACTGAAATTACTAGGATTTGTTTTTTTCTGTTTTCTTTACATAAAATTTATAGATTAGGAGATTAATCGTCGAAAATTTGGATTTTATTCATTAAAGATTTTCATGGTTATCTTTTTTTTCTTTAAGGAGATAAAATTTTAGCAATGAGTTACGCTTCCTCGGTTATTATCACCCCTACCCCCAATATTTGATCTTTGCCAATTCAAAAAGTCCTCAAACAATTCTTTCGTTTGTCAGACTAAATTCAATGAAATCAGAGCCACCTTTCGTGAACATGTTTCCCTGTATATGTTCGCAAGATAGATACAAGCTTGTAGCTGCCGTTGCAACACACGACGATATCGTCTCAAGCTGGTTACGGGATAAAGCCTTTACTTTTTTACTGCAGAAATTACAGCCATGCTCAGATCTGTGAACTACACCAAAACCTCCCCAAACCCCCCAAATTTCATCAACTTTTCGGATTCTCTTTCCTCACAGAAAGTCTTGCAAAACCTTAAATTTGACAGCCCGTTAATATCCAGATATTACCGAAACGTGATTCATAAAATCTGGAAACAGAAACTATAATATACTGTTGGTTGCCTATTCACATTAGTATTAAGGGTAACGAAAGTGCAGACAGAGCAGTCAAAGCTGCCCTGCGGTCGCCGTTTCTGAATGGAAGATTCCATGTACTGACTTCAAATATTATATAAGTCGGCATGTTTTATATATTTAGTAAATATGTGGAATGAAAATGCTACAAAACAAATCCATCATGATGAGAGGCATCCCTCATACAGAACAGAGATGAGGCGGTATTGTGCCGCTCGCGTATAGAACACACATACCTGACCCGTGCATACATCCTGAAGGATAAACCTCGACAAGACTGCATACCTCGCTAATGTCCACTGACAGTGGAACACATTCTAGTCGAGAGGACCGACTTCCATTCTGTGACACAGACGTTTTCTGGATGCGAACAATTAAGAAACTTTCTTTTTCTTGTTCTGTTTTATTGAGCAATAATATAAATATACTGGATACATAACAGCATGCATATGTACAATACAGTTGATTTGAGGGAATAAGGCAATAAGATACTGAACAATACAGAAATAAGGTTCTCAGTCCTTTACTTGCTGGAAGTCTTATTGAAGGAGCTTTCAAATTTTGGTATAACTTGCTTAGGAATTAGTAAATCAAGTATCGAAGTCTTCATGTATGATTTATTTAAATAGCAATTTTTTCACTATATATTTCACTATTAATTGTTTAGGTGTACAAAAGAATGTTTATATATATATATATATATATATATATATATATATATATATATATTACTTTCACGAATTTGTTTTATTTAAGTTAAAAATTTGAATATATTTTTCACTACTAATTGAGTAGATACGTGTGAAATTTTATTTACTATATTCAACTTGTTTCATACATTTTTGCAAAATGCCCTCCTCACAATCTAAGCTCTTGCCTCTAGGGGTAGTATATCGGAACTGCAGTACTTACCACCGACAGGCGGAAGCCACATTTTCTGTATGTTACTTATACAGGTATTTTGTTTTATTACACGCCTTTATTATTATCTGCTTACACTAGATTCGTGTCATGCTTTGTTTGTATTGGGTCTCAGTTATTAGGGACCCTCATTTGGGTCGCGACCCGGGGTTTGGAAACCACTGACCTAGGGTAAGATGAATCAGAACTGTCCTATATACACTAACACGGAAAGTAGTTCGTAAGAGCATCACCAACTAAATCTCCTTGTACCATTATTTATGTTGTGCGCAATGTACTTTTTACTTTAGCTCTACTCAATGCACAATAAATATATTATAATATAGTCCAGTACTCGAGTATAGTTTGCTTTATAAAAAAATAGTTGTGTTCTAGGGAGCTGAAAGTATTCTCGAGTAATTTATAAATGGACAGTGCTGGTATTTTAATTTCTGGAACGTTTTCGATGCATTTAAAATGTGCATGAATTCTAGAGATGTTCTCCTATTGGAATACGAGGATGTTTAGTCATGTTAAAAAAGAAATGTTTCAGATCTGCCCATACCTGTCTACTCGAGCTGACATCAAACAATTTCTGCCTCACAGGATGGAAGTCGACATACTCGACAAAAATGTGTTCCACTGTCAGTGGTCAATAGCAAAGTATGCAGTTTGGCCGAGGTTCACCCCTCAATAGATATATTTGGTTTAGGAGTGTGTGTGTGTGTGTGTGTGTGTGTGTGTGTGTGTATGTATGTGTGTGTGTCCTCTGTGTGAGCGACACAATACTACCTGAACTCTGCGATTTAATCTATATGTGGGTTGCCAATCTCCAGAAAAGCAGGCAAAAATTGGAGGCTGTATGCGGTAACAGGCTGATGACGGTATTGTGGGCTGTTAATCTTGTCTCTGTTTTTCGAACCGTCTGTATACAAAACATATGGCTACGACTGGAGACCCTTTTTTCATCAAATTCAATCTGAAAAAGAGAGGATTGGTACTTTTTGTATCGAATTCAATCTGAAAAAGAGAGGATTGGTACTTTTTGTATCGAATTCAATCTGAAAAAGAGAGGATTGGTACTTTTTGTATCGAATTCAATCTGAAAAAGAGAGGACTGGTACTTTTTGTATCGAATTCAATCTGAAAAAGAGAGGATTGGTACTTTTTGTATCGAATTCAATCTGAAAAAGAGAGGATTGGTACTTTTTGTATCGAATTCAATCTGAAAAAGAGAGGACTGGTACTTTTTGTATCGAATTCAATCTGAAAAAGAGAGGATTGGTACTTTTTGTATCGAATTCAATCTGAAAAAGAGAGGATTGGTACTTTTTGTATCGAATTCAATCTGAAAAAGAGAGGATTGGTACTTTTTTTTATCGAATTCAATCTGAAAAAGAGAGGATTGGTACTTTTTGTATCGAATTCAATCTGAAAAAGAGAGGACTGGTACTTTTTGTATCGAATTCAATCTGAAAAAGAGAGGATTGGTACTTTTTGTATCGAATTCAATCTGAAAAAGAGAGGATTGGTACTTTTTGTATCGAATTCAATCTGAAAAAGAGAGGATTGGTACTTTTTGTATCGAATTCAATCTGAAAAAGAGAGGACTGGTACTTTTTGTATCGAATTCAATCTGAAAAAGAGAGGATTGGTACTTTTTGTATCGAATTCAATCTGAAAAAGAGAGGATTGGTACTTTTTGTATCGAATTCAATCTGAAAAAGAGAGGACTGGTACTTTTTGTATCGAATTCAATCTGAAAAAGAGAGGACTGGTACTTTTTGTATCGAATTCAATCTGAAAAAGAGAGGATTGGTACTTTTTGTATCGAATTCAATCTGAAAAAGAGAGGATTGGTACTTTTTGTATCGAATTCAATCTGAAAAAGAGAGGATTGGTACTTTTTGTATCGAATTCAATCTGAAAAAGAGAGGACTGGTACTTTTTGTATGGCAAAGATCAAACTATTATATTTGAAGTTTGTTGTCAAAGTCAAACACCATTGTTCCTTTTGTGTACCACGCTGATCCCGAAAAGCGCATGTACAACGAATATAGCACACGTACAAAATGATTAAATATTTCACTGAGCGATATTAAATAATTCCCAGCTAAAATAAAGCGCGCAATGAACACGCAAGTGAACCAGATTTCTGGTTCAACTGGTGACTTTTGGATAAGTGTTACTGTTGATTTAGAGAAGCAAGTACATTTTGACGTGCACTAGTCATCATTGTGTTGGTTGTTAATTGATTTTGAGCCGTTCCGTGATAATTTGACGGTGTATGACTGGCACAGATATCTGCGAATTTCTTTCTATTATTTTAAGAATTGAATATATAAAGGTCTGTCGGGTGGAAAATAGAGTTACGATATGATACCTATGTGTTCTGTTTTTACCAATCTATACAGTTTTGTTGAGATAATCTGTCCAAATACAATAATTTTCATAAAAATGTAATTTTCCTCAGATTTTACGCTGTATGTGTGCCATTAATCGGCTTCTTTTACACGAGGGCGGAGAAAGGGGCTTCACGAAAGTGTAAATTGTGGCCATTAAATACATCTATCATACGAATGTCTGTGCAGGTAATATCGTATTTAAATGCTGTATTACAGCTAGAATTCTTGCTACATTGCACACACTGTAACTCGTAATTGCTAACTCCACCATCATTAATTTAGTGCTGCTGAAAATTTCAATTTAACCATAGTCGCATCTAGTGGATTTTTTAAAACTCACCAAATAATGTGTGCTATCTTAAAAGCATTGTAAAGATTGTGTAGGTCAGCAAAGCAAACTTATCGGATGAACACCCACTGCCTTAAAGGTGGTCCACAGTGACCGCCTCTAGTTGATCATTAGTTTTCAAATTTGACAAGCCTTCATACGAAAACGCTTTCACAGGGCATGCGCTAACTGCCCAGTGATATTAAGGACCTGAAAATCAATCATGCAGCCCATGCTCGCATATGACCAGATTGGTCGCACGCGAGGATAATTTAAGTTAACTAACTAATCATGCGGCCATTAATCTGAGACAATATAACAAGGCAGTCGCTTGCAGTACAGCTGGTAAGGTCATGGCCGTACCAAATTTCAAGCAAACATTATATGGACTGTTATTTGTGTTAAAACTCGAACTCAAGAGTATGACAAGAGATTACAGCTCTAGAGTATGACAAGAGATTACAGCTCTAGAGTATGACAAGAGATTACAGATCAAGAGTATGACAAGAGATTACAGCTCTAGAGTATGACAAGAGATTACAGATCAAGAGTATGACAAGAGATTACAGCTCTAGAGTATGACAATAGATTAGAGCTAAAGAGTGTGACAAGAGATTACAGCTCTAGAGTATGACAAGAACTTACAGATCAAAGAAAAGTGGGTTGTGTATCTCTCTTCTCCTTTTTTGTTTCTTTATATGAGACTTTAAATATTGTTGAATAAATTGGTTTTCTATTCATAATGCTCGTGTCTTGTATATACAATGATATAGAAATGACCGTAACGTACAAATTTTGGCGGTGAAATTTTGGCATAATCAACGAAAAAGGGTCAACTTGAAAAAGGGAGAACAAAATTTGTTTAAGAACAGTTTAACCTATAGGTTTTAAAAAAGGAACATGCGGCACACGGTGCGTTCATTATGTAAACCAATATTCAATTATAGTAAATTATGAAATCGCTGAATCATTTTTTGTAATGCGATAAAAGCATAGGCAGAGTTAATACTGAAGACGCTAAAGGCAATCCAAAAACAAATAACTACGAAACGCTTGAGGACAAACTTTAGACTCTTTCAAGACGTAGGGGTTTTCAATTACCTTACCCGGATAACGTCAGTCGAGGATGACAGGTAGAAACTACACGTGTAAATAAATGATTGCTCGCTTCTGTCGATAAAGTGTCAAGAAAAAGTTGTAATTCTCCATTTTCGTTACTGTTGTATAAGCAAAGGTCCGTTTATTATTACTATCTGAATTTGATTACTTGCCAGACAAGGCCCACCGAGTGTTGAGAGACTTGGTTTAAACTAAAAGGGCCCAAAATCGCACTCTTATTGGTAGGTGAGAGATAATTATTCAAATCAGTGTAAATAAAAATCCAAGTAGACTAAACATATCCTACAAATTAAGTAAGGAAATTAAAAGGACTACACGTACTTTGATCAAGCGGGAAAGGTAACTATTGACTTTTCCCAATTTCTTATACCGAAATCAAAGGTCCAGGTAATAAATATAGGTATCAAAGAAAGCACTTTCATAAAATAAGCAATGCATATTTGGAATTTCGGCAATTGTTTATTCATCGATGTTCGGCCGAGTCATCATACTACGTCGCGGATGTTGAAGGAAATCACTCCTATATGCGGAGAAGGAGGGGAAGGGGGAGTGCGACTAAAAGAAACGTCTCTACCATTTCATTATCACATTTCAGTCTATTGTTGCTACCTGTTGTAAGAAAATTCTCGAGTTCAACATTGTACTTTGTATTGTATACGATATATGTACTTTTTATATGCAATGTATTTGTGACTTAACGCCTTTAGAAAATAACTCTCATTTCGACTATATAGCTAAAGTAGTCACTGACTTCAATAAAAAATGTTGGCCCGAATATATTTGGAGAATATCAACAATTAAAACGAGGACATAAAATGCATATGAGGAATAGAATTATGTTGCATGAAATATAAATTCAATAACCAATTTGTTATATTTTTTAAACTATAAAAGATTGTAAATAATGTTTTAAGTTAAAAATACAGATTTTTAATGTTCACGAGAATGGATTTAAAGACGAAGGGTGGAAAGTTCATCTACAGTCGCACCACAGCCTATTTAATAAGCATTCATTGATACGATAAAAAATACGTACTGGTTTATTGAAAAATTGGAATAAAGTTGGAGAAAAAGCTTATTTTACACAATGATGACAAAAACAAGTACATAACAATCAGCCTCAATATCTGATAATGCTTAAACTGTTCAATTTCGTACACAGTAAATAAACTAAAAGCTAACATGAAGCTTTCAATTTATTTATTGTGTATGAAATTGAACAGTTTAAACATTATCAGCTATGAATAATACTTACACAGTTAAGCTTTCAATTTATTTATTGTGTATGAAATTGAACAGTTTAAACATTATCAGCTATGAATAATACTTACACAGTTAAGCTTTCAATTTATTTATTGTGTATGAAATTGAACAGTGTAAACATTATCAGCTATGAATAATACTTACACAGTTAAGCTTGCAATTAATTTATTGTGTATGAAATTGAACAGTTTAAACATTATCAGCTATGAATAATACTTACACAGTTAAGCTTTCAATTTATTTATTGTGTATGAAATTGAACAGTTTAAACATTATCAGCTATGAATAATACTTACACAGTTAAGTTTTCACCAAAATACAGCCTCAAAATACATAGTTAATGAAAAAGATCTTAAGCAATGATTTTCAAAACATTCTCTCGTAACACAGATCATTTTCTATTCAATTATATTCATCTTTCAATAAATGTATGAACTATAGTGGAAAAAGTAATTATTTAAATATTTCTTTTGGTTGCAAAGGGAGGTTCTGCGCCTCAGGTATTTAGAACACTGCACATAGGAAAGGAGTGTTGCCATGGTGATTTATTTATAAGTAACCCAATTTTGTATCAGCTTTATTACATAATATTGTTTATTATCCTTCATATTTCTGCTATATTTGATAAATTTAATTAGTATTAAACATTTAATACCAGATTTTTATGACAATTTGTATAAAACAAAGTTTAATTGAACGTTTTCAATACAAAATGGCATAGAAAAAATTTAATCCTCTTTTGATGAAAAATGTGCTGTTTTATTTAATTGATTTCATGTGTTGTTAAGGTCTACCTCAGTGATAAAACTCATCACAAATACTAAAACATTGAAATAATATCATGCCAGATAGTATATCTGTTTTAAACACCTAAGATTACTGTGTAATTAACGATTAATAAAAAGAGAGATAACACATTAGTATATTTTATTTTATTTTATTTTTTTTTGGGGGGGGGGGGGGTCAGGCGTAAACAAGTCGGCGAAGACAACCGAAACTCCTGCATTTCAAGCGTTTCCAGGCCATTATTTCCTGGCCTTTAACCTATTTCTTTCTTTTCATCAATTTTTAGACCATCAATTACTGTTCAACATGTAAAAAGAAATTAAACATATATTTTAATTAGGCTTAAAAAGTTTTTCCAGCTTCCTTAAAAGACCCCTCCTATACAGCGTCTTTACAGCAACCCGTCTACAGAGTCCTTACACGACCCTGTCGATACGGCGTCCTTACAAGAACTCGTCCATACAGAGTCCTTACAAGAACCCGTCTATACAGCACCCTTACAAGATATACAGCATCCTTACAAGAACCAGTCTATACAGCATCGTTACCAGAACCCGTCTACACAGAGTCCTTACACGACCCCGTCGATACAGCGTCCTTACTCGACCCCGTCTATACAGCGTCCTTACAAGACCCCGTCGATACAGCGTCCTTACAAGACCGCGTCAATACAGCGTCCTTACAAGACCCCGTCGATACAGTGTCCTTACAAGACCCCGTCGATACATCGTCCTTACAGGAATCCGCCCATAGTAAGCTCTCGATGAATTAATTGTATTAACACTTCTTGTTTTACGCCGCCACCTAAAGTTAACTCTTAAGATGCGTTGCCAGTTAAGCTTTCATGGCGATGTAAAAAAAAAGAATGCACCCCGACAAAAGTGCGCAGAACAATAGCGCGCCGACCAAAGCGCGCCGACAAAAGCGCGCAAAGTCGAAAAGCTTGCGGACAAAAGCGAGTAAACAATTAACGCACATTTTTGTGTGTCTTGTCAAGAAAAGACTAACAAATACAGCATTAAAGATCATTAAGCATAGTTTATTTATGAATATTTCAATATCCAGAAAAACAGCGTTAAAGAACAAATAACATCATCCATTCATTAATATCTCAATATGCAGAAATATAGCGTTTATTAATTTTTCAAACGTTCAGTTATTACAAGTGTCTTCTACAGTGTGACGTTATGCGCGATCCTGAGCAGATAGTCCATTCTTAACACATTGCCGTATGTTGGAATTAAAGCTTGCAGGCACCGATTGAGTTGAACATATTTCGACTTCGACGCTTCACGATATCTAACGCTAATGGTCGATCAGCTTGTAGACCGACGGATGATGACAATCGACTGTTTGCTGGAATGAACGATGCCAAGCCTCCACTGAATTGTTGATACATGGCAGATTGTCATTCACGCGATCACGCATGTTCCACAAGTCGATCGGAAGTCTCGGATGTGCTCGAATGCGTCTTAGCTGTCTTCCGAAGTACGCGTCTTCCCAATAATCGTCAAATGCTGCAAGTATGTCAGCAACTGGAACAAAGCAGAGACCTAACAGCATTTTGACGTGCATGTGAAAGTTTTCATCGTCACGATACGAATATGCAAAATAAAATTCTTGCACTTTGCGCCAATGACATTGGCAGAGACGGAAAAAACAACCAACTATCCTGACTAGCTTTCTCTGCGATTCGGTTCTTTCCATGACTGCAAATGTTTAGGCCTAAACATATTTGTACTATTTACACAGTTTCGGGTACGCAACTAGCTTTGAAGAATGACTCCTCAAATAATATTTGGAACTTAGAAATTATCTCACTTATTATTTCATGTGTACTTCTATTCTACGCTCTTTTGTCTTTGCGTGCTTTTGTCGGGAGATTTAAGCTGTGCTCTTTTGTCGGCACGCTTTGTCGGGACACCGTAAAAAAATACTAGTACTCTTTCTCGTTTTATAGATACAAAATGTAAAGTTCTGTACGCAATCATACGTTGCCGTTATTTGAACGTATTATTTTGTTTTCGTGTATCGAATCTCTGGTTTTTGGTACAAAATTAACTCGACAGTGTACAAATTATGTACCTCTGTCCTTTCTAGTCAGCATTTCTACAGATTGTTTTGCTATTTCATTTTCTTGTTTGCAAAACTGAACCCAAAATGGTAACTCAGTTAATAATGTAGTCTTCTCTACTGTTCGTAGTGGCTGTTATACCACTGGCATCTACACAGGACTGCATATTTTCTCTAAAATTACTTGCCATCAGCGTCTCCGAACGCTTGTTTTCTGTCAATAACACTTATTGTATATCACACGGTTGACAATGGTACGTTAAAAAGCTTGGCTCCATACGTTTTGTACGAGAAAAGATAATTAGGAATCTTTTGTCGTTCAAGAAACATATTCTCTTGCATTCAGTTTGGCTTTCAGAATCATAAATGGTTAAATTATGCGATCTGATGTGTGATTATTTGTAAACAAAATGAAAAGAAAAGATAATGAAATTTTTTTTAAAAATAAAATAAAATAAAATACAACAACAAATAAGCAACCAAATCAACAAACCTTCGACAATTCTTGAAATAATACAAAAACAAGTTTCATTGTACGTTGTATCTTATTTCATATACTCCACTTTGCATTGTGTGAAAAGAAACACATAGAGAATTTAGCTCAAACAAATCTGCATTTTCTTAATAGTTTATTTGTTATGTTATTTATGAGACATAGTAATTTTACCTAACTGAAGGAGAAAACAAGGAAAATTGTTTTGAATAGATTTTAAGTTTGCTGAAAGAGTACAGTGTTAAAACTTGTTAATGCATGACAAGTAAAGGTTGCTGACATAACATAACATGTAAGAAAACATGCCAATTAATTATATTTGTGTTCTTCTGTTTTGTAACTTAAGAATAATCCATTCATCAAATGATTAATATGACTGGTCCACTTTTCCAATCTCTCGAAGAATACAAACGTAAGTATATACATTCAATGCAGAACAATATTGGATAGTAACCATAATGCTGTCTTCGCTAGTCAATGGTCGTCGATCTACTTCGTTTCACATCGCCAATGTGTAAGAAGTTAATCAACGACTCTTGCCTAGTAAAGATGCAATAATGCACAATGAAAAGGATTTGCTTTAAAATATATAATCCATTTATTTACATTATTGTTACAGTTCAGTATTCTCCATTATTGCATGATTTTCACGAGAGATAATTTGTCATTTGATGGCACAACATTACATGATGTGATATTTCTTTTTACTACATGATACCCGTGAGATAGTTTTTCATTGGAAGACAGCGTCACGTGATATGTGATATTTCTTCATGTGGCACGGTCATTCTTCTCGTTATATACCCAGTTTGTGACTTCCTATGCAAATGCATTGTGTGAGATGATCCAATAAATTTGTCACTTATTGGACGTCGTCAAGCATTTAAGTACTTATTGGAAGCCTTTTAATCACACGTCGGGCCAAATAAGTTTGTTGCTACGTAACATAACATCACAGCAGGTCTATCATAATGCAACAGTACGTAAAATCACGTCAGGTCATGATATGTATTTATGCACAATTCAGTAACACAAATATTTAGAATAATATTTCTTTTCAAACATATTTGTATTCACTGTAATTTTGTTAAAATCAATTACATTTATTATTTAATAAATGGAGTTATATAATAAATAAATGATAGTCTAGTATTTTTGTTGTTATTAGCAATATGGGCTCATATTACTACTACTTTTGGACAGAGTGGTCTCGTCCGAAGTACATGCTGCTCGCAAGCTCGCCCCTGTGTACCTAGGGCGAGACCACAATATCCAACAATACAAACACTATAATCTATTAATATCGCCTGTCATGACGTCATTGACTTTTACGTAACGTCATAATGTTACGTTCTTAGCGTCATGTAGTTGAAAGGACATGTGTACTATTCTAAAGCAAATAAAATCAAATTGCATGTTTTTCTCTAAATCATGTAATAAGACAATTATAGACCGTTATTTAGATGAATATATGCTTTTATGAACCTGTCACCCCCTGCGGTATCAGGGATGTAAAACAGACCTCATGAACTCGCTTATATGTCGTAAGAGGCGATTAAAGTGCAGATCATGTAAGAGTGTTGTAGCAACTATTTCAGCTACTGGTGTGACTTTTTTAGAATTCGATTACACACACATTTAAAAGGCGATTATTCATTTTATTTCTCTTGCTCGTCGATCAGTATTTCTTGCAAGCTCATTATATAATCGTCCCAGGAAATACATGAGACAAAATCAGTGTTAAAAGTATGTGAACATTTTCTAGACAAGGCAAACCAAGAGGTGTGATCCAGTGTAAACTGGATTGAATGTCGGGCTACGATGTCACAATGAAAGCTTTGCATAAATCGTTAATACCCTGCACTGCTAATGATTAGACCCGACGTCCTCTTTTCTTGACACAGTCTAGTACCCAGACATCATTATAAAAGTCCATACCGATCGTAAATTTTCATCTGGAAGTTTTATTATGCCAACTAAGGTGCAGATCACTCATCAATCACGAATGAACAGACTTTGGTGAAACTATATTAGTATTAAATTTTAGAACAATAAATCATATTTTATTTAAGATCAATAAAGGCGCATATATGACATGTTGGACGTAAACTTTTTAATGGAGGCAACATCCAAGGTGGCTTAGTAGTTAGCGTGGTGAACTCGCGACCGAAAGGGTGCGGGTTCGAATCCTACCATTGGATCAACTCAGGTCCGCTAACATGATGTATCCTTGGGCAAGACACTTTACTCTAATTGTCTTGTACTAAATAACCTTCTTGTGCTGCTGTGCCGTAAAACACCAAACCAAACCAAACAGAAAACCTATCTTATTGACCTCCACTTGGGCTCCGTCAATATGAGGTTTACTGGTTCATAAAACTTCATATTCACCTCAACAAATGTATATAATTGTATAATGTTACATAGCCATGCATCATTTAATGTTACGTGACATCATAATGTTAAGCTATAAGTATCGTGCAGCAGAAATTGCATTTGTATAATTCTAAAGCAAATTAAATTCGCGCCCCTCCCCCTCTAAATAATATAATAAAGCAATCAAAGACCTTTGTCGAGTTGCATATTTATAGGTGATATTGTTTGTGCTATTGTCCATTGTGGGCGAGACCGAAAACGTCGGGCCGAGTTTTCGAGCCCGATTTACTTAAAGCAAAACCATGATAACCAACAGTACAAACGCTATAATTTATTTATATTGTACCCAGCTTGTGACTTACATTGCTAGGGATGATCCATTAATTTTTCACTTAATGGACATTGTCAAGCACTTATTGGGTGTTGTTAAGCATACGTAGGATCCACTTCGCGTTGGTCAATATGAGATTTACAGGTTCATAAAACTTCATATTCACCTCAGCAAAGGTCTATAATTGTATTTTTTTTTTATATAACCCTTAAATTAAACGAATTGGAATTGTCCATTCCTTAAATTGGATTACTTTATATAGTTATATATCGCATAAGTTTGTGTTTTCCTGTATAAAACTTAAGGTATGGAAGGGGCCTATTGACTTGGAGGTCAGAAGGTCAAAGGTTTGTTGAATTCAACGATACCCTACTAGTGCCTACATACAGGACTATTACTCACGTGGCGGGAGTATAATATACCGTTCACGGTACTCTTGTTATATCAAAGGAAACATTCCGTACGGGTGGTATATTTTCAGTCGTATAAGGGGGAATAATATTGACATTCACGAGGATACAATATGAGCTGCCATAACTTAAACCGGCTTCAAATTAAAGGATAATGAAACGCAAATTTATGTTGCATTATGAAAGTAAGTCACAAAAAATTACTCCCCCCCAAAAAAAAAGTAAATAAATAAAATAAACAAATAAAACAAACGCCCCGATTGCAGAAAGAAAATGTATCCTTTTGGTGACCTATGTCAACCATTACTGCACTTTGGTTAACAGTCATATACCTGTAGTATACAAGTACAGTTAGTTAACAGACATATACCTGTAGTATACAAGTTAACAGTCATATACCTGTAGTATACAAGTTAACAGTCATATACCTGTAGTATACAAGTTAACAGTCATATACCTGTAGTATACAAGTTAACAGTCATATACCTGTAGTATACAAGTTAACAGTCATATACCTGTAGTATACAAGTTAACAGTCATATACCTGTAGTATAAAAGTTAACAGTCATATACCTGTAGCATACAAGTTAACAGTCATATACCTGTAGTATACAAGTTAACAGTCATATGCCTGTAGTATACAAGTTAACAGTTTTATTGTTTTATTATAGGCAAGGGCAAAGAATTTAGCAAAATTTCTCCGTCATTGATTTTTTTAAAAACTATTGTCAACAACGCATACTAACGGACATACGGACCGCTTCATTTCTCTCCACAAGTTTTTAAACAGGAAAAGCTAATTAGGAATGTTTCGTCATTAAAAAAGAATATATTCTTGTAATCAGTTCTGCTTTCAAAATGAAAAATAGCTAAATTGTGGAATATGAACTGTCTCTATTTGTAAAAAATATATATTTAAAAAAAATAAGAAAAACTCCCTCTCATCAAACCTTCACGATCTGACACGTCTTGAAATATGCAAGAGACAAGTTTAAACATATGATATGATGAGATATGATAATTTTCCTAAAGTGAAGGCGGAACGAGGAAAATTGTTTTGACTAGAATTAATTCTGTTGAAAGTGTACTGTGCTAAACCTTGTTATTGCATGACAAATAAAGGTTGCGGACATGACTTAAGATTATGGGAAAATATGACAATAAAAGTGTTAAGAAAAGGAGCAAAATGCAAAATGAATAGGATTGGGTTTAAAGTAGACGATGATGATCTTAATTATATATACTGTACTTTCGTTTAGCAATATTTTTTCTATTCAATATTTTCCCACTATTCACTTACCGCTGCCAATCACGTGAGAGAGAACTACTTTTATTTAGAGATGCTGATGACAGAGTAACCGAAATTATAATATTTGAAAATTTATAAGAAATTTTCCATGCGATACCTATTTCGGCGCTTTAGCGGCCATGGAGATTAGTTGAGATATCAGTGGGTATTAACCGAATCACAATGTCAGGACAAAGAAATTAAATCTGACAAATCGGAACTGTATAGAACTTGTGCTGGAATGGACAGAAACGCATATTTTGTACAACCAAGAGTTGATTTTGTACCAAAAACCAGAGAACCGCAATTTGAAAGCAAAGAATATGTTCAAATAACAAGCCATGACAACTGAAATCACTTAGCTGCTTCATGAGGAAGAGTGCTAGTGTTTTCGCCGCCATGAAAACCTTACTGGCAACGCAACGTAACAGCTCTATTGACGTCGCCGCTATCGTAAAACGTCATAAGTGAGTAAGGATGATTAGGGTTAATTCATTGAGAATTTACGATGGGCGACTTCTTTTACATTCATTCGCGCGATGATGAAAAACAGTATCGACATTATGTTTCGAATCATTTTTCAATGAATGCTGCAAAAAATAACATTTCTTGTTTTATTTTGTTTAAAGTATTCTATTAAATAGGTTACTGAATTTGTACTGAAAAGTATTCGTGTCGACTTATTGATTTGTCTGGTCTCCATTTCCAAAGCAACACAAATAGTTTTTAGTAAGAGAGAGAGAGAGAGAGAGAGAGAGAGAGAGAGAGAGAGAGAGAGAGAGAGTCAATCGAAACGAGGAAATCTTATCGCAGGCAGCCACGGGTGAAAAAATGCCCATCTGCTTTGCGATGACGTTCCCACGCTCTACCTGTGGATATACTGCTTTATCAGATCCCCTAATATAGCAATGTGTTAGCCTTTTTTCCATGAAACAATTTGACTTTCCCAATCAATCTTATCTACCATAATAAATCTCCCTCCCCTACTCGGCATTTTCCCTTGAAAGTCTCCACTCAACGCTGCTATCACACGTACCTGTCTATCAACATTCAATTAAATTCACTCAATTAAGATTTTAATTTTTACCACCTGAGGAGTAGTCAAGTGTTAAATCAGATAGATACAGGCTGGGGGCATTGATAAATATCAGAAGAGATCTCTTAAGGGACCAATTGTTTCGACGTATCGGCAGAGCAGATTTGTGCCCAGCGGTTGGTTTTATGTTGCATTTTGGTAATCAAAACGAAGTACTTAGCAGTGCCATCACTTGTTAGTTAAAATCGACGGAGGTAGGAGGAGAAAAAGTTGGGGTCAACGTATTTCAAGCAGAACATTTTTGTTGTTGTTGTTGTTGTTTTGTTTATTTAATGAAAACGTCTGCTCTGAATATGAAAATTACGCTAATGGATGGTTGGGGAACTTTCCACTCTTGCGTAAGATAGAGAACGATTTTTAAAACTCCACATGAACTGTGCATTACACTAGAAAAAAGAAGTCATTAGATGTACGCGCAAACTAATTTAACTGGGACTTTAATGTAGATACTTCAGCCTTCTGAATTTTATTGAGTTTTAAAAGCGTCATTTAATTAGATCGATTTAATTATTCATCCGCATGCATGCATACAAAATTGATGTATTTTGTTTAGAAACTATAACCTTTGGACTTACACTTTTTTTTTAATTTTAAGGTTTGACCATGTGTTTTCTAAACCATTTGAGCCACACGTGGACTTAAGATGAAGCATCTTCCTATATGTAATAGCATAGTTAAATAAGTTAAAATGACAAAAGTCCAAGATAATGCACTTGCATCTATACACTCCCTTCTCCGATGATACTAAAAGACTGAATTTTATTTAGTACATTTGAGACGCGTTTACATTTTGAGTTTCAATAATACACTTTATGCTTTTGAGCTTTGATATATATACATAAATAGATGGATCGACATATAGATATATAGACAAACAAATATATGAAAATAAAATTAAAAAGCACAAGGCAAGAATTATTGAAGCTTGTTTTAAATCATCTGGAGAATGATGTAATGTGGCAACAGGCTATCTTCCAGCATGCAACAATTTAATTTTAATTTTCTTGTCCTGCACACAGTCTGTCTCGCAGTCTTGTCCTGCACACAGTCTGTCTCGCAGTCTTGTCCTGCACACAGTCTGTCTCGCAGCTAAGTATCTACGACACTCTAGTATTTATTTATTTATTGCACTTGGGCAAAGATGTGCGGTCGTATTAGATTTCATCCATGATTCCGTACTTTTAGTATGTATACTACTTATAAACATACGGATAGGGATCTAGGAGAGGCTAATTAATCCAATGTGATTGAGAGGAAAAATGAGAGCCCTTAAGCGGTAAGAAATTAGTTTGCCAACTTCAGATATAAGAAATTAGTTTGTCCACTTCAGATATAAGAAATTAGTTTGCCCACTTCAGATATAAGAAATTAGTTTGCCCACTTCAGATATAAGAAATTAGTTTGCCCACTTCAGATATAAGAAATTAGGCAACATCTGAGGTGTGTAACCTAATTTCTTAGTTAAAACCTAAATGATATGTAGAAAACTCACATAAATGATATGTAGAAAACTCACATAAATGATATGTAGAAAACTCACATAAATGATATGTAGAAAACTCACATAAATGATATGTAGAAAACTCACATAATTGATATGTAGAAAACTAACATAATTGATATGTAGAAAACTCACATAAATGATATGTAGAAAACTCACATAAATGATATGTAGAAAACTCACATAATTGATATGTAGAAAACTCACATAATTGATATGTAGAAAACTCACATAATTGATATGTAGAAAACTCACATAATTGAACGTAAAGACCGAAAAGTTTGTTACCAAGATTAAGCAAAGACCACTCAACGCAGACAAATGAAATTTTGCTCGCATGTTTGTATACATATGTAGACGATCAGATTAGATTTTCGGGCTATTACAACATTTTAAACTTTTTTAAAACACATTTTGTTTTTACTTTTTGGACTTGTACATGTTATGAGAAAAACATTACTAGCACGATTAAGCACACCACTTTAGTTCCACACGTATAATTTAGTAGGCATTTTGTATTCATATATAAATAGCCAGATTAGATTTTCAGGTCATTAGAATGATTTTTCATTTTCTACACATTTTTAACTTTTTGGACTTGGACTTTTTCGATAAAAACCTTGTTAGCACGATCAAGCAAAAATTACCTGAGGCAGACAAATTAAAGTTAGTAGGTACATTTGTATTCATTTGTAGAAGACCTGGTTAGATTTTCACGCCATTATACCAATTTTCAATTTTTTTTTTCTTTCCATTTCTTAACTTTTCAGACTTTTTGGACGAAAACCTTGTTAGCACCAATAAGCCCCAAACCACTTGATTTGGACAAATGAAGTTTATATGTATGTCTATAAGCATATGTAGATTACCTGTTTTGATTTTTGTGCTCTTACAGCAATTTTTAATTTAAAAAAATATAAAAAAATAAAAACTTTACATACTTACACTTTTCTTCTGCAGTGTGGCATGGATGTTTTACAATCACAGATCTAGTAATATTTGAGCGTTTATTCACAAACGATCACCACTTCTTAGTATGAACTGACCGAAATGTAACTGGTTGTTTGTTTGGTTTGTTGATTGATTAATTGAGTGGTTGATTGATTGATTGCTTGGTTAATTGATTTGATTTGATTTGCATATATACCAGTTGCTTCTTTTCCATCAATTAACGTAATCAAATAGTTCTTTCTTCACTCCCCCCCCCCCCCGACTTTGCGCCCGTGCGTGTATTTGTAAGTGATGCAATACACACTGTGGGATGCAGTAGGGCATTTTCAACCCTCAGGAGTCGAGGACTGAATGGCTGGCTGGGTGGGGCAATTGCTGTAAGAAAAGCGCGGGGATGTTTAGCTTTTTTATATTTCAGACACGCTTGCCCTATTTCCTATACTCAACTTTTGTTATTCAACTATGCCAAAGCACAAGTTCAATTCTATGGACACAAAGATCACATCGGTTGTATTACCGTTGCGGCCGATGTATACATTAGCAGAAGTTTTAATATTTAAAGAAGTACCCGCACCAAAACTAAGCTTATTACTGATAACTGTGCAAGTTCAAATTGGTCATTTTTAATCACTCTAGGATTTCTCATTTCAATTCAGTTCGGACCCCCTCTAAGATTCCTGTCAAATTACACAATAACGATAAGTGCGGAGGCTGTTCTATTGCCCCCTGTGACGACCACGAATGCCGTTCGCAGGTAGACTTTAAGAGTATGAGTCAGCACAATACACAATAAATTGTTAGTGTGTACTCCATTTAATTAAAAAGTAGATTACAACTACAATGAGCTATTTACATTTGCATCATGTAAAGTGTCAGATAGTCAAATGGCACACACTACGTGAAATCTCTCTTTTGGAAGAATTGAACAACACCTAAATAGATTTCTTTAATTTGTTTTCGTCTCATTGTGGCCTGATTTATATATCAGGATCAATGACGACAACTTAAAATCCTAATTCATAAAAATAAGAGCAATGCATCATTTTCTTTGTTGATTCATTATTAACGTTCGCTTGAAAGTGAATCTTACCTACCATACGCGCAAGCATTTTGTTGCAGGCCTTGAAAAAAAAATATTGGGATTTTAGGCGTTCTTTTTCATATGCAGTTTACCTGTCTACTGTAAATTTGATCTAGAAATAATTCTCATCCAATTATCTTTTTAAAATTAAAAAAGAGACTGCGTAGGTATATTATTTAAATGTAGAAAATGTCACTTGAATCACAACTCCTCTCTCTCTCTCTCTCTCTCTCACACACACACATGTATAAAAATAGATCCGTCGAAAGATACTTCACATAATAACTATTAAATTGCATGTAATTTACAATGTGCTGATTGGTGTTGGCTGTAACAAATATTGAATTAAATTATTTCTTTAAGTGGGGAAAAAATTAATAGGTGTACATATACAATTCAAGACAACGACTTCTCTCGATCTCACAACATAAAAATATGTTTGTTTAGTTCTCCGCTTCTTTAACCAAGTAATGCCATTTTCCTGATTTTTTTCCTTAAGCTTCATTAATAAACTTACATACCGCTAGTGGTGTTTAACCTCTCACAAAGATCTCTCCGTCGTGGGACTCTTGCATAACTGAAATTAATTTTTCAAGCGCTAGAATACTAGATTTTAATTGCAATATTCGAAAAAGTGGTCATTTATTGGTCATTTAATCAATAAATCAAGCCCTCATTCTGTACACAAGAGGACTAAAGCATGGTCAAATGCAAGCATGCGCTAGTTTGAAATTTCAGCGAAATATGTTTTATTTTATCAACTCAGGTCATGCAAGAAATTTAAAATGTATTCAAAACAAATTAAAACTTTCTTTAAAAATAAATAAATAAAAAAAATTTAAAAAAAAAAAATCAGTTTACAAAGATTGGTAGTAGACGCTACATAACTCGTCATGCGAACAGTTAACGGTCCAAGGGATACAACTCTGTCAGGACTTAATCATAGATTTGCAAAGTGAATACCCGAAGCTCCCTGTAATTTTGTTAATAACATAATCGGATTTTCAGATCCATTATATATATATATATATATATATATATATATATATATATATATATATATATATATATATATATATATATATATATATATAATATTTATGTAGGTAAAAAATAATGAAAAAATCAACAACAAAAAGAAATCTATGCATCTTATGAAGCAAAGAAACCGAATTCAAAATTACTTCAAAAGAAATTAGATTATTAGTCTCGAACTTAATGTATAAAACATGTACATCCATCACAAAAGTTTAACGACCGCTTTGAATTTTTGAGTTATATGTTAGAGGTCGCCGTATAAATAAGTAGTATAGTGTGGAACTTTACGGACAAAAATGGCATTAGGCGGACAAATAGAAAAATGGTGCTTGACGGACAAAAATAGCACTCTACGGGCAAGGGGAATTTAACTTTAAAATGGCAATATACGGGCAAGGGGAATTTAACTTTAAAATGGCAATATACGGACAAGGGGTATTTAACATTAAAATGGCAATATACGGACAAGGGGTATTTAACATTACGCTTCCATGTTGAAAAATTTATTCGGAGAAGGGGAAATGTAAGGTTGAAAATATCTATAGGTTGAACATAGACCACCACTCTGACCAACACGCCATCTTAATGACCATCACCCTCACCTACTGACCAACACCCACTGTAACTAACCAATAAATAGTGTTACTGACCATCACCCACACCAACTGACCAACACGCAGTCTTACTGACCAGCGCATCATCTACTGACCAATACACCATCCCATACGTACACACCAGCACTCACGCCTACTGGCCATCACCAACTCTAACCTACCAATATACACTGTTACTGACCAGCACCCACACCTATTGACCATCACCCACTCTTACTAACCAATGCACGGTGTTTCTGACAATCACCTACACCTACTGACCAACACACTGTCTTACTGACAAGCACACCACTCCAAATGACCAACATACCATCTTACTGACCAGCACCCACACCTACTGACCAGCACACAGTTTTACTGACCAGCAACTTCTGAGGCTGTAGCGAATATTACTCCAGAAGAGAATGACTTCAATTTGGATTTGGCTTTTTTAAAATTTCTTATCTTCGCAAGAATCTTTTCCTGTACCACCTTCACCTCCTTCTCCATCATTTCCAGCTTATAATGATTTTTAAAAATAACAGAAGAAAGACTTAAAGACTATTTTACAAAATCAAAAATAAGAAGAAGCGACAATTATTCAAAACGAACAATAAGAACTATAAGAGGAAAAGATAAAGCACAAGAGAACAAGAGGAGAATATGTAAACTTTGAACAGTGAATAGAAGGAATTGGGTGAAACCAAACTGTCAGTTTGTTACAGGGCATTTTGACGGAGCTAAAACACTCGAGAGGAATGTATGAAGTTTCTTTTGCAAAACCTTAGAGAAAGAGACCTACATCCATATCTAAACCCTCCACTACCAAGACGTCAACAACAGCGGCATCCACTAAAAGCACCTCAGCAGCAGTAGGACTTGGACGTGGAAAAAGTTTAAGACCGTTGCAGTTCATGTTGAAAAGTCCATGATTTTTTTTTCAAACTTAAGGGACTATTCAGGGCCACCCAGTTTTCTTAGAAAAGAAATACTACTCAAGTGATTGTCAAATTAAACAGAAAAAAATCCCTCCATTATAAAATATGTATGTTTGAAATATCTTATCAATACTATAAAAACAAATCAAGACATAGATACACCTACGTTTTTGGTGTATTCTCGTGAATAGGAATCACAATGAAATGTCAAAACACATCACAAGAACGTATTTTCTTCTTCTTCCTTAACAGTCTTCTTTTGGATTTCTTCACTGGAATGAGTTCTTCTTTCGTTTCTGAAGGCTCCTAATTTACTCTCTTTTTCATTATCCTGGGACACTCTGAAGACCAATGTCCTCTTCCTTGACATTGAAAATGGGTATCTTTACATTTGTCCCTGGATATGCTTTCTCCTGTCTTGGAGGTTCCTGTTCATCGATATCGTGGACATTATGTAGTTCAATGACAATAGAATCGATATCGTGGACATTATGCAGTTCAATGACAATTGAATCGATGTCGTGGACATTATGTAGTTCAATGACAATTGAATCGATATCGTGGACATTATGTAGTTCAATGACATGTATTCTAACGGATATAATAGGAATCTTCATTTTTATCTTCAGAGGAGTAGTCAGAACTTTTGTTGAAGTGTATTTTCGAATGACTCTGTAAATATCTGACTAAAAGTGTGATTTGCTGTGGTTCTTCCATCTCCACAGAATGAAACTGAATGGGTATATTCTCTAAGTCAGAGGAGATTATATATATATATATATATATATATATATATATATATATATATATATATATATATATATATATATATATATATATATATATATATATATATATATAAGGCGAAATCATAATATAAAGACAAACAGTCATACATACAATTATATAATTATAATTTATATATGTATACAACATATCAATTCTTTTATTAAAATTTTATACAGTTTTATATAATGCCTTAGTATTAAGGCCATTGGGATACAAAGTATCTAACCAATTGATCCTGTAGCTTTCTTTAATCAGTCTGTTCATCTCTACATACACAATGTCAATTGGCATGAAAGAAAAAATCGCGTTATTTGTATTAAAATGTATTGAAGCATTAGAGGAGAACTGAGAATCCATACAATTTTTTTTATATGAAAGCGATGATTATTCATTCTATTAGAAACTTTTTGAAGTGCTTGTCCAAGATATTGCATGTTACATTTTTTACAGGTTACATCAGTTGATATGTAGTCAGTGTTATAACGTGGAGAAAACGAATCTTTTGTATTGGTGCTACCAATATAGGCACATTCCGTAATATTTGTACATTGACAGCACCGACGTCTGTTACATTAAGATGATAAAAAACATCTTTTTATATTGTCTCTAAGTTTAGTTCTGATCACAAAATCTTGCAAATTCCTACATCTTCTAAAAGCAAGAATCGGCTTGCTTTTGTCAAGTGTTTTTACTCTGTTTTTATTTGATAAGTTGAGGAGACTCCAATATTGAATAATTGTTCGGTCTAGATTAGGTAATGAAGGATTATATTGTATTATGAAAGGAATTATATTTTTCTCTTTCGTACATCCTACTGTGTTTAAAGCATCATTTTGAGAAAGAATACAAACTTTATTCAAAGCAGAATCAATCACACACATAGGATAGTTCCTGCGTTGGAAATATATAGACGTCGTCCCTTTCTCTCAAAATAGTTTGTGCCTGAAGAAGCATACAGTAAATGCGAAATTAGTTGCACAAACGTTTGGGCGTTTGTGTTGTTTTTTAATTTTAATTCTCTCTCTCTCTCTCTCTCTCTCTATATATATATATATATATATATATATATATATATATATATAATTTTGAATCGTCATGAAACGATCACACCTTTACAGGGAGAAACAAGAAGCCAAACGACGACGACATTCTGTGTCATCCAACACTGTCCAAGAAGTGTTGGCAGAAAGTTCACCATAGAGATTTTGAAGAGGACTTGGGCGATCTTTATCTACCTCCACAAGACCGAGAGAACCAAGATCGGATACGAAAGAAAGTCGTTCGGTAGCCCATAAAGATTATTTTCACATTCGAGCTACACACTAAGTGATTTCCAGAAAATCTAGAATGACTACTTACACGGTCAAATTTGAAGAGTTCAAGTCCCGAGTCCCTGCAGAGAAAGCAGCTGTCTTCCTATGGACTTACTGGAGTCTATGTTAGAGGAATTGAAACGACAGTGCCAAGCTAAAAATCAAGGTAGTTTGAAACTATCCATCACTCACGACAGTTTTAAATCTTCTGTTTGGATCGAGTTTTGTACACCTGCATAATTAACTTCTTCCAAAATCTTGGACAAAATTCAGCAAGTTCAACAATCGAATAATGAGTTGGACATAACCGATGGAAAAGCTACCCTTCATATGACATACGTTTCATCTCCTTCAGGCAGAGGAAAATTCAGAAAAGTTTTTTGGGTGGATTAATGTCCCAGTACCAAACGAAGTATCGTTTAGATTAACAACGATTAAGAGTAGAAGTGTTTAGTTCGCGCCATAATGGTGGCTCGAGTTCATGTAGAGAAAACCGATACACCAGAATGAAAACGATTATGGAAAAGCATCAGACAACTGGACAGAGCCAAACAACGAATAACAGCAGAAATGCTGTTGGAACAAGCAGGAATTTTGAAAGAGGCCGTGTGCAGAGTTCCTGAAATACAAACACTTCAAGATGTGCTTGCCCCTCGTTATACATTGAAACTGTACAATCAAGTCGCTCGTGCAGATCTCCTGTGTCGAGGACCTATATTTCCAAATGGAAAATATATTCACATCCATAACCTCCAAAATCATTTCGATTATGTTGTTAGTATCACGTAATTTCTTGGATGCGAATACTATTATTACGAATGTGACTAATAATTAGGAATCGGGACCAACATATTCATTGTGGCGAGATATGTCGCGGCTGTTTAGCGTCCAGACCTTGTATTCCTGAAGGACAAGAAAATATTCAGTGATTCTCTCTGCAGACGAACTTTCATGAGTCTTGCATGTTACGAGCGACATCGCATGAAACAATCCCAGGAACATAAAAGTGCTTGCGAATTATTAACAGTAAGTCCCACTTGTGAACACTATTGTTCATACCAATAACAAAAAGTCACACGTTTGTGCAGGAAAGAACCGATGTCGTATTTGTGGCCAAGTCGTTGAGTTGGATCATCAGTGTTATATTCAAAGATATGACAACAAAGTCATAAAAGTAGTAAATGACCAGAACACAAAAAATAAATAATAAAAAATAAAAAAATAAAAAAATACCATTGTATCAATTGTGGCTGCAGGTATATGTACAAAATAAATGCATACAGTTTCAATGGATTTTTTGTTAAAAAAAACATCACATAATCAACAACTTAAGGACAAAAGTCAGTTGGCAAATAATGCAATATATTTAATGACTTGCAGAATTCAGTCACAATATGCGAGAATTTAATTAAATAGTGAATCAAATTTAAGTCACATGCCAATAACCTCTCAAAATTTTATCAGAAAAAAATATATTTAAAAAAGCTTATTTCAGTATGTGACATAATCATGACACACTGCATCTTTTTTTGTAACATCAATCTCAAATACAGAATATCATTCTTAACAAAACATTTCATTATCAGTTCCCATGGTTATGATTTATTAAATATAATTTCACGATTGTTTCCATTATATATGAACTGTTACAAAAGTTGCTACTTTAATTTCAATTGAAATTAGCATTAACAGAAGATTAAATCAACACAACATGACAAGAGTGCTCTCTTACCTGAAAATACATGGTTAAAAACAACCTCTCTCTCTCTCTCTTAAACACACACATGTACATATATAGGCTATCACATGCATTAAATTATATAAGCTGCAACTTAAATTTTGCAAATAATGTATACCGAAATTTTCATATTTGAGGCAAAATAACAAAATATGTATGTCTGGCTGTCATTAAATGTCATTTTTGGTAACTTAAACTTTGAACTGTTTATCAATAATGAATAAGAGATATTATATCTACCCTTCTGAATAAATATGCATTTTTCAATGCTATTAAATTGTTGTAAATAGTAGATAGTCATTTTTCAAACAAATAAATATTATAAAATTAATGCCAATTACATCACCAATGGTAGCATGCAATAAAAAAGGAATTAAATCAAAGTGACATCAGATGTATGCAAGACAAAACCCTACTTTCTTCATATTGCAGCTTTTCCCTTAAAATTTGTGGATTACACATACAGCAGATTCCTTGTGTGTGTGTGTGTGTGTGTGTGCATAATACTTTTATTTTGGGTAAAACAATAAATGACCATTTTGAGCAAACTTCAATCAGTTGATATGCATGAGGTGTTTGTTTTCTTTAAAGGTGGAACACTTTTAATTGGGTGTTGAAATTCATGGTTTGAAGTACAAAATCCAAAATAACTGGTACATAATGAATAAATTCAGAACATAGCTATGAAGGTTTGATTGCAATAGATCAGTAAATGTAATGCACTATTTGCTTGGCCAGATGTCCAGTTATACATCAGTACAATTTATGATAAACTGTTTGGAATTTTTATTCCATTGTGATATTAGGACACAAGAAATGGCATTTTTGACAATTTTGTTGCAAAATATTTTTAATTGTGCTCGAATGGGTATAAAAGTTCTCATAATTTTGGATGACTGGTGGTTTTAATGTCACAAACATCTGTTTTACTGGTTCCACTAATGACTTGCCAGTGAAACTCAGTTTGAACAAAGAAATGTACCATTAATGGCCTAAACTTCTCAGATAAAAGATTGTCATACCATAATTAATTGTGATCTTAAATTATGACTGATATGTGTTATGAAATTGGACTGAAACAAATTCATATTTCATGAATTCTTTTTATTTCCGTCTAAGTTCTGAAATAAAACTTGAACATAAAACTAGACTCCCATGTGAAAATTCAATGTGACATACTTCCCTCTGGATTTCTGATGAATCTACATCAGTGCTAAGATTGGGTATAAATAGTGTATACTCCTTTCCTCTGTTGTCTAAGCTCCTACTCTGTCTCTTTCTCCAGATCTCACCTGGGCTGGCCTGGGCATGCATCGAACCCACAACCCTTGGTTTATGAGTACAACACTCCACCAACTAAGCTACCACATCTCCCCTTTTTAAGTTAGTTGTTATCTCCCCTTTTTAAGTTAGTTGTTATCTCCCTTTTTAAGTTAGTTGTTATCTCCCCTTTTTAAGTTTGTTGTTATCTCCAATGCAATCCAATCATTCCACAGTGGATAAAGATTTTGACACCATAATATGTGCACATTTAGAAACCAACACAATTGTATTCAGGAATTTTAAATCTTGGTCTTGAATAGTGTGAAAGATCATTAAAAATTTGCATAACATCATTCATGGATGCTAACTGAAATGTACAAGATGAGGGACTGTATCAAATATTCCTCACCTTTTTTTAATGTTTGTCTGATACAGATAAAAAGAATTTAATATAAACCATACAGATACAAAGTAAAAACTGTAAATATAAAAAAACTGTAGATATGAGGGTAATATGCTTCCATAAAAAAAGGTTGAATTCTATGCAGGCTCTACATCATGTTATAATATATATATTACAAGTTGCAAGTTGGACAAGTACTGTCTTAAATTTAAAAGAAATTTCCATTGGAGTACCACAGGGATCGATTTTAGGCCCTCTCATTTTCATTTTATAAAAGATTTTCCAAAGTGTTTGAGACATTCTTTAGTGTCTATGTATACAGTTGATACATCACAAGTGTTAGTGATAAAGATGTTAGTATTGTTGAGAGTAAACAAGATGAAGATTTACAATGTGCCATAATATGGATGTATGACAAAAAACAAAGCTTAAATTCACACAAAAATCAGTTAATGGTTATCTACCTGCTTAGTATAACAGGCAGTCATATGTAGTGAGTTGTACTTAGAAGTAAATGGTACAAAAACTGATACTGTTAAATATGCCAAACTTTTAGGTATCCTTATTGGTAATACTTTTTCTCACCCATGCAACAGAGAAATCTAGCTGATTTGCTAAGCTTACTTTTCTTATCTCCTTCCAGTTGTCTGAGCCCTGTTGTCTCAGTCATGGTGTTCATATACTGGGTATTAGGAACTACTTTTTCAAGGGAAGCAACCCTTGTTGTCTTCTGCTGTGCTTGATGGAGTTGTTTTGAAGTAAAAAAACCCCACTGACATTTGAACAAATTTATCAAAATATTCTTGAGAGAAATGATTAACTTCAAAAAGAACCCAACAACAACAGAGATAAAAAAAAGAAAATGGACTATTTAGAGTTTAACGAGAGACAGACGAAGACAGGGGAGGACATAAGAAATACAAGAAATGAAAAACCAAGGATGTATCTTTCCAGACAGGTGTCCTGTAAATATCTACCAATGTTATAAGAAAAAATGTCCCAATGATTTTTGTGACCCTGACCATCCATTCTGCCATGCCACTGTAACTCACGTGGATGCACCAGGGCCAAATGAACAATGGTTTTTTTTACGGCACCAGTTGGGGCAAGAAAGCTTAGTACCTTAATATTAAAAAATGGCTGTAAAAGCAAACTTGCCTGAGTTGGCTTCTAAACGCATTACAAACTCAAACATGAGAAAATATTTATGTCAGAAACTAATAGAAAACAATGTTCCACACACACACAGGCTATACAGATCACTGACCACAAAAATCCTAACTCTCTCAACAACTACCGCAAATTAAGTAACAATGAGAAATGTGTTATGTCAAACCAGCTTTCTTCAAACTTTGCTAAACACCCCCAATCTTCCCCAGATGAATTAACCATGAACATGCGATCACAAATGTAGTGTGTCCTTGCACTAGTAATTTGCCTTATTTCCAGTATAGAAAATATCAATTTCCCATCAAAACCATGAAGTAGAAAGCTCTGCACATGGTTATCAGCTGGGTACTCTGATGGGGGAGGGGGGGGGGGTCTTTCATACAAGGGGTAATTTTACAATCAATATCAATTATAGAACCAGTATGTCACAAACAGTTTCAGCTCTTCCAAAGAAAAGGCGAGTCACATTTGATAGTGACACAGATCTCTAATAATCCATGAATAGTCCAACACATGGTCAATAATTCTACATTTACTCTTCGTTAGAGCTGTGTACCCAGTATTGTATCATTGGCTACCATAGAACGTTTTCAAATTAGAACTGATGAAAGTTTTAAGTTATCCATATAAAGAAAAAAAATCACTTATTGTTATTTTCATATGACAGCCATTGATTAAATGTGATAATACAGCAAAACTATCAAATGTTTTTATGCTATTTTCTCACACACAGAACTTGTGTGCTTTGGATTGACAGGTCATGCCACAGCCCTCATTAACATATTAGTACTAATGCACTGTATTTACAAAACAAAAGCATGTGGCTTGCAATGCTCTTGGAGCAATACTTACAACACGCAACAATTATAACTGTTTAATTGTTGTTGTTTTGTTTTGGTTTAATATTTTTTTTTTTTTTTTGTATGATTGGCAGATAGAATTGGATTTTACTAAGATATATATTTAGATTTTCATAAAACATTACAAAACCAAATGACAGAATAATGTGAGGAAATAATAGTACCTGATGAATACTGTACATGTTAAATGTGCTAGAGCATACTGCAGAAATGAAGGGTTATTTTAATTTGAAAGGAAGATACTGGGTGAGAAAAATAATCTACATTAGGGTTTGCAACAAGACAAGGAAATCCCAGTCATCGGATTACATTTATTTTCTCCTTGCCTGGTGGAGCTTTGCTTGGATACATATAGTGTAACCCCTTGACTGGGATTTCCTTTACTTGGTTTCCTTGTTTCCTTAGTTTGCACCAAGACAAGGAAATCCCAGTTGTGGGATTACATTAATTGTCTCCCTGCTCAGCAGAGCCTTACTGGGAGACATATAATGTAACCCCTCGACGGTGATTTTCTTGTCTTGGTGCAAATCCCAACATAGACTCTATTATCCTGTCTATCCACTCTGAAACACTCTTTATAAACATATCTAAGAAAATAGGAATTATACAAAGGGTTGGTGGTTTTATCTTGGATAAGTTGATCCTAAAAGTGTACAATACAATTGTTCACCTAAAAGTGTACAATACAGTTGTTTAATAAAAGTGTACAATACAGTTGTTCGCCTAAAAGTGTACAATACAGTTGTTTACCCACATTTTATCAACAGCTGTACTGTATGGGGAGAACCGAGCAATTCTTCTTTCATGCTGAGATGATACAGCTTACAGAAAAGAGTAGGCCAGGGTGATTTTAAATGTTAAAGATATTTTAACATCTACATCATCTCTTTTCAACACTCTTAGATGGATGCCAATAAAGGATTACATTATATTAGAAAAGCTGTCCTTATTTTCTAGGTCTTTAATAATTTAGCGCCAGAGTATCTTAATGTTTTTAAGTTTGTAAGGAACATTAGCACAAGGAGTACATGATCGAGTGAAAACGATTTATATATACCAAAAGATCATAGAGAGTAACAGAATTATTTTTGCTTATGCTGGTACAGGTTTATGGAACAGTTTGCACCAAGATATTAAACAAGTACCTAATGTTTAAGTATTTAATAAATTATACATTGGCAAATATTTTAATGATCAATCAATATTTTGTATATGGTATCTGTGATATATCTATGTGATAACAGTATTTTAACATTGTATATTTTGCTTCATCTTTGTTATATTTGTATTCTTTTATGCAGTAGATGTTAACCTTGTAGATTTTTAAAAAAAATACTAATTACATGTATATTTATTTTAATTAAAGGGCCATAATGTAACTAGCTGTTAGCTAATGATATCACCTTGGAAAAATAATGGATATTGTTATTATTATTATTAGTATATACAACTCTACCTATTACATCTTCTGTTTTCTGTTCAATCTTCTTTATTTTGACATCAATCTTCCTTTGTCTTTAACAATCTACACAAAATTATTAGTCATCATGTACACTAAATTAGCAGTCATCATGTACACTAAATTAGCAGTCATCATGTACACTAAATTAACAGCCATCATGTACAATAAATTAGCAGCCATCATGTACAATATAGTCTTCATATTCTGATGGCAACTGTTCTACCCAAATTGTTAAGTTACCAAAACCATCAGATAAAGGATGTTGATCAACTTTTTTTTTAATGACCTTCAACACGCAACTCTTGGCATTGTCAAGGGCAATCGATGGCGAGATGGAGATCAGATTAGTAATAGCTGACTGTATAATTGTGATATCTCACATTGTGAGAACAAATCTCAGAATTTTGGGGCATTTTACAGTTCTCACTCTTATATGCTACAATTTTTAAACTTTTACTTTTGAACATTTATAGTAAATTGCTTGTATTGTGTGAATTCAAGTTAGAACTCCATGCCTTACAAGTGTTTATGTATTAAACTGTAGCTTGAGTAAAGTTTAAACAACATACAGATAAATGTAATAAGGTTCATTTCCTTCATTACTGTAAGAACAGTAGTCAATTTATAACTTAATAATCATTTGCTTGTGTGGTGTTTAATGGCACAGTAGTCAATTTATAATTATTAATCATTTGCTTGTGTGGTGTTTAATGGCACAGTAGGCAATCTATAACTTATTAATTGTTTGCTTGTATTGTGTTTAATGGCACATTGGCATAGTCATGAAAGATATATCATGCTAAGGAAATTTAAGAAAATGCCTTGGCCTGGTACACACCACAGTGGTTGACCCAGCCTGATCTGGGCAGGATTTAAACCTGCATCCTTCTGGTTGTCAGTCCAGCACACTAACCGCCAAACCACTGCAGGTCCTGAGGAAACATAAAAGATTGTTTGCTTTTCTCATCAATGCACATATATGAACTTTTAAAAAATCTGACCAAGATTACTGGAATTTCAATAAGACTTTACAGTATAGTACTTGGAAAATATCACACATAAGAAACTGTAGTTACAAATCTTGGGCATAATTTTTGGTAGTTTTTCAAACAAATACATTTTCATTGGTCCTTGACTTTGTCATGGATATGCCTCTGACAGACAGAACGTTTATGGCAAAGGCATTTTATGTTGGATGTCAAAATTTGTGGCTTGCAGGAACCCCAAATCCATCAAAATTGGTGGGCTATAAATATGAGAGAATTCACAAATTTTAAACTTGTTGGCACACTGTTGGTCGGAGATAATACAAATGGTCTAAAGTAGGTGATATGTGAATAAATCATGCTTCAATTGGCACCTCATATATTTAGTGATGCTACATTATGTCCATCCTGTTCATCTTTTTCTTGTGCCTCTTCAAAAATCTTTGCCAAAACATCCTCCTGCAACAGTGCAACAATTTCCTGTGGATTCAATGATTGTTTTTCAGGGTGAAGTTTCCGTTGTAGAGAAAATCCTGGAGAGCTCTGATCTACTGTCACATAATCCTCACAAGTTTTGCTTGAGGAAATCATGTAATGTTGCATCTGGGCATCTCTTTTATGCTCAAGGGCTGCAATCATATCTTTGGATGTGGCAGATTGTGAAGAACTCCCTTTAATTTTGTGAAGTTTCTTTTCTGAAAGAAAATTAGAAATTTTGCAATTTAAATTTCCCATAAAATCTTCAATTAAGAACCACTTCTACAAGTTAAAGTAAGAAAGACTGACAAATACTTCCTGATTTAGGTCACTTCTATTTCTTATTTACTCTGATATTGTGTCACACTTCAGAATGAGTTGAATCGGAAATATTGTATCCATAGGTCAACATCAGGTACCAGATATCACTCATGTGGTACAAAAAAATAATTATATCACCATTCACAACTTCTAAATACAGTAACTAAGCACTGATTTTCATACACACTGGGAAGCAGCCTAAACTTCTCTTTTTATGATTAAGGGTGCAATGTTTACATGTATACAGTACTACAAAAAATGAAATAGCCTGATGACTCGACCCCTCTAAATCTCGGTTGGCTTTCCCCTCTAACCCCATTCAATAGGAGTTGCCCTTCAGGCTAAGAACAACAAAAAAATGTGTTAGACTATCTAATTTGCCTCATTATTAATGTTCTGTCCCCTGCTGCGGCTGTATTTATAGGTACCTCACCCATGGAAAGATTGTCTTCTTACTTGTATAAAATGCTATAAACTTTATGTACAAAGTGAAGCATGTGACCTGTGAATGGGGAACAATATTATTTATAACTGAAAAGGTTGCTTCCTTGCTCTGGATAATTCATGATTACTAGAAATTTCCCTTACTCAGAGCATAAATATCTTAGAGTTCGAAATTTTCTGCAATATTACACTGCCTTCATCAGCAACTACTGTTGATCACATGACTTATAATAGTCTAGCTAAGGCTTCTGACGTACTGCAGATGTATGGCATACAGATGTTGGTTCTATTTGGACCACTACTGGTTTTGTTAGGTGTTCTCTTCTTCTTCTTTGGAAGTTTGAAAATCCACTCTGGATAGCCATTTGTTGTGGTGCAGCTTTTATGTGCTCTACTTCTTTCATCCGATCTGTCTCATCAGTGACTAGGAAGTTAGCTCGGTGAAGTAAAGATCTCACTACTGACCTCTTGTGTTGCAGATGATGATTGGAAGAAAAGTTAAGGTACTGGTCAGTGTGGGTTGGTTTTCTATACACAATGACTTTGGTTGATCCATCATCATTTAAGTGTACACATGTGTCTGAGAATGGTAATTTGCCGTCTTCTTCTTGTTCTGAGGTGAACTGAGTTGAAATGATCGGAGAACTCCTGAACATGGTACTCATGTAGTTCAGTACAATCCTTTAAGACAACAACTTACACATGTGAAGGACAAAACAGAAAATTTGAAGAAATGCGGTGTGGTTTATCATATCAAATGTAGTGATTGTGAGAATGACTATATTGGTGAAACAGGCAGAGTGTTAGAAACAAGGATTAAAGAACACATTAGTAGAGAGTCATCTGTAATACATGAACATTGCAGCAATATGGGAGATTTCATCATTCCCAATCAGACCAAGGTCATCATATCTGACGACAACCTATGGAAAAGGAAGGTGAAGGAGGCAATTGAAAAACTACACCAAAGCCAACACTAAACAGGGACGAGGGGCTTGAACTACCACCTATCTACACCAGTCTCCTCATAACATGACCATTATAAGTCACGTGATCAACAGTAGTCGCTGATGAAGGCAGTGTGATATTGCCGAAAATTTTGAACTCTAAGATATTTATGCTCTGAGTAAGGGAAATTCCTAGTAATATTATTTATGTTCTGTGTATTTCATTGGTTACCTATAATTAGTGCTCACTTGTCCAACTTGAATAATAATGAGCTATCCCTTGCTCATGCTTACAGGGTAATGAATCACTAATTCAATATAATGAGTGGTACATATGTGATTGTTTGAGAATTAAGCTAAAATAATGGATTAGGGACTTACGGAAGTGTTCAAGACAATATTTTTCACTTTAAAGAAACAGATATAATTAGATTGTACTTTAATCCATTTAATTCAAAGAGTTGGTTGCTGCTGATTCTATTGATATGAAGTCAGTGTTGTCTGTAATTGTTATGCTTCCACTATATTCTGACATCAACTATTTAAACTTGAAGCTACTGTTTCTATGGATTGAAATAAAAAAAGATCCATGGCTCTCCAACTTTGAATGAGCAACATGTGGAGATTTTTGCAGTGTTCAGAAAATGAAACTACTCCATTAGTCTCTTGAATACTCTTCTCTACATATCATGATGAAATATGTTGACAATATTGACCTGAAGGCAGGGCTGAAGAAATAAAAAACAGTCAGAGATCCCCGGAGCAGTGGTGTATGCCACAATTAGTAAGAATTCCACACCTGAGCATGCAGAAATTGTGAATCATTGGATATCATGTTAGTTGTGAGCCCATCTACTGCAGAATGTGAACGAGTCTCATGAACAATATCATAAGTATAAAAAGAAACTGTTTAAAGCAAGGCACACTTCAAATGTTTATGAACATCGACTCTACTAATCCAATCAGTAATGAAGACACTGACAGAGCAATTAGACACTGGTTCACATCAGGACCAAGAAGAAAACATTGCTTTCGGTAAAAATGTAATCAAAATTTGAGTGAACAAAGTCAGACATAAATGTTATTTGAAAACGCTGTAAAGTGTAAACTACAGTGAAACTCCTCAAAACTGAAACCTCAGTATACTGGAATCACCTCAAGACCAAGGGTTTTTTTTAGTCCAGAATTTTTCCTTCATTAATATCATCAGTTTTTGCCAATAAACTGAAACCCCTCAACTCCAAATACCAAAACAAATTTCGATCCCTAATTTCAATTTTACGCTTTAAAAACCCCCCATAAAACCGAAACTCAATTAAAACTTGGAAACATATTTTACCTGCTAAATTCCTAACACACGCTGGAACAGATTAATTACGGTTCGCAAGTTCTGTATTGTAGTGAGCTGATCTGTGAGACAAAGACCTGGAAATGTTCCAAGGGCATGTGAGGTTAAAACAATACTTGACATGCATGCCGACACAGATTAGGACTGACAATAGGCTAATCTTAAGTCCTTGCACCATACAAAAGAGCTTTTAAGGTGAATTATTAATAGTAACTCAATGCTTGTATGTAAGCCATTTAAGACCTACCATATTCTAAATAACAGTTAACAAAGGGCTACCATATTCTAAATAACAGTTAACAAAGGCCTACCATATTCTAAATAACAGTTAACAAAGGGCTACCATATTCTAAATAACAGTTAACAAAGGGCTACCATATTCTAAATAACAGTTAACAAAGGGCTACCATATTCTAAATAATAGTTAACAGTTTCTTTAAAGACATAGGGGCATAAGTCTGTTGAATGTTGTTTCTTAAAACCAAACTGATTATCAAAAACTGTAATTTCAGATCACTGTAGCACAATACATTCAAATATTGTTGAAATATTTGTCATGAGAGCTATAGGTCTATAATTATTTTTGTTTGCCAGGTTACCAATTTACTTTCCAATAGCAGGATAATTGTAACTTTTGTAAAATCATCTGGAACAAAGTTATGTTTATATTCTAAAAATTTAAAATGTTCTACATATAAAAATCCTGGACATTTATTGTCCTTTTGTTTAACTATGGTACGGTTGGTCTCAGACAATAAGATCAGTTCAATCAAACCAGAAGGAGGCCTTGCATGCTAAAAGAACATAATCCTTATTCGAAACATTTTTACCACTATTGAATAAGGATTCAAAATGATTTTTTCACAGGTTGAATGTTATTTTGGCCATGGTACCCATCTATTCAAATTGGTCGCCTATTGGAAGTTGAATTAGTATTTTGTCTAACTTGCTTCCAGAATTCACGCTGGTCTAAATTTTCAAATTTATTTGCAGGCATGTCTGCTCTATGTTTAATTCTTGCTTCTTACGTAGTCTAAGGGCATACTTAAATCGAGCTCTGGTTTGGCGCATTCGGTCTCAGTGAGGTCCATGACAAGTTTTACAGTTACCATGTCACACAAGGTAAGCATTTTGTGCTTGGTCGTGCAGTTCTTTGACAGAATCATTCCAGCCATATATATAAATTGCATCTTAGAAGCAACCACATTAATTTACTGGGCATTCAGGACAACCAGCTGGGCAACCAGATTTTCAAAACACATGACAAAAGCTGTTTTAATTACAGCATCTTCATGGCAACCACATTTATTTACTGGGCATACAGGAAAATCTGCTGGGTAACCAGATTCTCAAAGCTATAATATGGATGTTCAGACTTTGTCTACCCTTTATCCCGTAAGACACTGTTAAGATAACGAGTGCTGTTGTACAAAACTTCTGCAAACAAACAATATTTTCACTTCCAATAGAATTGTATTTAGTAATTGTCAGTATTTCCAAATACCTGTTTAGAACCTGCAAAAGGATTTCGACAAAGTGAACAATAGATTAATTGATACTTTCTATGAGTGATGTCCCTTTGTGTAAGGTCAGAGGTTATGCAGAATATAATACATTATGTTCCACTTCCTAATCCACCAAAAGTGTAGAACTTTAAGTGGAGATCCACAAATTGTCTGTTCATTCTGAATTTTTAGTTTTATTTCACTTTAAAGTTTAGCATGTTATCTAAGATCTTAGACTTTACTGAATGAGCCGTATAAGTCACCTTTTATTTACTTCCCAAGTATCATAACTTTCATCAGAATTGAATTGAAGCAAACATTTGTAACAACTCTAATATGGTTATTTTAACATCTTATACTTCATATGAAGTCCCCCAAACCATGTCCTGAAGTAAAAGTTGTCACCAGATCCAGTATTTTTCCTTTAATTTCCCCTATTTCCGTGCAAATATCTTCATCTGTTTGTTTGTCAATTTACATAATCAAGGAAATATTCTCTGCATATTATTTCACTTGCATGCTCTTTTAATGTTGTATATAACCATAGTAATACTTTTAAATCAGTGTTAAATGGGAATCTGCTTTAAGATGCGGACAAACCATGTTGTTATAGCTGGCACTCTTATGTATATTATTGGGGTGGGCAATAAATTAAATTCATGGTATGAGATACATCTCCCACAGTAGTACATCTGGTGTAAGCCTATGTGCATGTCCAGGTGGTGCCTCTGCTTGCATTATTAATTTTTTTCATCATGTACATATACGTAGCAAACTCTCGACGAATCTATGTATATTTTACCTAAATTGTCAGATATATTCAACAAATACATCTTATAAATTGAATCCTGCAGCAAATTAAACAATTGCAAGTTGAAAAAGGTACAGTATTTGCATTAAAAAATCGCATGTTGAAGGAGGCACAGTATTTGGAGTTACTAGAAACACAGAAATACGCAAAAAACCGAAATACACAAGTATTTACTTTTTCAGTGTATATATCAGTGTACACACTGAAATTATGATTTGTAATTATTTTAATAATAATAATAAGAAGAAGAAGCAAACTAAACTTTGATTTAAGCGATTTTGATAAAAATTATTTACTTTTAACCTATTTCTAGAACAATTCATGTAATGAGGTCACTCGGTCGTACTTGATTGGACAGGTATGATAAACTGTGAATCGTTCTGAACTTAAAATATAAGATAGCATATGCAAAGTCCAAAAGTAAACTTCTGATCACCTACAAGATTTTGATACTAGAGTCAGCGCACACATCTAACAATGGCGAAACAGATGCAGTTTCTGTGCAAATTTTAAAAATGTATCATCCAGCTATTTTAAGGGAACTTGTACCAATATCAGTTGGTGGAGATGGTAACTGTTTAATTAGAGCAGTTTCTCGAGCACTCACTGGTTCAGAAAACTTTCATGAACCGCAAGCATGAACTTCTGTGACTAGGAACTGCAAGAGAACTGATACTGAATCCTTGTTATGATGAAAAGTCCAACAGTTTTGTTGATTTGATCTCTGATAATTGCATTGTTATTAGTGACTATTCAAAGCTTGTGAAAGACTATTGATGCTGATTCCTACTCTGAAATGGCACACATTTATGCACTAAGTGCCAGCATCTCAAAGTCCATTTGTTCTTATTATCTGCCACAGTTACAAGCTGAGTTTGCATCAGATCCTTTTAATTGTAAGGTTGTTGGAAGGGCAGCAAACAAATCAGCATCTGCCGCAGCATGAATATAGTGGATACAAATGTCTGTCCCAGTTGTGCCACTGTTATATGAAGAAAAAGAGCATATGGACCTCATAAATGCAGAAAACTACTCTTCAGTAGATGACTCAGTAGATGACTCAGAAGGTGCTATTTCTGTTAATTCTGACAGGATGGAATGAATCATCATAAGAGAGACACACACTGCTATAATCGATGACATAACTGACATACAAAACGAGGTATAAGACAGAAATAACACATACAAATATTCCACAGAAGGCAAACTAGACTAGGGTAATTTTCTTGACATGGGAAAAGTTTATGGACATCTGATCATCTTTTAGATGACATTACGGAAATGACTGGAAAAATGAAACAGTATCAATTTTAAATAAACTGACTTCAAAAACACGGTGAACTGTCCCAATCAACAGGACTTCAACAAATTTATGACAAACAAAAATATAAAAAATCAAAAGACAGAAAAGCTCCAGGACACTTCAAAAATATTGCTGACCAAATCAGACACCTCGAAAATTTGGTAACTGCAAAAAAAACTTTTTTAAGATCATTTATCAGGACTAGCAGTTAACCCCATTGTGTAATTTTGTACACAGATGAACAGATAACAGGCATTAAGAATCTGTGTTGCTCCGGGAAGACGGACTAGTTGAAGATGATAACAGTAGTTGCTTTCACAATAAATGTGAAGCTTTCTAAAATCATTGTGCTGAAATTTCTGAAAATTTTCGTAATTACTTTCGGAAAAGACTAAAGATAAATATCAAACTAAAAGTTAATTACCCATTAAGAATCTACCAGAGAGACCGCATGTGGAAAAATAATAATTATGAGTCTATGAATCTCGTTCTTAAACAGATATATAATATAATGTCAGCAAATATACTTTTGGTACTTTTCACTTACATTCCGTGTCTGTATTATGATTCACTGTTTATCATACCTGTCCAATCAAGTACGACCGAGTGACATCATTACATGAATTGTGCTAGAAACCGTTAAAAGTAAATAAAAATCGATTAAATCAAAGTTTGTTTTAATGAGCATTTTTATTAAAACAAATGCAAATCATAATTTATGTATGAACACTGATATATACACCAAAAACTTGTAAATACTTGTGTATTTCGGTGTTTCTAGTAACCTCAGTATTTGCATTGTCTGGGACTTGTATAGCCTCGAGTAACCACCTTTCGTGGACTTAACATGAATTTTAACTCGTTCGTTATAATATTATGATAATCTATTCAAATAAACCATAAAAAGTGTTCAACTATATCCACTTAATTTAATCATCGTGAAAAAAATTTTGGCATTCATGTACATTAGTTCATAATTACCGTTTTTCCGAGCGTATGCATGTTTACTTATTTCCGGATGTGACGTCCATTATTGGTGACACTGACTAAAAAGTCATGTGACATATGACCGGACAGTGCCAGTTAGACCAAGGTATGGATATTATTAGTTTATAGCATCTCCGTATTTTTGAAATAAAAAAAAATTAAATTTAAAAATGAATAATATTTTCTTGTTAATTCTATATGCAGTTTGTGCACTTACATTGCTGCTTGCTTTTTCTTTACCATATAGATACATGACTCAATAGACTGAGAGAGACAGACAGACATACAGAGAGATTTAAAAATAGACACCGGTGAATGGATACACATTTTATTATAATAGATTCAATGTCTTTTGATGCAGAATATATGTTTATTATGAAATAATACTGAAACGAAAAAGTCCGTAGTGAATATACATTTCGAGTGTAAATTTTTCTTACATTGTATAAGAACTCCACATGATTAAAACCAAATATTTACATTGGCTAACCAGTTGTAGAAATTCCCAAAGTGGATTATCCTGTTCAAAATATGTAAACAAAGCCAACATGTGATCGGCGGCGCTGTCTGTAGCATATAACAGAAAATTCAATGTCAAAAAGTCGGACATTAAAAAGGCATTAGTGAAAACAGATTTTCATTATGATTTTTTAAAATTACATTAAATTACCTTTTTGAATCGCATTTTGTATGCTTTTACTATAAAATTATATTCTTTCGCTTCTGAAAAACGCTGGTGACACTGCTGAAGACGTCATTATCTCGAAACAAGCGCGTTATATTGCGAGAAACATGGCGCACGATTGAAAGAGGTGAACGACAACTGATGAACTTATATTATACTCGCGTGCGACCAATCTGGTCGTTGTACGATATATATAGCTATCGGCTGATAGACTAAAGTGCTGATTGGGAGGAGGGGTTGAGTCTCACATCGGTTCGAATAAACGGCATCGTTTTGATTATTGTATTCCATGTACACGTTTACAAAGTTTAGTAAACGTTGCAGCCTTAATGGAGAGTGAGTGGATTAACGACATTAGGGAGTAGTTATTCTTCGTAACTTACCAAGTGAACCTATGTATTTATCCGAACTTATTAAATCGTATAATGGGTTTGCAGCTGGAGGCTGGATACTATGTGTAGGATTGTTCTTATCAAGAGGCTTCCACGGGTCGTTCTGTGTGACAATAGTAGCCTTCCTCTGGACAAAATCTTCTTCTTCGACCTCCATGATACTCGCGGTACAAGAGACGCTCATAGTATTTACGACAGAAAAAGTAGTTTACGCATTTAAACGATGCGGAACTAGCTGGTACCACTTAACAAATAAACAAGCAAACGAAAAGACGGAATATCAAAATGAAGAAATTACCTTTACATAGGGTATACCTGTACAAATTCAACTCTAGCAGAAGTGGGAAAGTATTTAATTTAAACAATATTTATTTTGTGAAACTTTGTTAAATGCAATTACAAACATGATTTTGGGGATTCAGTAGAAAGCATGAGCTTATTGAGCACTGTCTCCCCAACAGTAACAAAATATATAACATCAGAAATCTGGATGCTGGTACAAGTGGTTATAAAGGAAAAGTATAAATACACATACATACACAAAACAAAGCAAACAATAAGAACTAAATAAATATGATTCAAAAGGTTGTGAGTTAAACCAATTACTTAAATCTGTTAGTCATCCTAATGAATTTTGCACAGACAAAAATATTTGTGTGTTATTTTCTACAAAGAACATAGGGTTGCCAACTAATAAAGTTTCAATCATGAGAGCAAAAGGAATTGCGTATAAGATATGATCTCTACGAACTGAGTATTCTGGACAGTCTAGAAGAAAGTGTTTTGCATTCTCTATTTCACCGCTGGAGCAATACTTCCAGTTAGATACATGATTCATGTATAATTTGTAATTTAAACTACTACACTTTGTTCTTAGCCTAACATGCATAACCTGTGACATTCTATCACCAACATAATAATAATATGGTGTGATTTATTTTTCTCGATTCAAGTAGGCTTTGAAATTACGCAGTGAAGGATTGTTTCTTACTTCTACTGGTAACAAGTTCCATATTTCTCCCAAATATTTTAGTTTTATAAAATGTCATCTCAATACATATCAGTAGTTAATGGTGACATCTGGGTACAAAACGACCCTCGGGGAAATTAACATTAGGCCTTCATCTTGGAATGATGACTCTACAATTGGAATTCCATGCTAAAATTGTCCATAGGTTTAACAATGGATGACCATCTGGGTACAAAGGAGAATTTAACATTAGTCCATATGCATATGATGATCATTGGAATAGTTTCAAAATGACACTCTGGGTACTGTTACAAATGTCCATAGGTTTAACAGTAATATAACACTTGGGGTACAAGGGTAAATGTAATGTTAAAAATTTACAGGAGATTCCCCTTTGTACCTAGAATTTTGTTATAAAAATGATACTCTGGGTACAAGGTGAAATGTAATGTAACAAAATGATATGAGATTTACCTTTGTAACTTTACATTTTTTTATTAGAAAAATTGGAGTCTTGGTACAAGGGGAAATGTAATGTTAAAATTACACCAATACATCGTTTGGACTGACCAACACCCAGTCATCTACTGACCAGCACCCACACATACTAACTAACGAAAAGGATACAAGTGCTAACACATACACAAATATACTATCACCATGAAAAGGAAAGGACTATTCACACACACATACCTATTAACCAACACGCCGTCTGACTGACCATCATCCACACTTACTAATCAACGAAAAGGGCAGGAGTGCTTACACACATACATAAAAAGGTAGAAAAGTTTACACATACATACTAACCAACACGCTGTCTGACTATCTCCAATGCTTACTAACCAATGTAAAGAGTAGGAGTGCTTACACATACACAAACATACTATCACCCCTGAAAAGGGAATGAGTGCTCACACATACACACATGAAAAGGATAGGAGTGCTAACACATTGTAAATACGTTCATGTTTAACATTTATTTGTCAGTTGTACACGAAGAGGAAGGAAATCTACCTAATCCTAACTCTTCATTTAGTTTGAGTTAACGGGACTTATTTATAAAATGTTGACTAAGAAACAAATGGTGTTGGCTTGTTTGTTTTTTTAAAAATTTCTTTTGACATGTTCTTTAATATTCTCTCTGTCGAGCATTAAATTTGTTAAAAAGGGGTGTTTTCATTCATGTCCGTGTCACCGCTTTTGAGAGATGTTTTCCTTCACTTTCGTGCCTCTAAGATATAAAGTGGTGCGTTCACAGAAATCGGAAAAAGAAGAAAAATTTAAAACCCAACTAAGGACCAAGCTAAGCCACAACAAAAACTAACTACGCACCATAAAACTTTAAACAGGCAATAGGGACACAGAACTTGTCCTGAGCGGAAGAGGAAAGGCTCCGCCTAAGAGTGAGGGGATATTATGCTGGGCCAATTCGGGTGGCCAATTTGCAACGAGCGGCCTATCACCGCCCTCAGGGGTGAGAGAGTTTCTACCCCCATAAAAAAGACAAGTCATGGAATATTTTAAGTATAGGTAGCCAAAAAGGTCTGCATAAATGGCAACCCTGAATTGTCTAAAGCAGGAGAGGAGGGGCCCTGCCCAGGGAGGAGGGGATTGGTAGGCCGGGCCCACTAGTGGCCTGGTTCACAGATGGACGGCCCAATCCCAGCCCTCATGAGCAGAAAAAACTCCATTCCCATAGAAAAGACAATTAGAGTAAGCCAAACTTTAGGATTTAAATGATCAGTTGAATAGGTAATGACCAAAAACAACCCCAGGACAGTAATTATAATACCGCCTCCTCTACCGCTATTACTAACACATCATGCATGTTTTGTTTTTTATTGTTTATTTATATTTTTCCTACTACAGGAATAATACCCTTCCCAATTTTTATTTATCTCTACTATTTCTCTCCTGCTACTATCTGGTATATTGGGATGCTACACTAACAACTATAATTAACACAAGGAGTCAGAAACCAGGCAGGCGACAAGCAAACTAGCAACCTCATAAAATTAAGAAATATAAGGTGGTCCAAAGTCCAGACTATCAGGGCCAGCAACACAAGGCGGCGTTATTGATAAGAAAAACACAGAACTGCCCCACCCCATACTAGTTATATAAGGTGGTCAAAGCCCAGACCAACAGGGCCAGCTGCACAAGGCGGCAATCATTGGCAGGTTAAAACACCCCACACCCCAATGTTATGCCCCACACCTTATCATACATATGAGGTGGTTCCAAGCCCTGACGATCTTAATCCTACATTTTCTATTCTAATCACCAGCAATAACAATAATGCATTAGCCATACAATACAGAGTTACTTAAAATTCCTTATTGAAAATTTGGCTGCAAAATGACTAATTCTATTCATTTCGGCACACAAATCAAAATTATTATACTCTGGATGTGACGGAGCCTCATGGGACGACGGTGCACCCCTTGCCGAGCGGCTTTCCTCTTTTGCCTCGCCAGACAGTCCACAAGTAATTAAATAGTGCGCTGTTCGCACATTGCTATCCGATGTACATGGCCGAATGGCCGCACACGTCGTTAATTACAAAATCAATCAATCAATTCGAGTCTTGTAGTCAGTAGCGAAGAGAGCACACCAATATAAAGCGCTAATGATGGAAATCAGTGTAATGATTCCAGCCCAAGCACTGAGTGCACTCAAAGGCCTTGGCCTGAGAGTAGCCTCAGGATGGAGCTTAAGAGCTCGTGAGAAGAGAACGACTCTTCTCCTGATATGGGAAGATAGAAGATACGAGGCACGAAGCTTCAAAGGACATAGGAGAGGGAGAACGCAGGCACAGATGGAGCAACATACACAGATGCAGCGACCGAGCGTGCTTTCCAAGGCATTAAAGTGCGAAAATAGGAAACAACCCGCAGTGCCACCTCCACCACCACCAACATCGGAAACAAGACAGCAGGGGGCTGGACAAGGAAGGATGGAAAAAGGAAACGTTGCCGGGGACCCCAAGCAGCATGGGGTTGGTAAGAGGACACAACCTTCTCCCCCCTCGCCTCCCCCCCCCCCAGCGACGAACAATGAACCCTAAGCAGAAGCAACAACAACAGATGGGGAAAAAAAGAAAGAAGCTGAAGAGGAAAGGAAGGAAGGATCAGCAACCAAAAGAAGCGGTGGAACCAATCTTCACCCCCAGTAACAGCAGCAATAACAACAACAACATCCCCCCACTAGTAACATGGACACCACAGCCTGCAGCGAATGGTGCCACAAATCCTCATCTGCTTGTGAAACAAACATGGAAGTACATTTATGCTGTATCACAACACGTGGAAGTGGGGAATATCTGTAATGATCGAGAAGAGACCCTGACCTTCATAGAGGATCATTGGACAGTTATGGCTGCCAAAGGCCGAATAAGAAAGGCAGCAACAAACATCAAGAGAAAAGGGGAGAAATACAGAGAAACTCTGGTCCAGCTTGCAGGGTTGATTTGCAAGTATCTATTGCATCACCACCAGATAGAAAACACCCTCGTAGGATACAGTGCAAGCATGCAATATTGGGATGTAGCAGATCTCTTCGAACCAGACAGCCCATAAAAACCCCCAAGACGGAGATTTAGGCCGCCGGAAAATCTGAGTGCCATCCTGCTTCCGTCTTCAAGGTTACTACCCAGTCCTTCTTAGGGCTGAAAAGAATACTTCAAATGCCTGAGGGTTTTCACTTTGGCTTGAAAACCATTTGTATTTAAAACTTTTTTTAAAATGAATTAATTAATTTGATCCTTTCGACCATCGGTCCAAATTACTTACTTAAACCTTTACCAATTACGATCACTAAAACAGTTAAGAGTTATTTTAATTCGGTCTTGATCTCATTTAAGGAAAGTCAAAGTACACTATGTACACTAAATTCTAATATATGGTATAGAGTAGGAAACTTGAAAACAGGTATGCATGATCTCAATTACAATATGTGGCTTACACACAATTGGTTACTTGGGACAGCCCGCATTAACTAACTGGGCAGAATTTGATCATGTACGTTCATGGTGTTTCAATTTACTCCTGTTCTGCTTCGCGCCTCTCTTGCCGAGCCCGTGCAGCCTCTCCTTTCAGACACTGCATTAATTAGTGTGCGGTGCACGCACCATTCGTACATGGCCGAACGGCCGAAAACGAATTAAATTTAAACTAACTAAATTTCGATTCTTGTGGCCCTTGAAGGATGGACGTGTCTCAAAGCCGTGGAGAAGTAGGAGTTTACTTACTCTTCACCCCAAATCCGCTGACCGCTAAGGGACTGCAGAACTAATCTCTAAGCGGGGCTTAGGGGGCCTGTACCCTTAGCAGTAACGTCTGTGACCGGGGCAGGCAGCGGTAGACCACAAGGCTGAGAGATTTACCCACCGGTATCACCACCACCACCACCATCTTCGCCAACCAACCAACCAGCCAGCCAGCCAGCCAGCCAGTCATCAACGACCACACCACCGCAATCAATTTTCTTTATTTTTAAACAAAGGACTCCCGAAACAGGAGATTTTTCAAAACATATGGTAAGTTAGGAAATTTTGAAATAAACCTACAGGTAAAAAACACTCTGTAAAAATAGATATATTTTCCACTGCCTTACTTATTCTAAGCTGTCCCTTAACAACAATTAACAATATTAAACAACTCCACTGATCAACGGTTTCCAAATTACGAAATTTCGGCATTCAAAACAATAAAGTTAACAATTTTCCTTTGTTTCAAATTTGGCGCCAAAAATGTTTTTCTTTGTCTCATAACTTGGAAAGGAGAGTTTTGTGAGATTTTCAGCCAGGCTTAGAAACAGGTGCTAGGTATCATGCTAACATACACCTGGGCAGAATCCTTGCATATACTCTATCCCGAAGAGATCACTGCAAGATTTTCTGCCACTTTGAGCACTGGGGCCTGGGTAATACAAGTGTAACAGAATCCTCACATTCGCTTAAAAGTCCAATTATCTGACGAGTTAAAATCTTCTCATCGAACAACCGTTGCTTGGTATTGCCGAATCCTCTAACACAGTCCTAATCTTAATACATATACCTGTTTCTGTTGCTCTTAGGAGTTTAGGACCCAAAATGAGCAAAGTTAAAATGCTAGCAAGGAAAATAGGTAGGAACACCTTAAATGGTCAAAGGTTAGTACACCAACACCACCAACACACATAGGCTCAATTTTATTAGGTCCGAAAGAAAATGTTAGGGAAACCACCCTAGAATTTCATACCACTCTTCTGTCTCCAGATAGGGACGAAGCACACTAATTGGGGATTGAATTCCGTATAAATGACTCTACAAGTGAAGTCAAGCAAAACATGGAGACACGCTTCCAATGTCGTCACCCCTCCCAGTTTACTCCAATAGGATTTACACCCCCGACACAGAAATACAAATCAAAGGAATCGACTTTGACTTTGAGTCAGGCAGCTTCATTGACATAAGTGACACCCCGTCGATGAAAGCACACAAAACAAATGTTAAATTGGCGGTGACACCAGCATTTAGAGGGGGTGGGGTGGGGAAAGAGACTGTCTCAATCCCTGAAACACCCCCTTCTTCAAAAAGTCTTCCAAATAAGGAGGAGGAAAAGGCTAGACCTGACTCCAAAACATATGCCGAAATAGTACAAAGGTCTACAAGAAAAACTCGAATAAATTCAAAGACAAACCAAAAATTGCATCATCTACCCCAAATTATGCAACTCCAAATCGCACTGAAGTGCACAACAGGCAGGTAGCTGGCCCCTCTAAACCAGGCCAAAATACTCCGGACGCATCAATAGAAGCGTTCCTTATCTTCGACTCACCAGAACTCCAGGTGAGCCCAGCAACCCAAGACCTAGAAGTAGTATGTAAAGGGAAGCAACCCATGAAAGGAAAGGCTCGAGTGAAGAGTTCCAAAATCACTACTCCCAGTGATAATACCCCAACCAAGGGGAATAGAGCTAAACAACTTCCACCCACTCAGTTCACCACCAGGGAACCCATGGAACGGAAACAAACCGGCGAAACCATACCGCAAAACCCCGTAATCACACATAAAAACAGCAGTAGACACAAAGTAGAAACAACAAAAACTGACCCTAAAAAGCAAACTAATATATACCACCCACGTGAGTTGATCGTCTTCATCAAAGCCCCAAAATAAATATGAACATGATCAGCAACAGAAGCATGATGACCGGGCTTTTCAAAAACCAAGGGGGTACATTCAAAATAATTGACACAAAACAAAACTATATAATATTTAGATGCTCCACCGAAAAGCAGGTAGCAAAATTTGTGGAAGTCAAGAAAATTGGCCGGCACCGAGTAACAGTTACTCGACACAATGAGGCAAGCCCTCCGAAACAAACAACTATGCCGAAACCACTAATTAAAAATATTATTAGGGTAGACAAGACACGAGGCAAAATCCATAATCCAACACATTTAGGAAATTTGGCTAGGATGTGGAAAATGCAGTGCGCATCAGAAATAAAGACGGCGAGAACTCTACGACAGTTCTCCTGTACACTAATCAAACCCCACCAGATTTAGTCCGCTTTTGACGACAGGGTAAGTTCCACAGATTAGAAGAAGACCGGAACAAATCACGCTTTTGCGAAAAATGCCAAGGGTGGGGTCACTTCTCCACCAATTGTAAATTCAAACTACGATGCATTAAATGTGGTGGGAAACATGAGAGAGAATGCAAATTTCATAGTCAGAAGTGTGCAAATTGCAGAAACTCCCATCATCCCCAATCATGTGAATGTCCTTTCGAAATCAGGGAACAACAAACCAAACCCTTAACCTGATGTTACACAACCACGTAACATACCAAGTCGCTAAACGTCAAATCAAGGAAAGTGAACCGACAACCATCAAACCTAACCCCAAAGTAGAACAAAAATACAAAGGATAAAATAACGCCTCCAAATAGAAATCAGAAAACCACACCACAAGAAGGGGGGGGGGGGGAAGCAATAACAAAATAACTGATTCCCAGACAATAGTGGAGAAAACCTCAACAAAACCACAAGTCCGTACTAAAACTACCAATAAAAAAAAAAAAACCCCAAACAAACAAACAAAAAAACAATCCACACAATACATCCTCAAACAGAAACAAACAATAGCAAAGACCAAAACCAGATTGTACCAATAAGCAAAACCCAAGAACGGGATAAAATCAAAGGGGTACTTGAACTAAATAAGAACAATCACGTACCCGTCGATGACGTATTCAACCTAATCATTGACCATGCCAACCTGCGGATAAAAAACGGGTCACCTAGGTCAACTCCTAAAAAGGACAGGAACAATAAACAAGTAACTAGGATGCACCCACAATGGAATCAAAAGAAATAATCCGCATTTTGCAGTGAAACTGCAGAGGGTTACGTACCAACGTCCCCCAACTGGCTCTAAAAATACAAAACGAACTTAAGAAACCAGACATTGTGTGCCTACAGGAGACGGATTTGAACGAGCGAGTAACAAATCCTCCAAAAATACCAAGGTATATCACATGATATTTCAAACATAGACCCAATGGAATACAAGAAGGAGGACTGGCAACATTTGTCAGCGACGCTCTGTCAAGTGAGTCTATTGAAGGCACCCATCAATCTATAAATCCCGACCCACTTCCGGAGTTTCAAATTATCAAAATACATACAGACAACAAACCCCTACTGGTGGTAAACAATTATGACCCAGGAATGGGACCAATCATAAAACCAGAAACATATAAAAATAGTATTAGTGACATAGGAGAAACATAATTATCTGTATAGTCCATTGAAAACATTCAATGGTATGGCGAAATCTACAGCGGCTGTCCATTACCCATTGCGAGGCAGATATGCAACGATATGATAAGACGCCATAAGCTCGACCGCGGAGAAGTAGCAGTATCCACAGGCAAGAATGAAGCATCAATTGCCGAAACGAATTCAACATTGTCTGAAGGTTTTCATTTCGGCTTTGGAAACCCATTTTGACTAAAACTTTTTTAAATGCACAAATTTGATCCAATCGACCACCGTTCCAAAAAGTACTCGATAACATTGTATACCTAATTAAGATCACTAAAATAGTAATGGGTTACTCTCACCCAGTATTGATTTTTTTTGGTGGAAATTAAAAGTACACTATGTACACTAAATTGTAAAAATGGTATAGAGCAGGTAATTTCCAAACTGTTTAACTTCATGTCAATTACAAGATGTGGCTTACACATAATTGGTTGTTAGGGACAGCCCGTATTAGACAAATGAGCAGAATTTGATCGAAAGTACGTTCATGGAGTTTCAGAAACATTTCAGCTGTCGCTTGGCGACTCCGGCTATGCCTTTTTCTCTTTTGCCTCCTCCGGACATTGACAGTTAAGGAGTGTGCTGTGTACACATTAACGCGTCGAATGGGTGACGGGCACTTATTTGACGAGTAATTAAATAGTACGCTGTGCGTATATTAAATCTACGTACAAGGCCGAATGGCCGAACACATTGTTAATAGAAGATCAATCAGTCAGTCTTGCCATCATTCCATTCGCATTCCATTCCATTCACACAGTCGGGAACCAGCCGTCAGCAACATCGTGCTGCACCTTCTGTTATAGGATGAGGAGGGGACAGGGCCATCTATGCAATTTCACGCGCTGCCTCGTGACCAGCCTAATACTTGATATCAAGGAAGTCAGCGGCATACATGCGAACACGAGGCAGAACGACACAGAAGTAGACCGACCAACCCCCACCCCCTCACCGAAATCGATGAGTACAAGCAACAGGACCGATGATAACATAGAACACTGCGGGAACCATCGTAAAGTGCCCCGACGCAGCGGATGACAGGCGTGCAGCAAACCAGGAGAAGAGGTCTGTAAGAGGGGTACCACCATCATACAACGAGCGGAATCCCCTGGGACTGCTGCACAAATGACAGCTGGTATAGAGTCAGCCTGCCCGAAGAGAAAGCCTGAGAGAAAACCACTCAGCGCCTGATCTCTCCAGCGGCAGACTAATCAAAATTGCCTGACTGCATGAGGTTTTCCATTTGGATTTTTTAAAAAAAAAACATTCGATTACACTTTAAAATCAAACTTTTGACCGTTATCGAGCCCTTGTCTAAAATATAACTATGAATTTAGGAAAACAAAATGTGCTTGATACTAAATAGAAATGTCTAACTTGGACTCACGGATTGGTTTTGTTTTTGGAAATAATACATACACTACGCATACAAAATTCAAATCTGAATGTCATTCAATATAGAAGTTCGCAACTGTTATGATTGTCACGATTAAAATACAATATAATAACCTAGTGCTGACGAACACCCTTGGCCCCCACAACTTATCTAGAAGATGGACTTGGCACAGTCCAGACGGAAAACATCACAACCAAATTGACTACATCTTGGTGAGGAAGCGCTTCCGGTCTAGCGTTAACATTGCCAGAACACATAGCTTCTCAGGCGCGGACATAGGAAGCGACCATGACTTGCTGATGATGACTATCAAATTTCGTCTGAGGAAGACCAAGAAACTAAGACAGGTTAGGACCAGGTTAGAACTTGAAAAACTTAACGATCCAAGCGTGGCACACGCATTTGAAGCATCAATAGGCGGCAAATTTGCATCACTCACAATTCTGGGTGCTGAAGAAATATACCTGAACTCCTTGATTACCACCTTCAACATGGCAATAATAGGCACAGCCAACGAGATCCTTGGCAAGCATCGTAGGATAATGAAGCCCTGGGGTCACAGCAGATATCCTCGACCTCTGTGATGTGAAGAGAAAACTGAGGAGGAAGCGATGAGACCTCGAAGGAGCAGAAAAATACAGGGAGATTAGCAACAGAATTTAGAAGAGCTTAAATTGAGCTAAGGAAAGTTGGTTAGAGGACCAATGTAAGGAAGTCCAGGAAAGCCTGAACCAGAATAACAGTAAAAAGGCATACCAGTTGGTGAAAGACCTGACAACAGATAAACAAGGAAGAACTAACACGATCCAGGACAAGGCTGGTAAGAGTATCACGGAGGACCAAGAGATTCTTAACAGATGGACAGAATACTGTTCGGAGCTTTACAACTAGGAGACTTCTGGAAACCAAGCTGTACTAAACTTCCCACTGACCACAACAGAGGTTGACCACCCGATCCTCAGGGAAGAAGTAGAGGCTGCAGTAAAGGCACTAAAGAAAGGGCAGTCAGCTGGGGTAGACAATATCAGTGATCTCCCCAGAAATTTTCGATAGCATCGGGGTACGCCCGTTTGGGTCATAAAATGTTTTACAAAGCGCGCGTTAACGTCATAAAAGTGAAACAAATTAATGTCAATGAAATAAAAAGAAGTGCATATATTTACATAGTATTTTTTATTTACCTAGGTTATAACAGTAACAACAATGCATATCTCATTTATTTCTTAATTTAAATAAATGATATTCGTCTTTTCTTCTTTTCACCATTTAAACTGACTGCAACATCACAATTAAAGTCTTTTAAGGGTTGCCCTTCAGTACTGATTGTCATCAGGTAGTTCAAAACCCTCTGTGACAACCTGTTCCTTAAAACACTCTTAATTCTATTCATCAAGGAGAATGACCTTTCACAATCTGAAAAAATGGAACATAACATTTATTAATGGATGTACAAAAAAGAGACAAATATACCTGAATCCTAATTAAGTTAATTACCAAGGAAAAATTCTTCAGGAATCAAGACAGTGATGTGTTTTACAATAATCATCACAGAATAAGATAATACATATTCCTTTCCATTAGAAACAATATATCAAAGTGTTTGCTATTTTTAAGCTAAAATATTGTTCAAATTTAAAACTGTTTTATTTACCCGCTGTTGTTCCGTTTATTACTTGGATAGACAGAAAAGAGAAATGAGAAATTAATAGGGCAGCACTCACTTAAGTTGGCAATATGGAAAACTTACCATCCGATCCAGCAATTTCCACCTAAGGGAATAACGTCTTCCATTCATTATTAAATCCCGTCCTTCGTTTCTTGATATCATTCTTTTTTGGAAATCATGCTGGCGCTGTCGGAATCAGAATCACTGCCGCTATTCGTGACGCCAATTTCTGATTGTCGTAACCAGGCCAACATGGGGCTAGCCGTGCGCTGGGTAATTTTTCGTTTCTTGGAAGATGGTGTGTTCATTTTTCACAATAATTTTTAATTTAATCGGGTTAACTGCTTTTGCTGTTAATGAAAACGACTGACGTATATATAACACACTACCAGTAGACTCCATTGTTGCTGGCCAATCACGTGACTAGGTGCAGACGAAACCCTCACCAATGGTCGCGCAGCGGCGGTCATACAAGCCAGGTACAAAGGATAATGGTTAAGTGAGTGAGCAATTATCCTGGATTATCTTAATAAAATGCCCCAGAAGAAGTAAGATCAGGTGTCATTTGAGTTGGGCTTTGAAATTAGGTGACAGGATGTTTGTTTAACAGATTAATTTTATAAGGGTAGTGGGAAACAACAAAGCGTAGCGGCACAAGAGCATAGCGTATCGGCAGGTTCTAAAGCGTCGGGGGTTATCGGAGTTTGAAACGATAGCGTAGTGGGCCCGCTACGGTAAAAGGCCCTCGGGAGAACACTGAATATAACAGCAGAAAGTGTTCAAGCACGAGGAACCTCCATGATAGGTGTCCTCAGAACAATCTGCAACAAAATCTGGCAAACAGGAGAATGGCCCACCCCATGGAGACAATCTCTGATCATCACCCTTACTAAGAAAGGGAATCTGCAGCTGTGCCAGAACTACTGAACAATCAGCCTCATCAGTCACCGAAGCAAGGTTATGCTTAAGATCATCCTCAACAAACTGAAAACCCAAGCAGAGCACATCATCGCTGAAGAACAGGCAGGTTTCAGAGCAAGACGTAGCACTATAGAACAGATCTTCAATCTTAGAATCCTCTGCGAAAAGTATCTGCAGCATCAACAGGACTTCTATCATGTCTTCAATGACTTCAAGAATGCTTTCGACAATTTATGGCATGCAGTCTTGTGGGCCACCATGCGAAAATACAACAGAAACGCAAAACTAATCAGCACCATAGAAAACCTGTATGACAAGGCCACTAGCGCAGTTCTCGTCAATGGCAACATAGGAGATTGGTTCAGAACCACAGTCGGAGTAAGACTGCAATGACTTCTCTCACCAACTCTCTTCAACATCTATCTGGAAAGGATCATGTCCGATGCCTTGGAAGACCATGAGGGCAGTGTCAGTGTTGGAGGCAGAACAATCACCAACCTGCGCTTCGCTGATGATATCGATGGCTTAGCAGGAGATGAACAAGAACTGGAAACCTTAGTGAACCGTCTCAACCAAGCATCTCTGACGTATGGGATGGAGATCAGCGCTGAAAAGACAAAGCTAATGACAAACAACCCGAGTGGAATCGAAAAGGAAATAAAGTGAATGGACAGAAGCTGACAAACTTAAAATACCCAGGTGCTATCACCTGTGATGAAGGTTCAAAACCTGAGGTCCTTTCCAGGATTGCGCAGACAACTGCACTGGCTAGGCTGAAGCCTATTTGGAAGGACAGCAACATCACAATTGGATCCAAGATCAAGCTTATGCGCTCCCTCATCATGTCAATATTCCTGTATGCATGTGAAACATGGACCCTGACTGCAGAACTAGAGAGAAGAATCTATGCCTTAGAGATGAGATCTTATCAAAAGATCCTGAAAATCTCATACTTAGACCACGTCTCAAATTAGGAGGTGCGCATTAGAATCCAAGGTGCAATTGCACCATATGAAGATCTGCTCACCACCGTAACGAAACGCAAACTAAGATGGTATGGTCACGTCTCACGCTCATCTGGCCTGTCGAAGACAAACTTACAGGTCACAGTGAGAGGAGAGAGAACACGAGGCAGACAGAAGAAGAGATGGGAAGATAATATCAAAGAGTGGACATGCATGTACTTTGAAAAGTCCCAAAGAGCAGTGGAAAACAGGGCAAAATGGAGAGAGATTGTTGCAAAGTCACCAGTGGCGCCCCTACGACTAGCCAGGTTACGGGAGAGATGATGAACACATAATTGCTTATTAGGGACAGCCCGACTTAGTTCACTGGGCATAATTTGGTCAAAAGTATGTTTATGGCGTTTCAGACTAACTTCCGCTGCCACTTTGAGACTCCGGCTACGTCCTTGCGGCCTTTGCCTCATCCAGACACGACTAATTAAATAGTGTGTCATGCACACATTAAAACATTGAATAGTGTGCTTTACACGCATTCAATGATTAACCAGACGTACATGGCCGAATGGCCGTAAACGTCTATAATCCAAATTCAGTCAGTCCGTCTTGCCATTCATCGACTCGTACACGAAGAATAATGACAGAACACTTCAAAGTGGGACAACTAAGCACCGCCATGTCACTCTTGGAGAGAGTGCAACACCTCCTGAACCGGGTGGAGGCGATGATATCTTACCCCCAGAGCCGTCACCTGACGAAGGAGGCTCATCCGAGAAGTTCTAGATGAGGAAGTTGAGAAGATCAAGAGAGCTGGGCAGAGGAGAAGAGGGCAAGGGAGCAAAAGAGGATGGCATTCCGGCGCCTCAATCAAAATTTGATGAGGGTACAGGGGAGGTTGAAGTAATGAGGGGAAGAAGAGCAGCAGAAGCAACAACAACAACAAAAACAGAGGATGATTGTGATAAGCAAATGAGCCTGATTTTAGGCTCAGTCTCTCCGTCCGCAAAGCAATAGAGTTCTTGGATGAGCTGTACCCTTGTTGCAGAGCCCACGCCGGGAGATGTAGTTGTCCTGGATATAGATAAAAAGGACAACACCCGACGGCTCTTTTCATGTTAATTCCCGTTTGTTCCCAGATCATCCCACATTACTACTTACTATCAACCCTGACAGGGTAGGAGTGCTCACACACACATACTTACTAACCAACACAACTTCTGACTGATCATACCCCACACCTACTAACCAATACGTCGTTTGACCGACCAACACCCAGTAATCTACTGATCATCATCAACACTTAGTAACCAACGAAAAGGATAGGAGTGCTAACACATACACAAACATACTATCACCCCTGAAAAGGGTAGGAGTGCTCACACACACACACACACACACACACACACACACACACACACACACACACAAACATCCATGAAAAGGGTAAGAGTGCTAACACATATACAAACATACTACATGTATCACCCATTTTCTCTTGAAGGTTGAAAGCAGCTGTGTTGCAGCTTAATTGTTTTTGAAAACCTTGCTGTTGGGATTTGGGGAACTGAATTTAATTTATTTCCAGAAAATTATTTATTTTTGTGTGTACAATTCTTTCAAATAGCTTACAAATTATTGGTAATGGGGATATTGGTCTGTAACTATCAGGATCTGTTTTACTTTTCCCGTTACCTTTATAAATCGGTACGATGAGATCTTTTCTCCGTGTGTCTGGTATACATTCGATTTCAGTATGGAATTAAATAATTTTAATATAGTCGAATTGAGTGATGGGCCACCGTACATGATGTGTTCACTTTGCAGCAAATCACAGCTGACCTTTTTAAGACTTTAATAGCATTGAACAGGTCATGTTGACTAATTTCATCTATACGTTTTGGTTTGCATAACTATTTCCTCGAATATTGTTTGAGGTTAGAAATTGCTTGCCCTATAATATTACGAAATATGTTGTTAAAATTATTTTGATTATTAGGCGTGTACAAGTCGGTGAAGTAATCTGCAAATGCATCGGCTACTGAAGACGGGTCAGAAAAGGTTCGACCGCCACAGCATATTTCAACACCTGATCTGCATTGTTTAGGCTTGCGCTTTTCAATAAGATGCCAGAAGAGGCGAATATCCCATTCAGCCACTTCTTGAATTTCATTTAAGCAATTAGATACAATAGAATGTTTGTTCTATTCAGGTCACGAATGTGACAAATGAGGAGCACAAAGTAAATCAAAAGTAGATAAACATGTGTGTAATATAGATATCATATTTGTACAGGGGACTAATGATGTAGATACAATCATCGTATGTTAAATAAGGTGTTCTAGACAATAGAGTTAATTAAATGCTTTGAACATCATGCCAAATTTTTTTTTTAGTCCGCATATTACTCAGGACATTCTTGTTTTAGATTTGAGCTGTTATATCAAAGAAGATATACGCATATCAAAACATATGCTATTACGTACCACTGTTATATAGAACAAGATATAAGCATATCGAGACATATGATATTACATACAATTACATAGATTTCATTTAACATACCATTTTTGCATTGCATGAATTATTAATCATACAAGTGTAATTCAGCCTACACAAAAATATACATTCTGTGTGAACTGAATTTCGATATTAATTTACACTACTTTAAAAGTTCAATACCTTTTGAATTAAACAAATCGTTAAAAAGTAAAATATATTTCACCTTCTATGATATTTAACTTTTAGGTAGAGTTTTCTTTCAGTTTTAAAATAAGGACAATTAAATATGTAATAAAATTCATCACCTAAATCATTTTCGTTGCATAATGTACACAGTCTTTCGTTCCTTGGAATATTTGACCATCTGCCAGTTTCAATGGTAAACGGTGGTTTAAGGTTCTAAATTTAATGTAAATAATCCCAAAGTTTTTGGGTAATAGTTAAATAATCTTCCATCTGGAGGTTTGTTTTAATGACTCCATAGGTGTTTCCCTTGCTTGATAAATTTTTGTTTGCGTTCCATTGCTGAAGATATATGTCCGTTAATCTGTTCTTCATACCGTTGATGAGCCGTTGTTTATCAGGAAAATATTGCGAATACCAAATGTATCCGAATCCACATTCTTCGAATATAGATTTAACGTAATCAAACCATCGATAAATATTATTATGTGTTTTGATATCGTTCAATATAATAGTATATATGACTTTCGCGTTTTTTTCCTGTTTTCCCTCAAATGGTGTACACAAATATTTGATGGCGTTCAATTTCACTCTAAGTGTAAGTGGCTGTCTTCCAGTTTCTCCATATAGTACGTATAACGGGGTACTCTTTTTACATTTTAAAACCCATCTTAGAAGATCTGTATGAATTTTCTCAATGATTTAGCAATTTTCAAAGCCCCAAATTTCTGACCCATATCGTAGAATAGGTACTATGGTACTATCGAATAGATTTAACTGGCAATCTATGGGTAGGTCAAAATTCCATATACGCTTTTTTAACAAGAATAATGCTTTCTCGGTTTTTGATGTTGTTTGCTTTATAGCTTTGAGAAATCTTACTGTCTTACTCTGAACAACTCCAAGATAAATTTATTCATTAACCTCTTCTAGTATCGTACCTTTATATGTAAAGTTAAACTTTTTCTTATAATCTTACCGAAAAAAAGCACTTTTTTGTTCACATTCACTATTAATTTCCAATCATCGCAATAATTAATAAAATCATTGATCAAAGATTGGATATCTTCAGGATTCTCTGGAAAGAGAACTGTATCGGCTGCATAAAGAAGTAAAAATACTTTGAAATATTGAGTGATTTCATCATGTGCAATATTTAGTTTGATGTCATTGCACTGGTTCGATTCAAAGTTTTTTCAAGGTCATTTAGATAGATAGCAAACAATAATGGTGCATTCTTAAATTCACGTTTTTGCGTTTTTGTACTTGGCATGTGAATTATGCTGAAGACCACGTGGTCTACCTTCAAGCAATGAGAGCTTCGTGTTCTATTTCGTTAAAGCGTTTAACGGGCAGTGCATTTTGATAACCGCGGGTCGAGTTTTCGTCAGTTTAGTACCATGCCGTTAGACCAGTGGTGGCGGCTCGATGGTTCGAGGCGCCCTGGGCAATGTTCTCTAGTAGCGCCCCTACAGAGGCGCCCGGGGGCAACGTTCTTTAGTGGCGCCCCTACTTTGCCACAGAGAACAGTTTTTATGTCAGTTGCCAACCTCCACCCACCCACCCCCATATACGCCCGGCGCCAGTCTGTATACACCATCTAATAATTTCACAAGCGTTTGTAAACATATTATCTGTTTGATTATGAGAAGTTTGGTTTGTACGTGGACGTGAATTTTGTGAATTATTTTGAATTGCGTTTTGGATGAGATACTATTCCATAGGTTAGTGAAGACAATCTTTCTTGAATTGGCTCTTTTTCATTTTGTAAATGATTTCGATTGCAAGAAGGATTTGATTTTCTTGCTCTCAAGTTTGATGTAAATTATGGTGCATTGTCACTGACGTTTGTGTCTCTGTTACCATGTGATCCAGTGGATGGACTATTGCACAAGTCAGCAAGTTCGTGTGCACTAACTTTGTTGGTGTTTTGTTGGAAAGAGTCTATCTGTTTTGGCATTGTTTCTTCGTTTCCCATTGATGTCCTGGAATTATTCTGCGATGTTGTATCACATGAGGGACTCGGCGTTGACTTAAATGCATCTTTGGATTTATTTGTTGGAGCTCCTAGTGTGATCGGTGCAGGTGGTTGAGAGGGGGATGGTGCATTGTTGATTGGGGCTGATGCGATATTGGTTTTTGTCAGCGACGAAGAGGTTGACAATCCCGGGTTTTTTATTTCGGTTAGGTGCGGTTATCTGTCAAAGTTAGTCTCAGTTCGGTACTGTTGCAAACTGTTACATGGGTCTTGATCAGTAGCCACTGAAGACACAGAGGGGTTGCTGTTCATAAATGGGTTTGTTGTAATTTGATTACTGGCTGCCATCGTGTTTTCTAGTGTCGTAATTGCCTCCTTCAGGGTAGTATTATCCAAGAACAATTATTTATTTTGCCGTTCAAGAAACACGGTATGGAAAGTCTGTTTATTATCTGCTTGTGGTCATTTCCAGTACAATAATGTCACATCTTAGTGAATGTATAGCCGTTCTCAAGTCAGCAATTACAGCTCTGTTGGCATCTTGTAAGCTGTTATCAGAGACACTGTCAGACTTACTAACATGGCGGTATACATGGCCAATGAAAATGTCTTCAATAATGACAGGTTGTTCACTATTAATATATAGATTTAAATTAAGTCAGTCCTTGGCATATGTTTATGCTGCACTGACTTTGTTAGAGTTCCTTCTTTTAATTGGGGCACATTGGGGGCAATTTGGAAAAGATTGTTTATACCAACTCATTCAATCTTCCCTATGATTTATATGATTCAGGATTTTTCCAACATACAAATCCATGGGTTCCCCGTCAGATAACTTATCCATGAGAGCAGTGTATTCCTGATTGGGAATATATGGATGCTGGGAATAACAAATAGTATCAGATTGTAAATCATTGTCGGTAGATAAGGGGTCATATTCGCTCTATATGTTATCTTCAGGTGTACCATGCACATAATGGAGACCATTTGTAAATATCAGTGCCCTCAACCGTTCTGGGCCAGTTACAGATCTTTCTTTTTGGTTTCTTCTGAAAAAAAACGGAGCGACTGCATTAGCAGCGGAAATCTATCAGAACTTAGTTCTGACATTAAATGATCGATAAAGTCCAGAAAACCAATCCATTTATTAGAACCTTCTGAGCGATTTACTTGTTGATGGCAGAAATATTAGTAACGTGCAAAACACTGGTATCACTTCTATTTGAAGTGAAAGGAAAAAGGATTTCTGACACAAGGTCTGTTGTTGATGTGTCTTAAACACACTCTTTATTGAAATTGGACAAAAGCTCTCTAAAAAATTCCCAAATCTATCCACTGTGTTATTTGCCGAAATGTTTTACCAAGCTGGAATAAGAAATTCACTTTTATAAACTCCTGAAAATATACGTTTCTTGCACACATAAATAATCTCACATTAAGAACAGGTACATTTCCAAAAAATCTGGAAATACGAACGTGTTTCAATATTTTTCTCATAAAGGTTGTAAATCACATCCAGATCCAATATTTGTTTCTTTAACTACTTTTCCAAAGTTTTTAGAGCGAATTATTCATTCTACTTCTGTCTCACCGATAATCATCTTTTCTCCTTCTATTATGGCTTTAGGAATGGATACTCAGCTGAATCTGTACTTATTAGAGTAAATGAATATGTTTTTAACAAATTCAAGAATGGCATCACGGTGGGAATGGTAGTCCTCGATCTAATGAAGCGTTTGAAGCTGTTAACGTCAACATTTCTTTGCAAAAGCTAAAACATTATGGAATTAATGACCCTGAATTACCGTGTTTTTCTGAATATCTCTCTAACAGAAACTAATTGGCTAGATCATCAATGCAGGTGTTCCATAAGTATCCATCTTGGGATCTCTTTTCTTTGTTATCCCTAAGTATCCATTTTGGGACCTCTTTTCTTTGTTATCCCCAAGTATCCATTTGGGACCACTTTTCTTTGTTATCTCTGTAAATGATGTACGCGAATGATACTGCATTTTACTTTGCTGACAAAAATGTTGACAAAATAAGATCACTTCTGCAGTCTAAGCTAACCAATGTTAGTGACTGGTCGAATGCCAACAAGTTAAGTCTTTAGAATGGCAAGACCAGCTCTGTGCTTTTGTGTTCTAGAAAAAGACGCAAAACTTGCTGACACTAATCCATCTCCTAATCTCAGCAATTAGATAGTTTCAAACTTTATGTCTGAAAGGACGCAACATGGCTATAATTGAAAATTCTGGGCGTAATAAATAACAGGAAGCAAATTTCAGACAAATGCAGATATAGAAAAACGGGTGTTCTCATACGTACTGTCAGTACAAGAGAGCGAGAGTATGTTGATATCGTATCTATAGATTCATTCATTACACGTGCTTATCTACTTGGGAGTAGGTTAAGCAGAACTCATTTAATTTAAGAGTTTACTGCCCGTCACAGTGTCAGTCGACTCGCCCTGCACCGTTGCGCGACTTGTGAGCAATACCCATTGTCGCCAAAGATGATAATACATATGCACTGACTTTTTTTTCAATCACTTTGCGCACATTGGTTTTTCCTTATATCCAATTTGCGGAGTTAGTTTTTTTTTTTAGTTTTCCGAAGTTCGTCTGTTGTTTCCTGCTCACCATGTAGAGGAACGCCTAAGAAGTTTGAACGGGATGATTTATTCTAATAACTTTAATGCTACTGTAATATTTCTGATAAATATACTTGTAACTATTTACAGTAACAATGGAATAAAATATATACCAGGCTGGGTATATAGTTGAAATCTTTAAGTGCCACGCATATTTACCTGCAAATGTCAAGAGTGCTTTATTTGTTTTACATCTTAAAAATGATATTATATTTGCTATACTCTTGACACTAGTGTTATTTCGTTCGAAATCTACTTTATATGTAGGTAGTTGCCTATTCTTAACGGAAATGTCCATAAAAAAGAAAGCAAATCGAAAGATGAACAAAGTAGACTCTCTTATTTATATGTTAGTGAGAGCTATAAGCTTTGACGTTACCTATATTTACAAACAATCACAACAACAAAAACCAAAAAAGAAAAAAACAAAACAAAAAAAAAAAAAAAAAAAAGAGAAAATAGAAAAACCCCTAAAGAAAAACCAAAAAACAAGTTCATTAAAGTGTGTCGGGGGAGAATGGATTATTATACTAACTGAGATACCCTCGTAAAATAAAGTGTTTATTATTATTGTTACACGCAAAGGGGTTCCTCTACCGAGCGAATCAAACACCTGCGTGAGGTCGGGCTGGAAGTCGCTTGTTTTCCCCTATTTCAAGGACTTCCCGACAACATTCGTTGCCAACTGGAAGTTCTCGTAACGCGCCCAGACTATGATAGCTACAATTTTTCCCTAATCAATCAAAAAATGACCACAATATCATAACTACAACTTGACATTTGCATGGCTTTTCTTCACATTTGCATGGCTTTTCCTTGTTAGCATTGCCGTGGCATGAAGCATACATGACACAATTCAAACACCCAATGCAGGGAAATACTAAAACTGCATCAGTAGAATCTTGTCTCTATTTATTTTTTAGGTACAGATAGGATAAGTTCTAAATATAATTCTTTACTAACATTTCACTTTTCATTATTAACCAATGATGGACCACCAAACCCGTATATTCTCTATTGTATCTGAACCCATTTCTAGACTGGTTCACAGTAGTTCTTACGAAACCAGTTCATGTCACTGCCAAGTCTCTTAACAACTCTAAGTATGACGTCTGTTCCTAGAAATTGGCTAATTACTTGGGCTTGGAAATATTTTCCCAACACCGACTTCCCATAATCAAACAACTAATCACTAAAATCTAACGAACCTACAAATAGAGACGTAAGTACAAATGGAACATACCCAAATTTATGACATTATTATTATTATTATTATTAATATGTTATAGGACATTATTTATGAATCGAAATCGTTATTCCCAAGTGAGCGCTATCTCACAGTCAACTGTCCATTTAGAACCATGAAACGAGCGCAAATATTGATCCCCTGGACTGCAAGCTGAAATAATAGTAGGTGAATAAACATTATGTCATTTCTTTGGAAATGCTATTTTATAATATTATTTAAAGATAATAATATTGGGAGCTGGAGGGCGAATTTCATCAAGTTCTCAGGCCATTTTACACATCAGCAACGTTCCCACTCAAACCTCCAATTATATCTGCATTTCTGAAACTTGAATAGTAAACGCAGATGGAAGAGTTGTGCAAAAAAACAAGCATGCATGGAAGCAAAACACGAGGAGTGCAAACACGCCCCAATAGAATAGTTCCTATATTTTCTATGCAAAAGATGCGAACAATTATCAAAAGAAGTATGATTTTGGCTGAGAATTAGATTTTTATCACCCAGTTCGCTGGATTCAAAATCTCAAATTGCTTTATAAGAAATCAATTAGCATTTTTAAAATAAAAATTGGCACCATGCTTTGTTTGTATTTTATTTTCGATTCCACTGATAATTGTATTTAAACACTGAAATGCACCAGGCCACCTTTACTTTGATCATTGTGGTTCTTGATGGCAGTCATTCCGGCTCGCTGGTTTTGCCAGCTGGAATCAGTCACAGACCACGTCCATGCACCGGCATACCCGCCGTTGTAGGAGTGTTCAAAGAGCTGTTGAATGCTCATGCCACCTCCGTGGTCCTGATTAAACTCGCCAATTACAACAGGTTTGTCTAGACCATAGTCCCCTGCATTTTTCTGTAGGAAAAAAGAGAGACAAAATGTCACTGGATGATACTGAAGGATAAAAGCACAATTTAACATAAAGAAAGATCCTCATTGTTTCAAATAATACGGTGATTAAATAAATCAATTACGGACATAGCCGTTCTTTATTAACACTGTATACAAAACTACGATCGGAAAAATGGACAAAAGTAGAGAAATTGGTACATGACTACCCGTATTTAAAAAATTTTTTTTTTTTTTTTACAGCAAATAAAAACACGATAGCATTTAAGTGTGATGAATGTCAAGTTCAGTACATAATATGCGTCCAACCGCCATCATCCGCTACCATCACCAGTCCCCATTATCCTTTACCATCATCACGTGACAAATTGCTTACATGAAGGAACAGTTCTTAAGTGGTAACACATGAAAGGCACCTAAAGTTATACTTAATAAAAAATATATTGCACTAAAATCAATGACTGATTCTCTATTTGTTATATTTTCTTCAAACGTTGCCTAAATGTATGCACATTTTTGCATCGCTTCTATCCGTGGCTTCCATATAAGTTTGTACTGGACAAACATCCTAGTTCTTATATATATATATATATATATATATATATATATATATATATATATATATATATATATATATATATATATATATATATATATATATATCGGTAACATTTTAATTTCTAAACAGGATAAATGCAAAGGAGAACCTGCATTGGGGAGACGCCATCAAAATGGTTGGCCGAATCAGCGTAAGTATGGACCTGGTAGAACGTCAATGTTCCCTGTTGGTAGGAGAAAGAATATTGTTAAATTATCACGCGTGTCTTGAAATATGTATCTATCGAACTGTAAAACGTGTAATTTAAAAAAGCAAATGAATGTATAAGGAATATTTTGTAGTTGATCTGAGACGAATCTTAAAAATTTACATCGTTAATTTCTGTTAAATTCATGCAGTTTTCAATTGTTTTATATAAGCATCAATGAGTTTAAACTTGTGATATGTTAACCCTTTTTATATTCCGTTTGTTTTTTTCACATCTACAAAAGAGGATTATTGGCTTTAATTAAAAACTTTCAATTAAATCTTTGATAAAACTTTCTAAAATACAGTCTTATTTAAGAGTAAATGTTTGCCAGAAGCATATTAATTTTCATCAAAGGTTTTATTGCAACGTAAAGCAGTCTCTCATAAAAATACAAGCGTACTTCTGAAAAACATTTTTTTCCTTATTAGTTTCTATCAAAAATATATATATCTGTCGTTATAGACAAATTGTAAATACCACCTTCATCGATTTAAACAAATTAAAGTTGTGACTTCTCGTGACAAAGTAAATTTTTTTGTTTGGACTTTATTCTAATATGAAGAAAAAATGGTAAAAAATAATTCAGGAAGAGAATATTCCTGTTGTCAGTGTTTTTATTCATAAACGCAAATTCTTGTTATCATTCTGTTCAGTTTCAGGTGCGATACCATAGTGTATTAAATATTTGCTCTGTGAATCACAAAAATTCGTCAAAAAATATCAGGCGATATATTAATCTGCTTTTAGCGTGTGTTACTCGTTTCTGGGAAGTATATGTGCCTGCTAATAGTGAAAAGTGTCCAAATGGTCCTTACCAAATGCTTCCCTCCCCCTCCCGCCTTGATAAGGCAGCTGTCCTTCCAGTAGTTATGGAAACCAAATTTGTCGGTGTTGGCTTTAGTATTCCAAGATCCAACTGTCACCATGGCATGTGGGTCCGTTCGCTTGATAGCGTCAGCCTGCCAGTTGATGAACCTGAAAAGCGTCTAAGAGTGGACTGTTTGTAAAATGATACCACCCACCCACATCATCTCACTACAGGAAAACTTATCTCCGTGGGAATCTGTCGAAGTCGTTGGAAAAAATCCTTCTTGTAAATTGGCCTTTACTAGTAATTGAATGCAATTAAGTTAAAAAAAACCCCAACAAATAGACAATATGTATTGTAACTGCATGTATAATTAAGACTTACTTCAAGCAGCCTCTGTATACAGGTGTGTACTATATATAGATTATGTTGTAACAGATTTGCGTAAATCATTAACTATCGACACACACACACACACACACACACACACACATATATATATATATATATATATATATATATATAATTTTTAACAATAAATATATTTTTCGACTGCGATTGGTTGAATATATTACAATAATGATGTAAAAATAAACATTTTCATGGACAAAAGAAGTTTTTGCAGTTGTCCGCTCTAGAATCAAAACCTCATCAACAATACCACTCAAACTAAATTATAGGTTAAAGACGGACTTCAAACTTGTTATCGCTATATGAATTCTCTGTTATGTATATTGAATCTATAATGTATGCTTAACTTGTTTTCGCTATATGAATTCATTGCTATGTATATTGAATCTATAATGTATGCTTAACTTGTTATCGCTATATGAATTCCCTGTTATGTATATTGAATCTATAATGTATGCTTAACTTGTTATCGCTATATGAATTCCCTGTTGTGTATATTGAATCTATAATGTATGCTTAACTTGTTATCGCTATATGAATTCCTTGTTATGTATATTGAATCTATAATGTATGCTTAACTTGTTATCGCTATATGAATTCCCTGTTATGTATATTGAATCTATAATGTATGCTTAGCTTGTTATCGCTATATGAATTCCATGTTATGTATATTGAATCTATAATGTATGTTTAACTTGTTATCGCTATATGAATTCCCTGTTATGTATATTGAATCTATAATGTATGCTTAACTTGTTATCGCTATATGAATTCCCTGTTATGTATATTGAATCTATAATGTATGCTTAACTTGGTCCATATAATAAGTCGCATTTTAAGTTTTGGTTTAGTTGTCAACAAGGTATTTATTGACATCTGAGTTCAAGGCCAGTCTTGTTGACAATTATTCACTACTAGTTTGTGTTGTTTATACAAGAAAGACACGTTTTGTTGCATTGTAGGTCATTAGAATATGTGTATTTAATAGGGACTTGATACGCATTTATTCATTCCTGTTTTCTAAATCAGTCCTTGCGACTCTATTTATGATCAGAGTTTATAGTTGTACTTAAGACATAATTCGGAAGGAATTATTTATTTGAACATTCATTGGAATTACCATAAAGTGCTCATTGACCTTTGGATATATATATATATATATATATATATATATATATATTATATATATATATATATATATATATATATATATATATATATATGTATATATATATATATATATATATATATATATATATATATATATATATATATATATATAATTTTTGGATATTTGTGGACATTCTCAAAGATATTCTGGATTGTCTCGTTGTGGTATAATAGGACATTCAAGACTATTCATTCATCCGGAACATTCATTCATTCGGAACATTCTGTAATTTCGGACTTGTGTTTATGACATTTAGGTTTATTTGGAATTTAACTCACAAATTGTAAGTGCCTTTTTGAATTTTCATTTTTAATTACAGAGAAATAAATTGTTTGTTGATTTTACATACGTTGATGGTTTCACTTTCTTTCTGCTACATTATTTTAAGACCTAGAGTCGTAAAATCCCATTAAATTCTAAGATATTATAGCAATTTTGAAAGTTTTGGCTATTCGGATAATCAAGATATGGACCGACGTATAATTATCACATGGCCGCACCATGTTGGCTTTATCCAGGTACTCCGAGACCAACTGAATTAAATCATGTCTCTTCCGGTAAAGTCGCACGGGTATATCGCGCTGGTGATACTGGTTGGGATGTACACCTTTTTATTCGCGTCCATATTAATCAGATTGTTTATATATTTTTGTATTCACTAAAGTTCTCAACACTATATATATATATAAGATATTAATTAAAACAAATATGGATACATACAGATTTTAAAAAATGCGTTTAAGCGATAAAGTAATTCTTCTTCTTCACACATAATTTATGCAAAATCCATACAAGATCTTCTTTTCTTAATTGAAATCCTGAAAATGTCGGCAACTAATGAAGAAAAAAAAATATTTAGAAATAGATAACTTCATTTATACACAAAAATATACAAATACTAATAATGTTATCTTTCTTTTTCCTTTTGATTTTTTAATTAGTGTGAGTAGCCTGCCATCTAAATTTGAATCGCATTTCGTAAACTCGGACAACAGATCGATCAAGGATAGAACGTGTCATTTGACATGGTTAAGTTGTCCCGTTATACATGATTCACAGCACGTGACAAAATTGATTTTATAATGATCGGAGGCTAAATTAATTTGATGAAATTTACGGATAACAGTTCTACACGCTTTACGTCATACTTCTTAATATATAAAACCATGTACCCAATAATTTGCGACTGAAGATGCAGCATGCTCGCTTACTCGTACTTGCAATACTAGTATTATACACACGTAGAGAGAGAGAGAGAGAGAGAGAGAGAGAGAGAGACAGACAGACAGAGACCACACACACACACACACACGACGATCTTATCGAATTTAACATCCCAGACAACACTAAAACGGCAATAACCAGATGTACCACTTACACGTCATAAATGCAGCGTCCTCTACTAAAACATGGCGAACCTACTGTGTCGGAAAAAAATTAGAAATTAAAGGCTGATTTCTCCTAAACTGGTGGGTCAAATGTGCTCAGATGTTACAGAGGTAATGAATAAAATCAGCTCTGTAGAATTAGTACATACTGTACTTTAGCTCGAATGTTTCCTTTAAGACCCATTTTGAGCAGTTCAGACACACCCGTGTTCATTCACCTCTTGCCGAGAATTTAAATATCACGATAGATACAGAAGATGTTAACTTGATGTAGGAAAAGTTCATAAACGATGATGTGCGCTTTGAATTGTGCAAGTGTTGAGGACATTCGACCACTGCAATCTGTAAATAAACATGTGTTAGCCTACGTAAATGACCATACAAGCAATGCTTTTAAGGATTACATCCCAGAGTACCAATGCGCCAAGACATTTTAAAACTACACATAGATTATTGTACGAAGTAGTCCCATGCCTTCAAAGGAATGACTGAAAAAATACTTCCTTTCCAACAGGTACACCCTTCCCCAGCTTTTGACATTTTGACACTCACGTCTTCTTTTCCATTATCGAGAGAATCAGCTGCATTTATGTTCACTACAGCTTCAGTCCATCTCTACCCATTTTTCATGCCATAATTCACTACATGGATCGTAGCTATTTTTAGAACGGACATAACAGAAAGTAAATTTGGAAAAGTTTAAAGTCTAAAAAATATCTAATTTACAAGGGGTCCCTTAAACATGCAGAAAAAAGTATGAAATAACTTCAATCAGGCAAGAAATACCAAACAAAAAAACAGTTAAGAGTTTTATAAATGTACAAACTATTGCAAACGTCGTAGGATTTCGGGTATACGAGAGTTTCATGTATCCTTTTCATATGAAGTGTTTCACATTTAGGATTCTCACCTCTGCATTTCTTGTGCTGTATAGAGATGTCCTGCCCATCCCGCACCACTGCCCGTTAGAGGACGCGTGTCGTAGCATGGGTCGTTGTTGAACTCCCCTGGTTTCAGCTCACCCTCCGGCTCATTAATTATATCCCAACCTCCGAGAGCCGGATGGCCATTAAGCCCTTTAACCATTGGTATCAGAGCTTTGTCTAGATGGATAGGATACAGCTCATTATTTATTTCTCTCTAATTACAAATGAAGAACTTTTGAATAATATCAACGGCAAGCAATTAATTTATTTATCGCATCACCCAAAATAAAAATAATAAAAAACGTGCTTTATGGAAGTTTTGATCCTAGGGTAACACATTCATTTGGTTGATCCTAAGGTTCTGAGAAAACATATTAGATATGAAACACATTCTTCCATTTCGCCCCATAATGTTCATACTTGTAATAAATGTGAATTTATATTTCAAGTGATTATGAACATTATTATTTTCTCCATTTTTAACGACTAAGATAGCACATTACAACTTTTAAAAAACCGGTTTCTTTGGTCACATAGTTAGGTGGTCGATCAGAGGTCCTCGACCACACATAAGCCGGTTTCTTTGGACATATATTTAGGTGGTCGATCACAGGTCTTCGACTACACAAAAGAATCCAACTAATTGTATTACTTAAGGCTTAGGTTTCGCTCCACGGTTTTCATAAAATTTCACACGTATGTCGTCTGCATGAAGTTCAATCTATGCGGTAAAAACTGTTCAATTCTGGAACTCTTTTCATCTCTTACAATCTCAGTTAAAACTCTCTATTTGTCTAGCTTATGGTTGCACCGTTTTTTAAAGTCACAATTAAATCGAGCTTGTCAGCTTGCAAAAATGCTTCAAAAATAGTTTAAGTTCGATATTTTGCCCTGTCCCTGTTCTGAGAAACGAATTTTCCTACAACTACACTCATATGGAGATTTAAGTTCCTTAATGTTCCTTTCTCTAGACAAAATTTGAAGAAAATCTGACGAGTTACACATTAGCAGCAGGGAGGGCGTACAAACCACATTGCGGGGCCAGAGGAAGTCTCAGCGGGGCTTTTTACCCACCGAGTAGGACCCCTTGGGCACGCAATGTTGTCCGCAAAGCCGCCCACCAAACGGCCCACCGCAGCGGCAGAGCCTTAAAATATTGATTCACATTGGCAGGCCACCGCAGGAGGGTGAAACGAGGACCCAAAACTCTCTTTATTTGATTTGTTAGTGTTTCACTAGTGATAGTCGTTGTGACTGCTGAGTTGTCTACCAACCCATGTAGTAGCTCGTAAATATCAAGGTCACTAACAGCTTCTGCCATCTCTCTTATGATGTTCTTCGTATGGTTCACTGATCGCCCGACTCTAAGTAGCACGTAGCCTAAGTACACAAGTGTTATGGCGTGGCAGGCGGCACAAGAAACATAAAGCTGTGACATTATGCAACATCGCAGGGAAGTCGTACATGGCCGAAGGGCCGAAAACGACTATAATGTAAGTGCATTCATTCAACATCGCAGGTGGAAACAAACAGGTAGGACGCTGGTGAGTCTGTATGCAGAAGGAGCTTGCCAAAACATTCCTTGTTAAGAAATTTATAGGCCTTCCCTCGATGCGAAGCCAGAATGATATTGTTTTCTCCGAGCATGTAACTAAATGAATCTTCGTCTTTGCAGTAGAAGAGGGATATCCACCAAGTCTGCTCCGGGAAATCACAGGCAACAGCGTTGTTCTTTTGTGTCATAATCCAGAGGCTGATGCCAGCTTGGCGGCTGACGTAGGCGAGTTTAGTATGTGCCGTCTCCTTATGTTGGATGCCATAAAAAAGGCACAATCGTCGAACAGAAAAATCATGGTGGTTTCCTCGAACATTTTAGCGAGCACACAAAGCAGGGCATCAAGATCAAGACCCTCAGGGTTGACCACAAATACTCCCGTGTCTCTTTTGCCGCGGGCATGCGGCCTATTGTACGACTTGTTGAGTCGTACAGTACGGCAGATAATGACAATTAAATCGAAGTCGTCCTTAAAAGCCGATTCCAGCAGTTCGTGGGCAAACACACTCTTGCCGCAGCGGCAGCGGCCGCCGATCATGGCGCAGTGTGGCTGTAAGTTATCAAATAAGAAGGGGATTGGGTTGCTGGACAGGCCACGAGGCTAGTAGATGGCTGACACAAACTGGTAATTTTGCATGTTGAACTGCACGTCCATGATGATGTATAAGTACATGTTTAACACGCCTGCCGCCTGGACCATTTTTTCGATTTGCAGCGTTACGCCTTCGCTTGCGTTTTCGATGCGTCCTCGTGACCTGTTGAGTGCGTGGTCTTCTGTCCACCTCATATCGATAACAAGGGCAAACCGGTGTTGGTAGAAGAAACCAATATCAATCGAGAGCAGGTCCGCGTCTTTGATAGACTCTCTAGCCATTCCTTTTAGGGCCTCTTCCCCCTGCTGGTATGGTGCTTGCCATAGATCTGGTTCGGGGCTCCCTCGATCGTTACCGACACCTTGTCGATAAGGGGGATGTGAAAATACTCAGTATCGCCTGCGAAATCAACGCTTTTTGTCACGTCATCCAAGAGCATATCACCTTCATGCTCTTTGTCGGCGTGTTCAGGTTGATGTTCAACGTATCTTCTCTCTTGTTTAACACCACCCCGCTATGGCGCAGCACCCGGGTGTACAGGATAACCACTTTCCCCATGTGCCGCTGCCGGATCATGCTTGTTATCTCTGCGTGGGTCACGACGTCGAACTCCAGAGAGATACCGCTGATAGTGTAGCTCGCCGGTTTGTTCGTTGTCTTGATCACCATGCCGTAGTCGTTAAACATCAGATAAAATGTAAGGGGCTCTGAAAGACCAGACTGGTAGTATGGCACGTGATTATTTAGCAGCTCGAAGTAGAGCGGCACAATGAATCGGTTCCCAGACGTCGTAGCGATTGACGCGTCAGGCTGGGTGGCGACAACGGCGTTGCCAGGGACAACGCGTATAGCGGCAGTGTTAACTTTCTGGATGCCCTGGTAGACCGCGCCGGTCCTCTCTTTTTCAATCAGCCAAAGATCTTTGTAAAAGCCCCAAATTCCGGCAGCGTTAATGCACGCCACCTCATTGCCCTCGAGCTTGATAAATATTTTCTTGACAATGGTGCGGCTCCTTTTTTTCACGATTGTACGGTCGGTGTCAACCGGCACTGCTGTGTCGCCGCTCAAAGCATTTTTAATGCCAGCCTGGCGGTACCAGCCACAATGACATCATTGCTACTGAGGTTGGGAAATCTTATAACAAGCAGCTGATTTTGGTCTATGGTGCTTGGGTTATTAGTCATGACGACGGTGCTCCGAGCTCCCTTTACACCGAGCGCGTGGCGGATGGAGAGGATTGGGTTGAGTTTGTTTCCGTATTGAGACATGCATAGTGCTATTGGAGTTCGGGTGCCCTTTTGCTAATAAGCGTGCGTAGTTGCTTGAGCAAAAATAAGGCTGAATGGGGCTTTGACTTTGAAATGACGGGCCGGAAGACGCCGATGTGCTATATTTATCGACCCTCCCAGTGATCAGGATATACAGGATTTGGAAAGCCGGCTACAAAACTTTCGTGCAGACGATTCAATAACAGCGAAGAATGAACTTTGCAATAAAAGGGTTGACGCCTTCTTTAAGGCCAGTGGCATGAACGACAGGCCTATCTATGCCTTCTATGCTGTAGAAAATAATCGATTAAGACTTTGGAGGCATAACATAGATCTTGAATACATAAATGGAGGGACTGTTAAGCCTTACAGGCTTTCTTATCTAGAATAGAGCGATACAAGCGACATGTATGAAAAACGAAACATACAACGGCCTAAGAAAGACAGAAAAACAGCACAAAAACTGGTAAATATGCAAAAAGAGTTGCCAGCAGATACAAGTGGACTCACCGATGCCAAACTCCTCGCTGCGGCGGAATCCGAGGACATATCGATCAAAGAAGCGGTAGCACCGGCACATGAGAGCCTCCCGGTACAAGAGCTCCTGGGTATCGATGCGGCGCTTCAAATAATCCGTAGTGAGCTTCTCAGTAACATCTCGAATCTTACAGAACTCAAAACCTACATGATCGTAGAAACGTGGAAGAGGAAAGAGAAGAAATTATCCAGAAGATACGAGATCGCATTAAAACACAAGACGAATGGAAATCGAACCGAAAGGCCGCCAGCGCTAACCAAGAAGACCGTCGCAGCCAAATTTCCCGGATTAGGCAGGCCACCAACAAGTTTTTCCACGAGGATACAACACTTGCAGAGCGGATGCGAACCTTCTTTTGTGAGCAGGGAATCACTATAGCCTTGATTCTCACCGCGCTGGGGTTCATCATAAGCACGATTGTACTCGCAGTCAGAGCAGGAGGCGGTGGTGGCACAACGCAACGTCCAGCCCCGGCACCTTAAGAAAGATTCCGACGGCGCAAAAGATTGGATAAAAAGCATCTGGAGCAGCTGGCCGGGATGCTGAACACGCTAGCAGAAAAAGCGGCTGCGTCTCTGCCCGGACTTATGGGGTTAATCGTGTCGTTCTTGCTGAGGACTGCTAGCAATGCCATCGACTGGTTGGCCGGAAATCTCGTGGTGCTTGTCACCACGATAGCTGTCGCGTTCTTTGTCGTTCTCAGCTCTCGCTATACAAACAAGCGAGAAAGTTAGGCTTTCGCGCTCAGTAGAACAAACCATATTGCTAAAATTCCACCGCGATGCCGCCCACGACTAGTGCCGTTTTACTGGCTTCGTTGTCTTCGACTTTTTTCGATGCCCACACTGTCGGAACGACATGCATTATGCCGGTTTTCGCTACAGACGAGGGCGGGTAGAATCCCACCTCTTCATTCTTTGTTGTTTGGGGTTGTTGCACTCTGCTTTGCTCAGAGACCTGTCCTGGTTACCTTTCCACCTTGACGTTGACATTGGTCCCGACCATCATTTCGTCGGTCGCCTCCTGAATATTGTCGTTATACCCCATGTATGTGCCAACTTTAAGCTCCATGGCAGACGGGATCATGTAAAGGCCGCCACAGAGGACGTAATCTAGCTCTGTGATCGCGTCCTGGGAATTAGCTAACGACTCTGGAACGTCGTCAGTGCAGGTGATTTCTGTGTTTACGATCCTGACACATTCATTTTGTGGATCGAGTGCCTTACCTACTACGATGGTCGAGGTAAGCGTCTTGGTCTGCGCGCCAAGCATTGCCCCCGCATACGCCCGGACGCTACCGTTCACGCTGTACGCCAGCCCGCGTGAAACCTGCGACATGCCCAGCATGAAGTACACAAACCCATTTTTGGTCACTCCTACCTCTTCCTGCGCGAAACATGCGACGTGCTGTTTTCTGCCTGCTGGCTGTCCGCTCATGCAATGGTCGGTTTCAAATATAGTGGTGTCTCGCACGTAGGTGGGGAGGTCTTTCCATATGCCCGGGCCAGTTCGGTAGGCTGCCGCTACCCCTCGGGAATGTAACTGATATACATCGTGCCCAGGCCGTTGTTTATGCCACGCTTTATCCGCCAGTCGTCCCCTATATTTTTGAGAAAGTTATTACAGATGGCCTCGTATTCTTTCATGTCAATGTCGTTTTCGAATGCGTTCCACCCTGTATCGCCCGGAATGGTGCGCTTCATCTGACCGAGAATCTTTCTCACCTGGTGAAAGCATTAGAAGCTTTGCGTCAACGATTCGTCGAAGCAACCTGCAACAGGTTATTGCGAACGCTGAGGCCACAACCGGTCATTGGGCACACTACGGGAAAGTTTACTTAATTTTGGCAGAAGCTCATTTCATAGTCTGCATTTCCTGAGCTCCAGTGGTTATAAACCTCTTCGTTTTCGACGAGGGACAGCGCTTACTTTTCGAACACGTGGAGAAATTTATCGTTCCGGAATGAGACGTCATCACCAGAGTTAATCAACATCGCTCGACTCAGTGTTCAACTCGCTCATATATCTGGTAAACACAACCGAGAATATTCTTGATGGGAAAAACAGTACCCTGCTGCAAGTTATTCCTGTGAGTGGTGAGTCCTACGGAGATACGCGCACCTTGTCCTATAGAAAATCACACTGGCGCAAATTATGTGAAGGCGCCATCCATGAGTTCTCGATACATATTTTAGACAAAAAACAAACCAGTTATTATGCTGGAGTGCACTATCACCCTTGAAACTAGGCATTAGTGCTCGCACAAGTGCGAACGACAAGCACTCTATGAGTCTAGGTGATCCTGGCTTTTTTGGCCGTGGCGCTGCGAGATCTTCAATGCCATCGCTCCTGTTTGCCCATGAGGGCAAAATTCTCGACCGCGAAGTTGTCATTACTAGCACGGCCAGCGTGGGCACTAGTGCCGTCTTAAAAGCTGTGTACTTAACGGTCGACAGAATCACGGTAGTTGGTGGGGTTTACGGCAATAAATGCGTCCTGCTTGTATCGCTGGGATTCAACGCAAGACTTTCGAAACGTTGGTGGTTTAACACTCAGCAACGACAACTACACGATCATCGTCCTGGGCGCCGGTTTTTACTTCATGAAAACTCACGGGAGACGCGGTGACGAAACGTGGGCATCGCTTGTAATCCGTGTAAACGGAGCCTTAATGGCACATGATAGCAATTGTGCCGTTTTGGGTAACGTCTCACACGAGAGCCTTACAACTAGCTTTGCATCTGTGTTTGCCGCCTGTCACACTATTTGGTGCGAGGACAACAACGTCGACGCACAGCCGACGGGATTTTCAGCTACTCTAACCATCTTTGGCTTTCGCAATTAGAACTCACGTAGTTTTAAACACACACACACACACACACACACACACACACACACACACACACAAAAAAACATACTCAAGAACGAGCCATGTGTCAGCAGCTAGATACATAACACGAATCATTGGTGCCACCTGCCAATCTTGATATCAACGACGGAGTACTGGAGGAGCTCGAACAGCAAGTTGACATCGACAAGAAATAAAAACCTCTGGTGGAAGAGTATCTGCACCAACATAGGGTTGACAGGTACCGGTTCAAATTGGGATGAAACGAGGATGCAAAACAAATGAATATCGAACATTTGGGTTACCCAAGAGCACCCGAAGTTAACCCTCGGTCAGCTAGGGGAATTGCGCTTTCGCTGCAGCTGGAACAAAACCAAAAAGTAATGCCCTCGGCTGGTCGCTATCGTGATTGTTTCTACAATGGAAATGTGGCATTTGGCAAAGCGATTTCGGCCATAACCTCTCCTTCTGGATACGTAATGCTCTCTATCAAACGGCTCACCAGACCAAAGAACTCTGTGATTTTTGTAAAAAAAATATGTGTTGCCACATCACCGTGATCGGTCAGAAAAGCCAACAGGCGCAGGGAAAAACAACCTGTGAATAGAAAGCACGCTGATTGTGACTCTTGGCGAGTGTGTTGACAAGGTTTTTACAGAACTTAGCATTTCCGGATCTAAAGATATTAAGGGAACTTACATTTTCTTTCACTACATCGCCCTCTTGCCAGTACGCAAAAACGACCTGTTAGAGGTGAGTGCCCGCGTGACAGTTAACCCCATCCCCCCACCTCATCAGATCATTTAAACTTTCATATCGGGATCCTCATAGATGAATTATAATGTCGCTATATAGAGACACTCCAAGATTCACGAGAGTTTCGCCTGAGGAAAAAAAAAAAGAAGCAAAAAAAAAAATTAAAAAAGAAAAACTCAGATTTCGAAAACGCCCTACAAGCAGAGGTCCAACAGCGCTGCGGCTTTTACAAAAGGGGTACCGCGCGGAGTAAACGTGGTTGATGGCGTGACACCATACTAACAGCCGCGTCTCTGATCACCGGTGTGGCGGGTATCGGGATTCTGTCAACCATCATTGCCACCCACATCGCGCTTGCACTTGTGGTCGTAGCTCTGGCCTGCGGGCTGGTGTCCGTGGTTGGAAATTTTGTATGCTGGAGACTCTCCCTGAAGGCAAAAAACATGACGAAATCTGAGTCCTAGCGGAAACCAAACTGAATACTATAACAGATCATATTTCTCAGGCCCTGCAAGACAATTTCATCTCAGATGATGAGTTTAACCTCATCCTCGACAAGTATTACAAGTATTCAACCTTAAGAAACGAAATACGGTCTGCGTCGCACAAGACACACGCTTCGGTCGCCATCGACGAAGTGGCAGAAAACGCGTTGATTGCCCACTAAAGGGCCGAGACCAACATGGAGCCCTTGAAACAACTAACTACGACTGGGGATGCCTGATAAGATGTGTAGTGCCCGTCAAAACAGTGGCTACGTAAGTTAGCCGCGGCGACAAATCCGCCGGAACAGCAGCTTTCCGCCCCTCATCCCACCACCAGCGCGCCTCCACCATACGATGCTGTTTTTAATAACGGAAAAAGGCGGCGACAAAACGATCTATTTTTGAGCCTGCTTTTTTAGTACCTTAAAAGAAGCATAGCTGCCGCACGAGCTATCGCCTTTATTCGATATAGCCTGCATGTTTTCAGTAAAAGTTCGTGAACTATCAATATGTTAACATTTTCGTTAAGCCCCGTATATACCCAACCCCACTACAACCAAGGCTGTTTCAATTAAAGTTCTTAAAGGCACGAAGGCATCAATAAGAAAGCAGCCAGGACATATTTTAGCTAATGGGCTTACTAGAAATCTATAAATAAGCGTTGGCAAAGATTAAAATTATAATGAAAAAAAAGAACATCTGCTAGCCTATATTTGTCAATCATAGGACAGTCCTCCTCTGGGTTATGGACTTTACCATCCCGGACAGAATTCATTCCATGGTGGATGTCGCCTCCACTGATTACATACGTGTTTGAATTCAAACCATATGGAGTTGCTAGGGTGAAACGAATCTAAACATTATAGAGTAATTCAAACTATACACCATCACGTGTTTGAATTGAACCCCCACTTGAATTTCTAGGGCGAAACGAAACACTTAGAATTCCGGAAGTAATTCAAACTAGATAGCAGTTACTCCCAGTGGATGAAGCAGGTGTGTTTATGTCTGTATGTAACCAGTTTTGAGTAAATTCGGGCACGCACTCGACTTTCATACTAGAGAACGAACTAACACGAGCTAACAGCTATCCCCAACTAAATAAAAAAGACTTCAATCCGCATACAAGATTCAACCATTCAGTGGTTGTGAGGCTCTGATCCAGTTTTCAACCCATATATCATCACGGCTGACAACTCACTTACACTGTCCCTTTTTTAATTTTTAACAAAAACTGTCTCGACTAACTCCAAAATTCACCTGAAGGTAAAATAAAATATTAATTTTTAGCAAAACCTGCCTGTCTGTGTCATCATCTCTGTCACTGTGGGAAATATCAACTAATTTCAACCCACATATTTCCCACACTGCGAGAAGGTCTAATTTCTTTACAGTGGATTTCAGCACATATAGGAAACTCCTTTGCATGTGCACACTAATTTTTTTTACTATGGACCGAAATGCAACTGTGCTACATCGATCAGATGACAGAGACATCACTAAATTTACTAAGGTCAAACAGTCCATATAAATTGATTATAATGCGCAGGAGACGTGAATGGTTCTGGCCAATTTGAATATGCCCTGTGAATTCGTCAAAAATGTTTCTATTGACTGCATGTCGTTTTAAACTTTTAGCAAACAGAAGGCTTAAATATTTTTAGCGGTCGGCCTAAATTATACAATGTTTAAACCTGATGCGCCTAGTCAGGCGAGTCGATATAGTAAACACGCTTGTCTTTATCAATTGATAAGTTAGGAGTGCGGTGGACTGAGTGTTTTAAAAATAACACCTGAGTAATGTATAATCAATATGATTATAACAGGATGTATGCCGAAAAAGAATCGAAACGCCCGGCTGGGTCTAAGGCCCTGAACCTGAACTCTCTGATTTTATACCCCTTCTTCTGGCCAGCAAGCATATGAAAAGAATATCTTTATTATCTGCGGCCTTGCAGTAGCTGGAGTTATTTATAAAAACTTGTAAAGTTTGTTTGCGCAGCACACATAATCAATGGGTCTATGTGAAGAGCTATGGAGCAGGCTGCACTCCGTTAACAATCAGGTCGTATTTTTAAAAAATTCGGTTCTACGGCCGCTAGCAGATGTTGACATCCGTCCGCTTGTATTTTGGCGCGACCCCAAGCATGGAACAAAAATCTTATCATTTTCGCCCAAAAGGTGCAAATTGAGAATGACTTTGCGTGCGAGTTCGAATAGCTTGGCTGCCAGATAACAGCAGACATGCTTGAACAGCTGAATCATCAACTACATCGCATTAATAATTTGCATTGATCTCAAGCCGCTGAAGCTTCTAATCTAAATAGTAACAAAAGCCTGGTTTCTTGAAGGTGGGGGGGGGGGGAGTGTATCTGCCGGTCTTCAAACAAAAAGCGTTTCGGGTCCTCCTTTAACCCTCCTGTGGTAGCCCGCCGATGTGAACCAATATTTTAGGGCTCTGCCGCTGCCGTGGGCCGTTTGGTGGGCGGTCTTGCAGACCACCTTGCGTGCCCAAGGGGCCTCCACGGTGGGTAAAAATAACCTGTTAAGACCTCTTTTGGCCCCGCAATATGACTACATTTTTAATTTCATTTCAAACATTTGATACACATAAAACCGAGCATTCACTCTGAGCGCATAGTTTCGTATTTGAACCTTACGATAATCATACTGAGCTAGATATCCGCAGCATCTGGTACATATTGAATGCTTAAGCAAAACTGATTCGTGCCAATATAAGCATTCTTGGATTCTACTTTAAATAACACGTGTTTCCATTGATCTAAAGTAGAGATTCGCTTTTAATTTAGTAATTTACCCCTGTGCAAAATAGGAAACTGTTACGTGGAACCTTGTTGTTGTTTCCTTTCGACTGAACCAATCAGATTCCTTGAGGATCATGGTGCAGTAATATTCTTATAATTTAGATCTGTGAGATATCTAGGGTTACTGCGTCATACCTATATAAGACTGAAGCTTTCCAGTGTCCCTGATGAGGCCATCCAGTCTGCTGTGTGTCTGCTGGTTAACTGCAGCATTCCATAGGGTGAAGAAAACGAGAATCTGGTGATTCTGGGCGGCTTGCAAGTATTCTTTCATCTCGTTAACTAGATTGTGAGCCTGGTCAGTGCCGGTAACGTGACCACTGCCGTCAAACTGAGGAGTACTTTCCCCCTCTATGTGGACCCAAACACCTGTGTAGAGATAGACATATTTTTTTTTCTTACCAAGGCTTAACTTGTATTTAGTTAGACATTCTGACAATTTACTTAGAATATTTATTCCTCAAAACCGCGAGATACAAGTTTTTGAAATGGAACCTGAAAATGTAATTTTTCTGAAATCTTGCATGATCTCATATATAAAACTACTATCATGGCCATTTGAAATATTTTTGCACTAACGCTATTTTCATGGAATTAGCTTTTAGTAGCAAAAGACCTTTTTGCCACATCCGAAGTCTTTTATCTCCAAGTTGCTTCCATGCACACCCTACTCTGACTTAATTGTAGGTATCTTGATCTTTCTATCTGGTCATTAAAGCTCACATGTTGTATTTGAATGAAACAATTTTTATTTCTTTCGTGTTATGTTTCAATCATTTATTACGAAATAAGTAATTTTTGCAATACTGATGATAAATTGAATTTACAAGTCAAAAGGATAATCATCTAAAATATCAAAACGAAAGAAATTATATATTGTTACGTAGAGAAAAGGGGTAAACAGATAGGTGCTGCCTTACGTATGGAGTTGCCACCGGCAGCTTGGATTTCTTGCAGTGTCTGCTCGAACTTTTGCTTGGCACTCTGGTACTGGTGGTTCCCAAAGTCGTGGGCATAGTTAACCCATGCTTGGTTTGTCCCAGACAAGAACACATTATGCCCATCCTTAACAAAGTGTGTCCCTTGCACCCCAAGACGACCTATTAGTGTCAGAATAAGAATAAACACGCGAGTAGTAAATAACCGTTCAATGTTGTCTTTCAGACATAGACTGCCTTATTCTTTAAGTGGTATCTTTGTAGCCATGGCGATTTCAAAGTTTTTCTTTCTTGTGACGATTACACGTTTCCTTTTGCGGTCACTATTTTCTGTAAGCTCGCTTGCATTCTTTATTATTACATTTCTTATAGATATATGGTATACATAACAGTAAAATTATCAATAAAGTGTATTTCCTGTTGTGTTTATTTGTTTATAAAAGCGCTGATATGTCTCTACTCAGTCTTACCATCACATTAAATTTAGACACGTATGAACTCAAAGGAAAGTTAAATCTAGTTTGCAATATTGATTTAGAATATACGTGGACTTGTCCATCCTCTGAAATGGATATACTTTGTTGGTATACACAAAATGAAATACTTTAAAACCGAGGTGGATCTACAGAGTCAGAGAACGTTTAATTCAACATTTTATGGCATGATTATTTTATATGCAGGAAAACAGTACAAATAGGGTATTTAGTAAAATTGTAAAGTTAAACAGTGGAACTAATTGATACATCTATATATCTCTGAGAGACATATATTCAATTTGAACAAATTATCAACCTCTGTGCAGTATTTTCTGTGTGGTTAATTTGTTCTCTCGTTTCTACTCACCTGCACCTGCATATGAAAAAGTGAGAGCCACGCACAAAAGACCAGCGAGTACTTCCTGTAAATCAGACGTTTTAACATACAAGAAGTAAGAAAAATTATGTCATAGGTAGGACAAAGTTATGTTCACTAGCTAGTACAATCGTTCATCTCCGTAGTTCAATATGCATAATACATAATCTAGATGACCATAATGATTGGTATTTTCTCTTTCTCTCTCTCTCTCTCTCTCTCTCTCTCTCTCTCTCTCTCTCTCTCTCTCTCTCTCTTTCTTTCTTTCTCTCTCTTTCGTGTATATTATAACAAGCAAACTTAATTAAATGTTCTTATTTCGAAGATATCTACCATGGAAAAGCATAAATGTTTACACTGTCTTAGTCTGGATTTATGTTCTAAGCGGAAGGTTATGAACCCGAATTTCACTGATAAATAAAATCAGGCAAAAGGCCCTAAAATCAACTGCAACCTAAAGCTAAAACAGTGATTCAGCATGGTGTTCTCATGTTCATCACAACAGTTTATATATTTAGGTAGAAGTTCCCAGATTGCTTGATAATGGAACAAACAGTTCAAGGCAAACCTAAAACGATACCTTCAACTAGCTCAAAATGTGTTATAGAATAAACAGAAAGAAAGAAAAAAGGCAAACCCACTGCACGCATCCTAAGGAATGATTCAACTCTCAATATGGAATCGATTACACAAGAATCAAGTCGAGAGTTTATATAATAAGTCTTAAATACCTTTATATCTTATCAAAATTCAGTCCCAAAATAGGGTCATGAATACAACAGGTGTAGAGCAGATCACGAATTTGCTCGGCGTAAAATGACATCCATTACTTTTCATAGCTATGCAGAAATAGAGCAGTATATGTCACAATCTTAGAATACCTCAGATTTTAATTTTAATTTTGTACTATCCATTATTTCTGTATTCAATATGTCATATTGAAAAGTGGATATTGTATTTTTGTTATTTATTTATATAGAGCACACAGAAGTTTATTCAACAAGACATTTCTATGGTACAGTTTTCCAGAGAATTAGCGTATCGGGTTTAGAATGAAAGAGGAATGCAGTTACAAAGTAAGATTGTTACAACCTATACATAAATATGTACAAAAATTTTAAAAGTAAACTGTTACAACCTATACAGAAATATGTACACAATTGTAAAAGAGAACAACTCAATTATTTTCCATTATTTTTTCCTTTCTTTTGATTTATTCAACTCTTTTAGCTTCCTTTTACTTTCAATATGATAGAATCTTGTCCGATGTATATTTTTTCTTCTTTCAGTGACTAATGATAGAATCTTGTCTGATGTATATTTTTTCTTCTTTCAGTGACTAATGATTGAATCTTGTCTGATGTATATTTTTTCTTCTTTCAGTGACTTATGATAGAATCTTGTCTGATGTATATTTTTTCTTCTTTCAGTGACTAATGATAGAATCTTGTCTGATGTATATTTTTTCTTCTTTCAGTGACTAATGATAGAATCTTGTCTGATGTATATTTTTTCTTCTTTCAGTGACTAATGATAATTGACCTTATGCATTTACGTATTAAATATATGGGTACCTAAATAACACACGTGGTAGGAAACCGTGTCTTAAATTACCATGGAACCAGATTGTAACATCTGGTCTTTCTTTGGCACTCGTGTAAAGCTAAGATCAACATAAAACCAACAAATTCGTTATATTTAGTCTCAACTTTTGGTGAAATAGGGAACAGATTAATGAAAATGTCGTCATCAATATTCAAATTTAATAGTCTGTAACAAGAATCGATTAGAAACGTTTAGTTGGTTCTACTCTGCATATACACAAGAGAAAAGGTAAGGACAAACTTTCTGTGGATAGTCTGGAGATTGAATTCTATCCAATAATGGCTGTCATCTAAAGGTTACACTCATCCAATAATGGCTTCGCTGTCACTTAAAGGTTACAATCATCCAATAATGGCTTCGTTGTCACCTAAAGGTTACAATCATCCAATAATGGCTTCGCTGTCACCTAAAGGTTACATTCATCCAACAGTCAAACACCTGGTAGTTGTTTCCCATGACCTACTGCCGAGGTAAGTAAACTTGATAAAGATGTTTCTCGCCGTTATCAGTTATTGAGAGTAATTATATTTCTATGTATGTATGTATGTATGTATGTATGTATGTATGTATGTATGTATGTATGTATGTATGTATGTATGTATGTATGTATGTATATATGTATGTGTGCATATGGGTTTAACGGCACATCAGATTTTTATATAAACCTAACTCTTTTTAAACAAAGTCAATACCATCTCAATCGGACGCAACCCAAGTTTAAAAGGTTGCCACTATCAGTCGTCTCTTACGATAAGGAGGAGGGCGCATAAGGCCTATTATATATAACAACTTGGAATTATAATGTGGAACTCTGGAGGATTGCATTAATCGTTAAAACAAAAACGCCAGTAAAAAAACACAGCAACGCTAATTAATTTGGACCTCGTAGCTATGATGACTGTGAAATGCAATAATAACCGAACTTCAAGGTCTCAGTTCACTTACTGAAGGTTGCGACAGGTAGTTTTGGCAGTACTCGCATACATGAAACCTGATATAATGTACTAGTATTTAGAGATAATGCTACGAATAGGGTGAGAAGATCAATTTTGATATATTTAAGAAAACAAATATAAAATTATATCCATTTCTCAAGGAATGAATTATTGTCTGTTCTTAAAGAGTAAGGAATGAAAATAATTCACTTATCCTTGAAACTGTATTATTATTATTATTATTATTATTATTATTATTATTATTATTATTATTATTATTATTATTATTATTATCTACCTAAAGAGCATAAAATATAAAATAGTACATAGGCATTTGGAGAGCCTAGACCAGCTGATGTGTTAAGTGCTTACACGCGTTATTATAACTATGGAGTATGTACTGTTGAATACTGGAGAAAATTGTCACCTGATGAAATTAACTGAGTGGTAACAAGCTACGAATAAGCACGTTGGCTTATTTCGTTCTGTAAGATAGCAATGGATTAACAGATGAAGGTATACAAATAAACACGTTGGGCTTATTTCCTTCTGTAAGATAGCAATGGATTAACAGATGAAGGTATTGCAATGGATTAACAGATGAAGGTATAGCAATGGATTAACAGATGAAGGTATTTCAATGGATTAACAGATGAAGGTATTGCAATGGATTAACAGATGAAGGTATTGCAATGGATTAACAGATGAAGGTATTGCAATGGATTAACAGATGAAGGTATTGCAATGGATTAACAGATGAAGGTATTCAATGGTTAAGTCAAAGCATCAGATCATTTGTACTTTGTGCTCAGTTTCAAACAGAACATTTATTACACGGTATGTATCCAAGATTTATTAACAATGTTATTTGAGAATAACATAGGCATTCAATTTGTTAATATTCATTAATTTTTTCTTTTGTTCAACCTAAGGACCTAAGCAAATCACCTCCACCTTTTTTCGTACCTACAGAGTTAGGTGTTATCCTTTTATTTGGCCTACCTCTTTTTAGACAATTGTATTGAATGTTTACCTACTTCATGGTAAATATAATGTTTTTCCCTCAATTTTTACATTGATATTCTGTATCATATATATTTAAACCGTTGTTTTAAAAATTCTTTATATTAATCTACTAAAGTTGTATGTACAGGCGTTTATATAGGAATTTGAAATGCCTATTTAGATAAAGTAATACAAGTTAAATTATCTTCCATTATTCATCCAAATTTTGTTCATAGACATCATCTTCATCGTAAACAGGATTTTCAAATGTATGACTAAAATCTTCTCCACCTTCTGCCATTTTAGCACTATTTCAGTGATAGATAAACTACTTGAAAAAAAGATTTAGGTTTCATTGCAGAGAAAAATAACAGTTGCGCAACTTCCCATAAAATTAAAGAATACAATCAAGAATTTAAAATTAGTATAGCAAATGGAACATACAAAGAGATAACTGGCAAAACTTTAACTGACAAGGAGTTGGAACAAATTCGGCGAAAAGCAGACAAAGAAAACATATGAAATCTTTCCAAGATCAGCCTAAGTACCTAAATCATTGTTAGATATTGTCATCCTATCAGCAACAGCTTTTTCTAAAAGTTAATTTTTTGAATAAATGACATAGAGTTAAAAGAAGATTACAGGAAATCAAATAGTATTAGATACTTTACTGGATTTTTGATATTTAAGTTAGGTTTATGTCTGTCAGCACTAAGTGCTAACTTGATAACATTCAAACATATTAATTTAAAGAAACAAGGAGAGGAAAAACAACCAGTAAATACCAAACACGGAAAAAAATGCCAAGTAAATATAAACAGCATGTTTTGTAATTCCTGCATTTTGTAAGACTCTTAAGAACTGTTCTTCGTACATGATTGTTTGTCTATTATGTAGTAAAATCGCTAAGAAAAACACAAAATGAGATAAAATAGACAAATTAGACCAACGATTATTCTGCATAATCCAGTCAATATTACAGCTGTGAATTTTAAAGGACCCCACTTTTTATTATGTTCTAGTATTTCGTTTGTTGTTTGTTTTTTATGTGTGTGTGTGTGTGTGTGTGTGTGTGTGTGTGTGTGTGTGTGTGTGTGTGTGTGTGTGTCCATGAAGCACCTTTAGAGTTATTATCACTAGCCTTTGTGTATCTTGTATTCGACCAATGAAAACATTTTGTTTTTTAAAGTTTTGGATCAAATACGTCAAACGAAACACATGAAATAACAAAATGGAAATCATCATCTCATATACATTTAGGTTTAGTCAAATTCCACCATCTACGGCAAAAATCATTAGATGGACCACCCAGTATTTTTAACCTTGTTTATTATCTGATGTTTTGATTCACAACCGGTAAAATTCTAACTTTTGTCATGCAAATTAGCTTAAACTTTTTGTCGTTGTGGTAACTTCCTCTATGTAATTTCTGTCGTATTCATTCCAGTGTGTTCTGTTTTTCTTCTTTCCAGTTCGTAGAGTAGTCTTTATTTTGTGCTCCAATTGTTCTCATACTCCTTCTAGCATGATTTGCAATAGAAAGGAGTAACATTACATTCAGTTATGTCGTTATTTATTTTCTCATTCTGTACGTGTCTTATAATCCATCATTTATATTTCACATGACGATTAAAAATCAAAATTTTTAAAATATTATTTGTTTATAACTAGCTTTTAATCATGTTTGTTTTAGCTTGCGTTTTTTGAAACATAAATCAAGTGATCAAAGTAATATATAGATGAAATTAAGCTTGAATCAAGGCTTAAAAAAGTAACACCACAAAAGAATAAAGATCTATGTAGAGCCGAACTTGAACTGAAACTTTGACTAAAATCAAAAGAATTTTAAAAAAGCAATTTTAAAAAAAAACTTAAGATGGAACAACAACTGAAGATGAAAAAAGACTGTTAAACAAATGGATGTATTACTGCATAGGTAGTGCTGTTGTTGTTATAATTTTGATGTTAATATATACAAATTGCACAGGAGGTTACATTGGGTACCTGATAAAACACACCAAGAAAAACCTAACGAACAACCTCAAGAAAATAAATTAGTTACTGTACCAAAAGAACAACACAATTAGATTCCAGAATATTCTGAGCAACGCAAACATTGTCGTGAACTTTCACAGCAATAATTAGTGAGGAAAACAACATATACTCTATTATCTATCATGCTGCGGTTGGCATAGCTCCCATAACCTTATACATCATGTTTTTGAAGAAAACAAAAGATATTTCGCATGTCGATAGCTTACGTAGTAATTTTGAACTTGATAAGGCATTAATATTTATTGTTCCAATTTCGTTTAGTCAGGTTACATTTGGCTTTGGTATATCAATCTCGATCCTATCTGACAAAATAATTAAGCATTTAAACAGATCAATCTTAGTTCATGGGAGAGAAACACCTACGCCTCCAAGAAACAGTTGTATGTATTTCATGTTGCAAAAGATCAACGAAGTTAAGAATGATTCGGTGAAAGTGATTGAGCATTATAGAGGTGTCAGACAGAAATATTAAACGTCATATAAAGTTTTGAACTGGGTAGAAGTTAGCATGGCTATCGTTTCACGTGGTATGGACAGAATAGCTGCTGATTTAGGATTTGAAGGGATAACAATTGGAATTATTATACCTCAGGCTTTTACTGAATTTGGTGCAACTTTACTTGGGGTTGTTCCAAAAGTTTTCATGGAAAAGTTTATTTACAACGAAGTTAAAAAACAGTATGAGAAAATTACTTTTGCAATTAGTCAGCTAAACAGTATCGGTGACAGGATACACAATGCAAAACGTGACAATCAGGTGGGTCACGAAGAGTTTAATTTGATAGCAAACGAGTATATCATATACAAGGATGCGAAAAATGCAATAGGGTGGAACGTCTCCGACACAGAGAGACAAGTTACTGAAAAGCTGAAAAAGACATTTAGAGGAGGGAAATTAACAGAAGCAAATAGAATAATAAAAACATGTCTCAAATTACTAATGGAAATCTATATTACGATAGAGGGACGACTTGAAAAAGAAGCATGTTTTACAAATTCAATTGATAATAATGTTAACCTATCAATATCATTACAGAAAATATATTTTATTGTTGGTTTTTATAATATTTCCAACAAATTAAAAAACAAAATATTTTATCACATCAGCAACAAGAATGAAACAAGGACTATTTTAATCCCTGATGGTTTCTATAACCTTGAAACGTACATCAACAAAAGCATACGAAGTATGAATGATAACAACGACAATGAAGAAAGTGAAATTGAGTGTTTGAAATACAATTCCTAACTTTTAATCACTCCATCAATACTTTTACACAGTGCATATAAGGAACTACAACTCTAAATTATTAGGATTCAATTGTCAGAAAACTGTACAGGCATCTCTTAAATATAAAACAGTTTGTGGTTTTTGAGACCTAAAAAAAGATAAATAGCAACATAAATTACTCTAACGGTTACAATTCATGTTTGTTAGAGTCTCTACTCTATTAAAATGTGTTTCATGTCGACTTTTTCATACATCGGTAATGGTTATTACAAGAACTTACAGAGGGTTAGCATGAAAAGACTGAATATTAGTAATAAAGATGAAGATGGAAAAGTTATAGACTTTCACGGTATATGCCCGAAGCATTCGCTTTTCACGTTAAATAAATAGCTCAATGTCAGAGTTATCCTTAAGAGGTCAAAGGTGAAATGGTGAATAAATCAGTGGAAGAAAAATCAAATGCAAAACAATTATAGGCCATAGATTAAAAAATGATTTTTAACACAAATAACCACCGTATTACTGGTTTAAGTTATCCAGTAGAATCAAACTATGTTGCTACCAAGCAATTGGTAAATACACTTATTGGTACCCAAATACGTAAGAGTTCGTAGGATTAAAAGATAAAAATATATCACAACGAGGAGAGAGCAAACAAACAAAAAATATCTTCCATTGAACAGAATGGTAATGAAAGAGCTACTACAATTCGGGATTCTCAAAAAACACGTTGATGACAACAGGAAAAGGCTTAGATGCATTTGTTCAAAATGGCGATGTCTTACATTATATAGTCCTATACATGCATTGCAAGAGAAAGACCAGGAGAAATGCCAAACATTTACCAATATTTACAACCAATTGAACAAAGGATAAACATAGAGATAGATGCATTATAAAGTAACAAGAAGAAACGTAAAAAAGATCTCTGGAGACTATTGCACTTTGCAATCAAAGAAGGAACAGCTTACATAATGACTTAAAGTACGCAGTGAGACATGATAAAGCTAATGACTGATTTTAAAACCAGCATTAATAAGTTGAACATCAATGTGTTTCATAACACTAATACTTTGTGACTGTTGCAGACAAATAATAATTTAACAGATTATTGCATTTTATAGCTTCATCCAAGTTAGCACAATTATCTACCAGAGACAGACTATTAGTGCCATGAATAATATTAACAAATAACTCTGTTTGCCTAATTTATCACCAGGATTTATCACCCCCACCCCAACCCCCCTAACCAAACAGAGGTCAAAAAGAGCAAAATAAATATTAATGAAACAAAGATAAGAGTTATGAAATCTACTTCAGATTTATCTATCATTGATTTAAATTAAAACATCAAAATATTAAATGATCAAACTTTACTAAATCTAAAAAATGAGCTTACTGCTGGAATAGAACAATCAAAGACAGCAACAAAAGAATATCTTGATCGGAAAGTAGTTAATAGTATCGGTGTCATTCAAGGCAGCATTGACAAATTATAAAAATATAACAAACGAATACGATAAGATTTTACATGATTTAGAACAAAAATTCTCAACATATACAGATGCATTAAAAATATAATCGAAATAAACAACGGAAATGGGCGTACATAATATTACGTGTTTTGAAAGAATTAGAACATTGAAGGATGAAAGCTTGAAATACAAAGAAAGAGTTTAGTAGAAAATTATTTTCCCCCTGTAAATGTAGTGCTTTATGATATTCGCATTGTACGATGTCAGAATGTATTGTATAGGGTTTAACGGCACGTTGGCACAATAATGGCTTTATGGTGTCGATACAAAGTCATGATACCACTTTAACAAAACTAATATTTGATACACCACGATTGAGTTTTTGAAAGGAGCTTTTATATTGTATAAAAAGATCGAGAAACTGATTAGAAACGTATTTTACTCAAGCGATAGAAAAGATCATGATTGCTGTTGAAGAATTACCCGCCATTTCTGTTTTATCTCAAGGTTATAAACTAACGCATTAGTTTACCGAAGCAAGAAAGTATTTCTTCCACGACCAACAAAAGTACACAGAAATGAGCAATGTGAGTTTGAAAAATTTTTGCTTGGTCATAAGTTAACTATAGTTCAACAAGGTATATGCCTCTAGATAAGGTGAAAATCTATCGTAGAGGCATATAATATGTAAATATATAATGTTGTAACTAATAACTAATGTATTTAAAAGAATCTCATAACATGATTGTCAGCAGTGTTATAAACTGTGGAAAAACGAGGTATGTACTAAATGTCATGGAAACTGAATATAAGTACTTATCTGACTATTATCATCTATCCAACATTTTTAGTCACCAGGACTTATAATACGAAATACCTATTTAAAGATGACAAAGTAATTGTGATAGATCCTGGTGATAAATTAGGCCAACAGAGTTATTTGTTGATATTATTCATGGCACTAATAGTCTGTCTCTGGTAGATAATTGTGCTAACTTGGATGAAGATATAAAATGCAACTAATATAACCCAGTTAGCATTTAGTGGTATACATTATGAAATAGCAGTTTGGGTAATTATAAAAATATAACATGCAATCGTTCGTGACTTCCGTGAGAATAATAACTTTCTTGTCACGCTTTAAAGTAGAAACAAAAAGGCTACAGAGTGTTTTACTTTACAAAAATCGCATAATAACACATGAAAGGAAAAGAGAAATTGTAGAAAAATGAAAACAAAGTAAGACTGCAAAGTTATAAATGCGGCTTTAAGTACACATATAACTATATAGCTGAGGATGGGTAACCTCCTTAAAGTCGGTCATAGCATTTTATGAAGTACACATGGTAAGGATCTTACTGTATCCACTGAATATCTATTGTCGTCATAGCAACCTTATTTACAGTAATGTTATATAACTCATGATAATACGATGTTAGCATAGTAATTGTCTGGTAATTTATACTTTGTTTAAACCATCTTTGTACCTGTCAAATTTTAAATTGTTCTCGATGACACATTTCTTATACCCTGGCATATATTTCTTTATCAGTAATAAATGCATAGAATCCACTGCTAAGGCTACAACATTCTTTCATTTTGGGGTATTGCTGCATCAAATTTCGAAGTCATTTATTATACTACTTTTGTTTTCAATTCAAAAATTGTTTTGAAACTTTTTGTATATTAGCAATAATGAACTTAGAGTTATATTCTTTCCACATTCACTTGTAATTTTCTCTTGATTTTTTTCTAATATAATACTTCCTCCACAATAATACCAGCTTGATTTCATGATATTTACAGATCTTTTACATCGTTGCTATTTTGCGTGGTTTTTTTTCGCTGATCAGTTGGTTTTTCTTTGTAACATATCCGTTACGTAAACTAGTGGGTACAAACACTAAGACTCTTGCAGAGATTTTGAGAAAATATTCTTTTTCCTGAAAATGTGAATGATTTGAAAATTTGTACACATGCTGATTAGAATATGTTCATCCTAAAATTCCATAAATTCTAATTTGACTTTTCTGAACGTTTGTTGAACATTGTATTTTAAATCACATAGGTCATGTTGAGAGCCTGCATGTCCACGGGTCACGCCAGTACATAGTATAGTGTAGACCATAAATTAAGTATGAGAGTGGACAAAGTGTTATGGAGGGTCAAAATAGGCTGCTTTTCACAGCCGATGAAGATACGATTGGTGTCCTCTGTTCTCAGGATTGGCAAGATTTCACGAGCTATCAGCCATATGTTTTTTGCATTGTTGATTTACCTTTTCATAAAATATTCTTTTCAGTTTTTAAAACATATTAACTCTTTACTAAATGAAATATATGCTTCATCATTATTTGGTATTATTTTTACTTTTTGAAGAGGAACGTTTTAGCAAGTGCTTTAATAATTAGATATGAACAATAAACTGATAAATTGTGAATAAAAAGTGGTATATATTTAGGATGCCTATAATTCATATTACATTAATTATGTGCAGGATCTCTCTCTTTTCAATAGTGACATTTTTCTCAATCCAATAAAATACATATCTTGACATGGAAGTCTCTTTTTCTTTCTGTAATTCTAACCGGTCTTATGTAATTTCTCTCATTACTTTGCTCTCGATGTTGCTTGTTTTTCTTCTTTCGTTCGTCTACTACTTCATAAACATTCACTGGTACATTAAATTCGTTTTCAAATTTATGAATATCTTCAAGCTTTATTTGGCATTTATGAAAACAATGATTGTACTTACCAAGTTTATATTTCTATGGTATGTATTAAAGATCTGCATGATGGGATAGAACTGATTCATTTTGGATTTTAAAAAAAGCGTTTATAATCATGATTGCTTTTACATTAATAAAGGCTTTTGCATTTATCCAGTCTGGTAATTCTACATATGATCTTCCCCTAACAGGCTGGTATTTTTCTACATGTAATATTAAGAAATCCATTTTTTAAAGCACCCATTTTGTACTTACCCTAATTTCCGTTTGTAGAATTGCAAATTGTCTTTCAATTATATTTTGCGTTACATTACTACTTACGATGTTGAAATTTTTGTTCTGTGCTTAAAGTTTTAGTGATTGATACCTGGTCTCCTGTTTCTAATGGCATAAATTGTTTAGTTCTTAAATACAAATCTAACGTAACTTTTAACGAAAAAATATCTGTCATCCATCTACTTATTATCTTATAAAAATCCTGTTTGTTTCTTCCATAAAAGCTATTTCCATTTCATTTCCTATTAAATGGACCCCGAAGCTTTATGTAATTATACTTTTATCATTTTCTTTAATAATTTTTTGTCAATTTCATTTCTTGTTTGAAGATGTAGTAATGGTCGGGCTATTTTCTTCTTTCTTTCATACCAGCCTCATTTCATGATATTTACATATTTTTAACATTGTTGCTATTTTGTGTTTCTTGTTCCATTTGATCAATTGGTCTTTCTTTGTTACACATATAGCATCTTATAAGATGTACTATAGTTCTTTTATGTTACATCTTTCTTTTTTTCCAAGACGATAACAGTTTGAATAAAAATGACAGTTGAGCAATATCTTAGGTACTTATATCATGAAAGTCCGGTTGTTTAAGCAAATGTCAGACAATTGTGAATAGAAATTAAATGTGATACAAAGAAGAGAATATACAGTGAATTGAAAAAATGGTTAACCGAACAATCTACGTTTAGATTACACACGTAAGCAAGAATGATATTTTCATACAAAAGGTTTTATGTGAATGACATTGTTTCTCACTTGTCTGCAGCGATAGTCGATCTTTTTAAACATAGGATAAGTATATCAATGGTTATTAATACATTTTGAGTGTGAAATATATTTTCTACAAACAAGCTGCAGCTGAAAAAGTGAAGTCGACATAAGGTGATGATATACATATGTACGATCTTTGAGATAATTATTTTTAAATATTTGGACAATCTTCATCAATCTAATCAACTTATCTATAAATACCAATTTGGTGTTATCCTCAAACATTCTACTGTTCGTCAGTTACTTGAATTGTATCATGAAATCTCTAAAACTCTTGACGATAAAGAAATTGTAAGTGCTGTCGTCTGCTATATTTAAAAAGCATTTGACAGGGTCTGGCATAGATCTTTGATTCACAAACTTTCCGTCTATGGGACAAGACGCAGATTAATTCGTTAAATGATTATCTTTCAGGATGAAAACAATGTGTCTGTATAAACAATGTCCTCTCACAGATCCTCGGGCTTCAGTTTTGGGACCACTATTCCGTCGTATTTATATCAATGATATAGCTGACACTTGTATAAGTTGTACACGCCTATTTGCTGATGACTCTTCTTTTTGTAAGCAAGTAATTAGATACAAGATGCAAGAAATTTTATTTAAGGTCGGTTGTCTGGGTAAAATACATAAAACACTAGCTCTGGATGAGCTATTTTACCGACATGACATAACAGAAGTATTTCATAATTCAACAGATAGGTATACAGATAGTACAAATTTACAATGAAACAATACACGTCTGAACATTACAATGCCAACGGTTACAGCAGAGTAAAAAACAATACAACAGTATATAACATGCAAATATACATATATTATTATTATTATTATTATTATTATTATTATTTTATAAGTATGAACATATATAACTCATCACGGATGTGCAAATTTAGGTAAAAAATATGACAATTTCATTGCTAAAGCATGCACAATGGCAAAGATAACACCGGATGAAGAGAGAAGACAACAGTATATAGCATGCAAATATACATTTTGTTAAGCGTTAGAACATATGTAACATATCACAGAAAATGACATATGTAGCACATCAGGGAAAAGCCATCATCATATATGTTATATCTCAGAAAGGCCTATATTAGATAAGAAATGTGACATCAAGAGAATGAAAGTGCTAAGTGCTATATATATATATATAAGAAGGTTAGTAATTACAATAGGCATTATGGGTGCAAGATTTAAGCCTGGGTATCTCAGTGAAGTTGGTACCCTTAAAGCTGAATTGCCGCTGACCGCTAAGTAGAAAGACATAAAGCACGCTTACATCGAAGCCCGAACCATGTCTGAATCAGCCTGCTGAATTCGTTGAAATAAGCGATTCTTCTGAATTCATTGGGCAGGCTGTTCCAGACTCTGGGGTCATCAAATTTGAAAGAGAACTTATCATATCTTGTAGTCTTTACCCTTGGTACTTTTGCCAGATTTTGGAGTCTGAGATTGTTGGTGTAGTTTTAGAATGTGACCAGTTTACTCAAGTAATTAGGTGTTTTCTTGTGAAGTATCTTATATACTTCAGTTGCCATATATCTTAATCTACTAATGTGCAGAGTAAAAAGGTTTTATTTTCCTAGCGAGAGTCATATGAGCTATTAAAATCATCAAACACCAATTATAATTTTCGTGCCATATACTGTATTCTTTCCATTTTGTCAGAGTTCTGTTTGCTGCAGTAATGCCAACAAAGTGGACAGTAGTTGAAGTTAATAATGCATTTGTAGACCTATAGCTTAGTATTAGTGGACCAATAGAGGTTGAGACGTTACAAGATGTTGCATTGTCTTGCTGATTTTTGACAGATCTTAAATATGTGGCTGCTAAAATTTAGCTGAGAATCAATATCTATTCCTTGAAGTTTTACGCAGTCCTCACATGGTTTTCAATGGTGAAATTGGATAAATTTTGCGCGTTTATATCAAGAACAATGGCTTGTAATTTCTGAGAATTTGTTTGCCTACCATTGCCTGAAACCAGTCAATCAGTATCTTGCTCCCATTTTGTAGAACATATATTAAATTATTTGGATCTTTATGGATGTAAGATATGATGTTGTCATCAGCGTAATTATACAGTGTTGTTTGTTTGGTGATGTAGAAAATGTCGTTTATAAAGATATTAAAAACAATAGGTCCTGGTATTGAGCCTTGCGGTACTCCTTTGGAGGCTATATCCCAGTTACTATATGATACAAATTAATCAGTATCATCGTGACCGGCAACTTTGGTTGTCAAAATGATTCGTAAAACTCAATCCCGAAAAAAACATAATGTATGTTTTTTTCTCTCCATATTAATATTGATTGAAGCATTTAGGCATAATTTTAGGATCCAGTTGTAAACAGACGGAACACAGAAATAATGTTATCAATCGCTCAAAGCAAGCAACTAGCCATGCTTTGAAATCTTAAATATGCTTCATCAAAATCAACTCTCAACAAAATTTATTTTCATTATTTCATTCGACCGACGCTCGAACATACTTGTGAAGAGTGGAATAATTTATCTGAGTTTGACTCAAGTAGGCTGGAAATGATTCTACTTGAAGTGGCGAGACTAGTCACTTGCCTGATAATCTATGTTGATAAAAATGTTCTTTATTATGTAACGAAATGGAAACTTTGAAATCTGTAAGACTATTTTACAAATCATCTCTGTTTTATACAACTAGTAAGATAATGACTCGGTCGTATTTGCTGGAAATTTTCTCTCTTCTTGTATAGTATGCATCATATTATTCTATCCAAAACTAATTTCTCTGCTGTGCAAGCCCAAGACCTAGTTTTTTTAAAAAAAAATACAAACACTGAAATTATGTACATTCAGAATTCTGTCAATCACCGCCCTCAGGTTTATTAAAAAACCTAAATCGACCTAATATCCAAGAGACAATCGATTAATCCATAGAAGGCAATAGAGACTTCAATATCATCTTAACTAAACCGAGATACAATTATAGCAGTCGGAAAGCTTACCTATATTGAGTAAACATTACAAACGAACTCTCTTTTTGATGTGGATTTCAGTATAAAAACGCGGTGTAATAAAAATAATAATGTCATATTGCAGCGGTGGCATCTAATATTGACAAACACAATGAAACACTTAATATGTGAAAGTCGTCACTGACGTGTGCTTGGTGATTCGGCATTTCACCGACGACGGCGATTTTATCTTCTTCTGTTTCTTATTTTTTCAGTGAGCATTACAACATATACACCGCCCCTAACGCTCTCTTATAATGCACTTGCCAGTGAAGAATAGGAATAGTTTGTCTGTTGAAGACTATGGGTTACCTCTTCAGTATCAGAAGCTTCACAATTAGGATCTATTGTTTCCATTTCTTGTGTTGTTTAAAGCTGTCCTTCGCATCCTGTTCCACTTCCCATCAGAGGGTGCGAGTCTAAGCAAAGAGCATGTAGGCTTTGGCCCTCCCTTTGGCTCGTTGTTGATGATGTCCCACCCACCTCCCACCTGCCGAGAGCTGGCTTGTTGTTGATGATGTCCCACCTGCCGAGAGCTGGCTTGTCGTTGATGATGTCCCACCTGCCGAGAGCTGGCTCGTTGTTGATGATGTCCCACCTGCCGAGAGCTGGCTCGTTGTTGATGATGTCCCACCCACCTCCCACCTGCCGAGAGCTGGCTTGTCGTTTAGTGCCTTAACCATGGGGATCAGAGCGTTGTCTGTTTGGACAGAAAAGAGAATCAATCTTCTCAAGTTCTAGATATAGCGGTAGTTTTTCGCATTTATACGAACTATATTTGTGTTTGTTTTTTTACGATCAATGACATAAATCAGATATAGTTCCTTAATCATGACCAATAATAAACGGAAAATACAGCATTTAAGTTTACAGAGTTCAGACACTGTAATGTACCCGTGGCGCATATAATTTTAACATAAATTACCTATGAAACAAACTTTGCTACTAGTTCGTTTAATACTGTTCTTAATTTTCAATAATATTTTTATATGTTAATTATTTATTGTAGTCTTAAACAAGATCCAAAGACAGGCTGCAGATTATACAGCGACGAGTGGTAAGAAGCCTCCGTCTATCTAGTTAACCGGTTACATTACTTGATAGTACTTGTTACATCTTATAAATTAAACCAATCAAATTTGAGACTTATGGTGTGGAGACATTTAAACTGAGTCTATACGTCTTAATAACGGGACCAGTCCAAGTTCCTCATTATGATACTAATGATAAAGTCGTACAAAAGGAAATTAGATTTCAAAATACGGTAATGGCAATTTGAACCATACTTATGTAAGAATGAAACTTACCAGTGTCTCAGGTGAGTCCATGCAAGCGGTAGTTGATATTTCTGTTCACGGCGGCACTCCTATGGGTGGATACAACTTGTGTCTGGTGATGCTGGGAAGTATGCATGTACTCCCTCATCTCCTTATTAGGATTCTTTGTCTGGTCAGTGCCGGTCACATGACCACTGCCGTCAAACTGGGGAGTACTTTTCCTATCAATTCATACATACATACATACATGTATAAAGATTTTTTTTTTCAGTTTAAAGAAATGTTTTCAGAAAGAAGGAGTATTTAAACGGCACTTGTCCAGCAATTGGACTGGAACATAATACATTAATCACGTCCCTTTTGCAGCAACATATACTGTCATATAAACACAAGTCTTTAAGCTTTATTGTTTCATTATATGATTGATTGATGGTGAAAGTCGTTGGGATTTTTTGTGAAACAAAAAGCACTGATCACTTTTTTTTAGTTCTTTTCTGTTTGTAGTAGTATCGAGTGCCGCATCATATATTTTCTACATATTGGTGCAACTGAAAGACCTTCATTTCCGGTTTTCTATTTCCGGGTTCTCTGGTCTCTTTCAACGTGACTCTCGCATGGCTCTGTGAGATCTCCGCCAAATGAGAGTATGTTCTTGACTGACTACTGTTACACTTCCGATAGTCGTGGGACCGCAGATAGCTCTCTATCGTTACCGAGATATGATTTTGGCTTGCCAATTTAAGCCGCGTACCAGATTTCCTTATAAGGTCATACTCCTGACAGTGGGTTAATACCACTGCCACAACGATGTACATTTGGTGGAAAAATGCCACCTGGAGATTTATATCCCATTTGGTGCAATATTTTATCTACAGGAGTTTTAGTTCAGAATGGGAAGATTTCCCAAATACGTTGGAGGGCAATGTCAAGAATTCTTTTCTTGCAGTGATGGGACACATGACTGATGATGTTATAAAGTGGTACGTGGCTTTCGTCACAATATACCGATGACGTCACAATAAAGAACATTCGAGCCTCCAAATACAGTCTGGTTCTATTCCCCTTGTTTATGTTTGGAGTTCAATCTGTAACAATAGATTTACAGTAGGAGCAATCAATGTACTAAGGTTTATATGACCCTGGAGTCAAAACAGCCTTCCGTCAGCGATATATTCTGAAAGAGTATTGTTACGACTCTAGGTCTTAAAATATGTAACAGAAAGAAAGCGAAACCAATAAAATCAAGTACAATCAACAAGCAATTTATTTCCAGACAATTAAAGTGAAAATTCAAAAGACACTTACAATTTTTGAGTAAAATTCCGAATAATCCTAAATGTCCTAATCACAAGTCCAAAATAATAGAATGTTCCGAATGAATTCCAATAGCCTTGAATGTCCTAATGTACCACAAAGATGTAATCCAGAATGTATTTGAATGAGTTAACATAAATCCCAAAATTATTTATTAATCCAAAAGTCAATGAACACTTTAGTATTTCCAATGAATATTGTAAACAAATAATTCCTCTCAAATTGTATCTGGTTTCAACAACACAACTGTAATTACTAAAATAGATTCCTTACAGACTTATCTTTAGAACCGGAAATCTAGAACAGAAATGAATTTGTTTACCAAAATCTTTATATAAATACACATGCCCACATGACCTATGTCACATCAGAATATGAGTAATTCCAATGGAAAAATACTGGCTTACCTGACACATGTCACAAAAGTCTAATTGCAAAATGCCTATGAAACTACTGGCCAACCCGAAACGTGTCACTACTTACAAGCATGGACAAAAGTTAAGTACGTATTTTCAAATAACTTACAACTTACAAGCATAAACAAAAGTTAAGTATATAAACATCATACATAGCAGTATGATGCGTGGAGCATGCTATAACGCCAGCAGAGTAATTCACCAGATGTTAAATTCAGAATAATAAAATCAAAAAAATTCATTCAAGACCAATTTTTCGTAAGACAAATTCGTGACTTAAAATGTATTCTCGATATTCATCGAAGAAATTGTTAGCCCAAGCAACGCTAAAACACTTCCTTTGCACAGGCGAGGAACGCGCACGTACCTCTTTGCAAAATATTTCCACGCTGTGACGTACCTGTTGTTGTTCTCCTTGTGTTTTCCTCCACTGCATGGAAAAGCGTCTAGTAGGTACGCTCAGTATGCCAATTAATAGTCAATCCATATTCACACAACTGAAGCTGTGCTAACTTATTTTTGTGCGGTTGTTTTGCTGGGGGGCGGGGGGGGGGGGGGAGGGAGTTGTCTGGTTGGGTGAGGGTGGGGTGTCTGCCTATTATTTATTATACAATCTTTCGCTGGGGGGGGGGGACGATCATGCGCGTGACACTGTGACGTTAGTGGTATATTATGACGTTTGCTTAAGTGCTACATTATAACATCATCGGCCTTGTGCTATGTCACATAATGTAAAGAATCCTGGGAGTTTTCTATCCGAGATATTATATAGAGTCTTTACATTCTGCACCAAAGCCACATAAAGCTTTGAAAGGGTAGGGTTTTTCTGGTTTTCTCCAGCTGGTATTTTAGTACGAAATTTTCGGCATTGTGGCAGTAGTATTTTCCTACCAAGAGAGGTAACCGAATGTAAGGAGAGAGAGAGAAGGGGGGGGGGGGGGGGGCGGGTGGGCGCAAGGATTTAGACCTTGAGGTAGATGGCACTGGTAGAAACGTCTATGTGGCGAAAATATGCCATTCAACAAGCATTATTTGCAGTAGTACCTTGTTATAAAGAGAAAATAGAGGCCTTAAACAGATACATGACTTAGTAAGTAAAATGATACAAGAGCCAAGGCCTAAAACAGATACATGACTTAGTAAGTAAAATGATACAAGAGCCAAGGTCTAAAACAGATACATGACTTAGTAAGTAAAATGATACAAGAGCCAAGGCCTAAAACAGATACCTGACTTAGTAAGTAAAATGATAAAAGAACCAAGGCCTACAATAGATACCTGACTTAGTAAGTAAAATGATACAACAGCAAAGGCCTAAAACAGATACATGAATTACTAAGTAAAATGATACAACAGGCAAGACCGCTTATACACGATTGTAGATATATTTATGGTTATTTAGAAAAATCTAAAGTTTTAATTCATTTGGTTTGGTTTGGCGTTTTACGTCACGGCAATACAAGCATTTATTTTGTGCCGAGGCAACTGGAGTAAAGTGCCTTATCCAAGGACTCACCACTGTAGCCGACCCGGACTGATCTGACGGTAGAATTCGAACCCCACACTCTTTCGGTCGCGAGGCTAACCACTGAGCTACCCTGGTTCCTGCCTCCATTAGTCTCCTGTTACGACATTCATGAGAGCGCATCGGGCCTGTTCTACATCCCTGGGGACACAAGGGGTTATAATCCCCCCCCCTCCCCAAGTCAATGGCATAAGAAATTTAATATCATTTTCAAGTCCTTCTGAAAGATCCGGTGGCTTTCACTCCAAGCAGTAAGCGGATCATCCCGTCATAAACTTTTTTGTAAAATAATTTTGGCAGAGGAATACATTTTCAACAACGATACATTTTGTGTGGGGGGGGTGGGTGGGTGGGGGGGGGGAGGCAGTATATTAGTATATTATGATTGAAGATAGACTGTTAACAGGAAGATGACAGCCTCCTGATAGAGTTACCGCCGGCAGCGTGCATTTCCTGAAGTGTCTGCTCAAACTTTTGCTTTGCGTTCTGGTACGGGTGGTTCCCAAAATCTTAGATATAATTAACCCAGACAATTCAGCTTGGCTTTCTGGTACTGGTGGGTCCCAAAGTCTTAGTCATAATGAACCCAGATTTGTTTGGTCAGGACAGGAACCCACGATGGCCGTACCTGACAAAATATGTACCCTGGATACCCACCTACCCTTCGAAGTTAATACAATATACAGACGACTTTTACAGATATTGGTACCCCCCCCCCCCAAAAAAAAAAAAAAAAACCATTGATTACATCCATTGTTTAATTATCACCAAATAAAACTCAAAGCAAATACGGTATATAGATCAAACCTTATCAGAGTTCAATCTTATGTTTAGGGAGTGAGTAGAAGAGCTTGGAAACCAGACCAAACAGTCACGAAAATGTAATGACATAAATGTAAACAAAGTTCAAACTTAAAGATAATGTGTATAATTGTTTCGAATTCTAAGCTATTTATGTCTGTGCTGATATAAAGCATCACACATGATTATCTTTAAACACCTCTGATTTTACATTTATCTTGATTCACGGTGTTTGTCGCAATACTTCAAGTTTGTTTATATATTCTGCATCCGTTTCAGGTTTATGAGAATTCACACTTTGATTGTATTAACCTGGCATTAATTTAAGTGGATCAAACTGGCCTTTGTTCTGCCTCAGATCCAACTTATTTAAAGGGTTTCTTGTAAGGTGTTCAATATTTCTTGTCTTAGTTCATGCCTAAGGTAAAGATGTATTTACAAACCCCTCCCGTGCCTACTTGCATCAGAAGCAGTTGTAAATGTGAAAATAACGTCTTTACTATACGCAATCACTAAACTTGCCCGAACGTGATGACGTCAAAAAGAGAACGCAAGAGAAAAATCCTATGTATACACTGCATATACACTATGTTAAGTTTTGTAACAAACATTTGAAATTTCAAATTCACCACAATAATTTGATCTCCTTCGAGCAACCTAGAAATGTCGATGCCATTTTTATTTCTGAGTTGGTGATATTGATCTGCAGAGTACAGTCTGTATTACGTACAATTGAAGTAATAACTATGTACAGTACACAGTCTAGGGTGATGATTCTTTCTTTTTGATTAACACAACATTTTTAGCTTTGCTCTGAAATTTCCTTAAATAATAATAATAATAATAATAATAATAATAATAATAGTTACAATTATGTCGTTATTATTATTATTATTAGTAGTAGTAATAGTAGTAGTAGTAAAAGTAGTAGTAACATCATCATCGTCATCATCATCATTTCCATCATCATCATCATTTCCATCATCATCATCATCATCATCATCATCATCATCATCATCATCATCATCATCATCATCATTTCCATCACCATCATCATCATCATCATCATCATCATCATCATCATCATCATCATCATCATCATCATCATCATCATCATCATCATCATCATCATTTCCATCATCATCATCATCACCGTATTCATCATCATCATCATCATCGTCATCATCATCGTGCAAGATTGTTATAGCTTAAATCAAGCACATTAAAGTCTAATATACTGTCCATATGAGTAAACTTACAAGGATTTTAATTTTTTTCTAACCGATCCTTTTGAATTCTACATGACTTAGATTTCATTCTCTACCTGGGCCTACGTGACTTAGATTTCATTCTCTACATGGGCCTACATCAATTAGATTTAATTCTCTACCTGGATCAACATGACTAAGATTTAATTCTCTACCTGGATCTACATCACATAGATTTAATTCTTTACCTGGGTCTACATGACTTAGATTTAAATCTCTACCTGGGTCTACATGACTTAAATTTAATTATCTACCTGGATCAACATGACTTAGATCTAATTCTCTCCTGGATCAACATGACTAGGATTTAGTTCTCTACCTGGGTCTACATGACTTAGATTTAATTCTCTACCTGGATCTACATGACTTAAATTTAATTTTCTACCTGGGTCGACATCATTAAGATTGAATTCTCTACCTGGATCAACATGACTTAGATTGAGTTCTCAACCTGGGTCTACATGACTTAGATTTAATTCTCAACCTGGATCTACATGACTTAGATTTATTTCTCTACCTGGGTCTACATGACCTAGATTTAATTCTCTACCTGGGTCTACATGACTTAGATTTAGTTCTCTACCTGGATCTACATGACTTAGATTTAATTCTCTACCTGGATCTACATGACTTAGATTTAATTCTCTACCTGGATCAACATGACTTAGATTTAATTCTCTACCTGGGTCTACATGACTTAGATTGAATTCTCTACCTGAGTCTACATGACTTAGATTTAATTCTCTACCTGGATCTACATGACTTAGATTTAATTTTCTACCTGGATCTACATGACTTAGATTTAATTCTCTACCTGGGTCTACATGACTTAGATTTAATTATCTACCTGGGTCTACATGACTTAGATTTAATTCTCTACCTAGATCTACATGAGTTAGATTTAATTCTCTACCTGGATCTACACGACTTAGATTGAATTCTCTACCTGGATCAACACAACTATGATTGAATTCTCTACCTTGATCAACATGACTTAGATTTAATTCTCTACCTGGATCTACATGACTTAGATTTAATTCTCAACCTGGGTCTACATGACTTAGATTTAATTCTCTACCTGGGTCTACATGACTTAGATTTAATTCTTTACCTGGGTCTACATGACTTAAATTTAATTATCTACCTGGATCAACATGACTTAGATTTATTTCTCTATCGGGATCTACATCACTAAGATTTAATTCTCTACCTGGGTCTACATGACTTAGATTTAATTATCTACCTGGGTCTACACGACCTAGATTGAATTCTCTACCTGGATCTACATGACTTAGATTTAATTCTCTACCTGGGTGTACATGACTTAGATTTAATTATCTATCTGGGTCTACATGACTTAAATTTAATTATCTACCTGGATCGTCATGACTTAGATTTAATTCTCTACCTGGGTCTACATGACTTAGATTGAATTCTCTACCTTGATCAACATGACTTAGATTTAATTCTCTACCTTGATCTACATGACTTAGATTTAATTCTCTACCTGGGTCGACATGACTTAAATTTAATTATCTACCTGGATCAACATGACTTAGATTTAATTCTCTACCTGGGTCTACATGACTTAGATTTAATTCTCTACCTGGGTCTACATGACTAAGATTTAGTTCTCTACCTGGGTCTAAATGAATTAGATTTAGTTCTCTACCTGGATTTACATCACTTAGATTTAATAATCTACCTGGGTCTACATGACTTAGATTTAATTCTCTACCTGGGTCTACACGACCTAGATTTAATTCTCTACCTGGATCGTCATGACTTAGATTTAATTCTCTACCTGGGTGTACATGACTTAGATTTAATTATCTATCTGGGTCTACATGACTTAAATTTAATTATCTACCTGGATCGTCATGACTTAGATTTAATTCTCTACCTGGGTCTACATGACTTAGATTGAATTCTCTACCTGGATCTACACGACTTAGATTTAATTCTCAACCTTGATCTACATGACTTAGATTTAATTCTCAACCTTGATCAGCATGACTTAGATTTAATTCTCTACCTGGATCTACATGACTTAGATTTAATTCTCTACCTGGGTCTACATGACTTAGAATTAATTCTCTACCTGGGTCTACATGACTAAGATTTAGTTCTCTACCTGGGTCTAAATGACTTAGATTTAGTTCTCTACCTGGATCTAGATGACTTAGATTTAATAATCTACCTGGGTCTACATGACTTAGATTTAATTCTCTACCTGGGTCTACACGACCTAGATTGAATTTTCTACCTGGATCGTCATGACTTAGATTTAATTCTCTACCTGGGTATACATGACTTAGATTTAATTCTCTACCTGGGTCTACAAGACTTAGATTTATTTCTCTATCGGGATCTACATCACTAAGATTTAATTCTCTACCTGGGTCTACATGACTTAGATTGAATTCTCTACCTGGGTCTACACGACCTAGATTGAATTCTCTACCTGGATCGTCATGACTTAGATTTAATTCTCTACCTGGGTCTACATGACTAAGATTATATTCTCTACCTGGGTCTACATGACTTAGATTTATTTCTCTACCGGGATCTACATCACTTAGATTTCACTCTCTACCTGGATCTACACGACTTAGATTTAAGTCTCTACCTGGATCTACATGACTTAGATTTAGTTCTCTACCTTGATCTACATCACTTAGCTTTATTTCTCTACCTGGATCTACATGACTTAGATTTAATTCTCTACCTGGATCGACATGACTTAAATCTAATTCTCTACCTGGATCTATATGACTTAGATTGAATTCTCTACCTGGGTCTACATGACTTAGATTTAATTCTCTACCTTGATCAACATGACTTAGATTTAATTCTCTACCTGGGTCTACATGACTTAGATTTAATTCTCTACCTGGGTATACATGAATAAGATTTAATTCTCTACCTGGGTCTACAAGACTTAGATTTATTTCTCTATCGGGATCTACATCACGAAGATTTAATTCTCTACCTGGGTCTACATGACTTAGATTTAATTCTCTACCTGGGTCTACACGACCTAGATTGAAATCTCTACCTGGATCGTCATGACTTAAATTTAATTCTCTACCTGGGTCTACATGACTAAAGATTATATTGTCTACCTGGGTCTACATGACTTAGATTTATTTCTCTACCGGGATCTACATCACTTAGATTTAATTCTCTACCTGGATCTACATGACTTAGATTTAATTCTCTACCTGGATCTACATGACTAAGATTTAGTTCTCTACCTTGATCTACATCACTTAGATTTATTTCTCTACCTGGATCTACATGACTAAGACTTAATTCTCTACCTGGATCTATTTGACTTAGATCTAATTCTCTACCTGGATCTACATGACTTAGATTCAATTCTCTACCTAGGTCTACGTGACTTAGATTTAATTCCCTACCTGGGTCTACATGACTTAGATTTAATTCTCTACCTGGATCTACATGACTTAGATTTAATTCTCTACCTGGGTCTACATGACTTAGATTTAATTATCTATCTGGGTCTACATGACTTAAATTTAATTATCTACCTGGATCGTCATGACTTAGATTTAATTCTCTACCTGGGTCTACATGACTTAGATTGAATTCTCTACCTGGGTCTACATGACTTAGATTGAATTCTCTACCTGGATCGTCATGACTTAGATTTAATTCTCTACCTGGGTATACATGACTTAGATTTATTTCTCTACCGGGATCTACATGACTTAGATTGAATTCTCTACCTGGATTTACATGGCTTAGATTTAATTCTCTACCTGGGTCGACATGACTTAAATTTAATTATCTACCTGGATCAACATGACTTAGATTTAATTCTCTACCTGGATCTACACGACTTAAATTGAATTCTCTACCTTGATCTACATGACTTAGATTTAGTTCTCTACCTTGATCTACATCACTTAGATTTATTTCTCTACCTGGATCTACATGACTTAGATCTAATTCTCTACCTGGATCTACATGACTTAGATTCAATTCTCTACCTGGGTCTACGTGACTTAGATTTAATTCCCTACCTGGGTCTACATGACTTAGATTTAATTCTCTACCTGGATCTACATGACTTAGATTTAATTATCTATCTGGGTCTACATCACTTAGATTTAATTCTCTACCTGGATCTACATGACTTAGATTTAATTCTTTACCTTGATCTACATGACTTAGATTGAATTCTCTACCTGGATCTACATGACTTAGATTTAATTCTCTACCTGGGTCGACATGACTTAAATTTAATTCTCTACCTGGGTCTACATGACTTAGATTGAATTCTCTACCTTGATCAACATGACTTAGATTTAATTCTCAACCTTGATCTACATGACTTAGATTTAATTCTCTACCTGGATCTACATGACTTAGATTGAATTCTCTACCTGGATTTACATGACTTAGATTTAATTCTCTACCTGGGTCTACATGACTTAGATGTAATTCTCTGCCTGGGTCTACATGACTTAGATTTAATTCTCTACCTGGGTCTACATCACTTAAATGTAATTATCTACCTGAATCAACATGACTTACATTTAATTCTCAACCTTGATCTACATGACTTAGATTTAATTCTCTACCTGGATCTACACGACTTAGATTGAATTCTCTACCTTGATCAACATGACTTAGATTTAGTTCTCTACCTTGATCTACATCACTTAGCTTTATTTCTCTACCTGGATCTACATGACTTAGATTTAATTATCTACCTGGATCTACACGACTTAGATTGAATTCTCTACCTTGATCTACATGACTTAGATTTAGTTCTCTACCTTGATCTACATCACTTAGATTTATTTCTCTACCTGGATCTACATGACTTAGATTTATTTCTCTACCTGGATCTACATGACTTAAATTTAATTATGTACCTGGATCAACATGACTTAGATTGAATTCTCTACCTTGATCAACATGACTTAGATTTAATTCTCAACCTTGATCTACATGACTTAGATTTAATTCTCTACCTGGGTCTACATAACTTTAAATTTAATTATCTACCTGGATCAACATGACTTAGATTTAATTCTCTACCTGGGTCTACATGACTTAGATTTAATTCTCAACCTGGGTCTATATATCTTAGATTTAATTCTCTACCAAAAACCAAAACTTACAATACCCAATAAAACCTTCATTCAATCTTACAGTTTAAACTTTATTTATTTATTTATTCTGTGTAGATCCCTTTGTACTAATGCCATCAGTATATAGGGTTAAACGGATATCTAACCACAACAAATGTATCCTTTCCATTATAATACCCATGAGAATCGATAACCGTCATTATAATGAAAGTTGGGAGTTAAAATCGATAACCATCATTATAATGAAAGTTGGGAGTTAAAATCAATAAACGTCATTATCATGAAAGTTGGGAGTTAAAATCAATAATAATAATAATAATAATAATAATAATAATAATAATAATAATAATAATCTTTATTTAACGAGGATAACACATTTGGTCATGAAAGGCCCCATCGCTATGCGGTCATAAATTTAACAGGTTATGTTAAATACAAATCACTTACACACACTTAAGTATGCTCGCACACGTACTAACACATTTAAAATAATGTAACTATAGAGGTCAATAGGTACATATATGAACAATATACTATACACAGGTATACACATTTCAGCGTTTGAGAAGTCATATATACATAGATAGAAATATGCACAGATTATGTCTGGATACAATGATACAATTCATAAAATTCAATAGTGGGAGGCTGTAATATATAATTCCAGCTGGTCAAGAAAGAATTTCTTGAATCAGGTTTTAAAAGTAGCAAGGGAATTTGAATTACGTATCCTGAGGGGTAAGAAATGCCAGAAGGTAGGTGCTGATACAGTAAAAGAGCTTTTGAAATGGTTGGTTTTCGACGACGGAATCTGGAGTTCGTTGTTTGTTGTTGATCGGAGATTACACTCAATATTTGATGATCTTAGTTCAATTAAGTTAGAGATATAAACTGGATAAAGGTCGTTTAGAGACTTCTATGTCATGATTCCTTTAAAATTAAGAACACGTTTTTGTATAGGTAGCCATTGTAGACGTGAAAACAAAACATTCGACGTAGTCATAATAGGAAGTTTCAGAATTATTGGGGAGGCCTTTTTCTGGAGTTTGCCAATTCTGGATAGATTATAATTAGATGTGTTTCCCCATATGGTACAGCCGTAGTCTATCGGTGATAGTATATATCCCGAAAAATAAAGTTCAAGCGACTGGGGAGGTAGAAATTTCGACAGTATTTTTAAGAGAGTTATTCTTTTGACAACCATTGCACATGTGTTCGATACGTGTATTCCATCTGAGGTGTTGATCAATGTAGATACCAAGAAGTTTTTGATTTTTAGAACTAGACACGTCTAAGCCATTTTGAGTTAGAAGTAAATTCATGTTAGTGGACAGGCGCTGCCTTGTTCCGATTGTCATGCATTTCATTTTATATGCATTAATGTGCATTCTGTCTTGTTGACACCAAGCTGGAAAAATTACATTATTTGAGTATTCTTATTATAAGCTACTTATGTTTGTTTCTGCTCTAGAAACCCAAGACCACACTCAATAAATTATTGTTATTGTGTTTCTATGACTATGCCTTTATAAATCAAACAGAGCAAAACAGCAAATACTAATTTCAAAATGTACGATACATACTGAGCGATTCGATTGGTTTAAACTTAAGACTAACTTTACACTGACAAATCTGTAATCTGTAAGAATCTAGAATTACTGCTTTGACAAAACTCGTGAAATAGGATCCAGTGGATGCAAAGTGTTTCCTTTAAGTACAGTATGTGAAATATATTGGGAATATGTCGATTTTTGTGTTGTAGATAAGCCTATTTTGTCATATTCTTCATAAACACCAACTTGAAGGTAAAATAGAGAATATTATGAATGGACTATAGGACGAATGACAACTGTTTAGATGTGATTCTCTATCTATGACCTCAAGATTTGAATTATAGAGCATTCATGCCTTTGCGCCGACATCTGTAAATCCTGTAAATCTACTGCTAAGAGAATTTAGAATCTGATTCACAGAATTAACGAGATTATTCTGGATTTTCTATTTTGAAACAAAGGTTCTAATAGATTGATATTTAGGACATGTTGTACATGTTTGACGAACAACTGGCATGAGGTAAGTTCGTGGTATCAGATATCCAAATATGATCGCCTCTAATATATGTCTATCAGCACTGGCTATATAGATGTTTGCAAGTCTTGTTATCAATTATACATCTGTGAAACACTCTCACTTACCAAGAGATGATTTCAAGTAGAGTACAGTATATACACACATATACGTCAGATCAAACAACATAGACCCTGATTTGCCTTCGCATATTGTGCCGGCAGATCATGGTTTTTGTTGTTTGTTTTACCGATTACTTCTAACAAACTGCGACGGCATATCTGGGTCTTTGCAGTTTGCAGTTGGATATATGATACGCTCGATCCGGAGGTAACTGACCATAGATTACATAAAAAGAAAAGACGAGAAATTGCTGCAAATATTACAATCGTTAAATGAATCGGGATGCATTGATTTTGTAAGAATTAAATTGTACGAATTTATGTCACAACTTTAAATGCTCTACTTCAACAAAATTGATAAGTACTGTAAATGTGTGCTTTCTCTGAGCTGATGTTAATCACTGTCATATTTTGCAATAGACTTAATGCGCTTTAATGAATGAACGTCGATCGTCAATATTGCATTTTGATATAGTGAGTGAGTCATTCAGTGATTTTTTGTAACCATTTCACCGAGAGCTTTCAACGTAGTAGATTTGAAAATTATGTTTTCAAAACTAATTTGAAATCTTAAAAATTTTGATCTGTCTCTGGTTAAGGGCCAATGATCTATTATTCCCCAATAATGGCAATGAGTTGTGTTTACGGCAAATCAGTAATTCAAGCAAACAGTTAGTTAAGCATGGAGCCATGTTTGATTTGCAAAGTCACTTCATCACTTTGAGCAAACGGCAAATTCATTTCCAAGCTTTAATGATGAAACAAATAAAAAATGGATCCAACATTTAAAACAACTGGAAAATTGCTTGTTTTATTGAACGACAGGTCAACATAATTTTAGGGTGAGAAAACAACGCATCAATGAAACTAATTTAGTGACTTATACACATTGGAAACTGTTTTACTGAAAAGCATTCAATGTTAATGAAATGAAGAAAGTTGAGATGTTAAGACCTATTCCTTAAATTCTTATTTGTAACGTGTACAGTGATAATTACATGTATATGTACACATTTGCAACAGGTACAGGGATACTTACATGTATATATATATACATTTTGCAACATGTACAGTGATAATTACATGTATATGTACACATTTGCAACAGGTACAGGGATACTTACATGTATATGTACACATTTGCAACATGTACAGTGATAATTACTTGTATATGTACACATTTGCAACAGGTACAGGGATACTTACATGTATATGTACACATTTGCAACAGGTACAGGGATACTTACATGTATATGTACACATTTGCAACATGTACAGTGATAATTACATGTATATGTACACATTTGCAACAGGTACAGGGATACTTACATGTATATGTACACATTTGCAACAGGTACAGGGATACTTACATGTATATGTACACATTTGCAACATGTACAGTGATAATTACATGTATATGTACACATTTGCAACAGGTACAGGGATACTTACATGTATATGTACACATTTGCAACAGGTACAGGGATACTTACATGTATATGTACACATTTGCAACATGTACAGTGATAATTACTTGTATATGTACACATTTGCAACAGGTACAGGGATACTTACATGTATATATATATACATTTTGCAACATGTACAGTGATAATTACTTGTATATCTACACATTGATAATAATCTCCTGCTTATTTATATTGTAACATATTCTTTGTCTGATTCTTTGACTTCTAGAATCAATAGATTACAGTAAGCATCCTTGTACATCCTCATGGACTAAATTATATAAATCGCAAATAAACATATGCAAACCAACCACAACCGATCTCACAATCAGTAATGGCAATCTCGAGCATAATGTGGCTTTTCCAGCCTTTGTATAGCAGCTGTAATAAGTTTATAATCCTGCTTTATTTTCACACTTGACGGATTAAAATTTACACGTAAAATCTGTTTGGATAGGGTTATGTATATTTAATCTATAATGTGTGCTTAACTTTTGTCCATGATTGTAAGTCGTACTTAAGATTCTGGTCACTTGTAAACAGAATGTTTACATAGCATTTGAGTTAAAGGCCATCTTTATTTACAATTAGACTGTTTTTTTTCTCCATAGGATTGATTCACATCTTGTTATGATATAGATCAAGTGAAAATGTGTATAAATAGGGACTTGGTAAACAAATAATTAATTCCTGTTTTAGATCAGTCTGCGGGAATCCATTTGAGGTCAGAGTTTACAGTTTGTGCCGTTGAAATCAGATATAATTCGAGAGGAATTATTTATTTAAGATATTCATTGGAATTACTAATGTGCTCATTGACTTTTGAATTATTACATTACTTTTGACTTTTGTGAACTCATTCAAAGACATTCTAGATTGTATCATTGTGTTATATCAGGACATCCAAGACTATTGGAACTCATTTGGAACATTCTATATTTTCGGACTGATGATTTGGATATTTAGGATTATTTGGAATGTGATTCACAATATTGTAAGTATCGCTTGAATTTCACTTTGTAATGTAGGAAAATAAATTGCTTGTTGATATTACTTACATTGTTGTTTCACTTTCTTTCTGTTACATATTTTTTTAAGACCTAGAGTCGTAACAATAGAAATGGAAGCAAGCCAGAGTTCAATCTGTATTTGCACGATTGAAACAAGAAAAATCTGAAACGATTCATGCCTCTGGTATAAATCATACATTGGATTAAACAGGTGTGTGACTTTATTTTCGTATTTAATTTACAGGTTTAGACATATGAAAGAACGATAAAGTGAAAGAAAACTAGACTGAAACATGTATCATACTTTTCTTTTCATTTTGATAACAAACTCTTTCTCTATATATAAATAGTCAAAATCGACATAATATTAACGATTGTGTTTCAAAATCATATTTTACTAAACATTATGAACCATATCACCTTATTAATACTTTCACCAATCAGATTTTTTCAGGATCATATCCACACTTGATTCATTTGCTGATTACATTTTTGAGGCGAAGGTCTAATGCGAAACTCTTGTCTCTGTCTTTGACAAGCATGAGAATAATGACGTAAGTAGTAGAAAGTTTCCAACACCTAGCATATCTTGATTACTAACTCTACCTCCCATTTCTTTTTGTTTTAAAAAAATCACAGAAATACAAGATTCAAGGTACATTAAAAATGAAATAGTTAGAACACCAAACTACAGCTAAAACAGCCCGGGGCTCTGGGAACAGTATAATTGACAACACATCTTTCATTAACAAAAAAGGCAAAATGAGTTCAAACACTTTCCGCTGGCTAATAACAACTCGGTAAATAAAATAAATGGATCCAAGATTTCAACTTAAAAGATAATGAACTATACCCTTACTCAGCCATAATGTTTTAAACACTAATGAAAAAAAAAAGAAAAAAAAAGACATAAATCAGACAAAGGATATGGAACACCGGAAAGCGTACCATGAATATATGAAATATTAAAAGAACTAATATATTATACCAATGATGAATATTTTACAATTAATTTTAATAACATATTCCAAGAATATAAATTGACGTTTAACGGTGATGAATTTGTATTTAGATAATAGGGAAAATATAATTAGGACTTTTGGTAAAATGATGTTAACATTGCAGTATGGTTAGCAACAGCAAGATATGGAATATATGTTAGGTATATAAATGAAAACAACAAATCTGTTCCTAATTTGGTTAAAACAATATATATATTTAACTTTTACCTTATTGTGAGAAATGTTTTATCAGAATATGTATGTATTAGCGTTTAATGGCGCATCAGCACAATAATGACTATATGGTGCCAATTAAAACGAAAGTTTAATGTTACCAGCTGATGCCTCATTACCTTGACAAATATTAGTTCAAAATATTAATGATAAGAAAATTTTTAACGCAAACATTAACAATATCAATATGTAAAAATATACAATAATATTTAAAATATCTGTAAATACAGGCTTTAAATATTATTCAGGAAAATATGAATCGGTTATAGCAACATCATAGACAGATTTGAAACAAATTACATCAGAAACAGAAAATATGGAAACAAACAACAGGCAGTACAAGATTTAATGGCTTTATTTGGAAAATAGAGATTGAAAAATTCATTTCCTAATATTAAAACATTTCATATAAAATTTTGAAAAAATGTTGGTAGTAAAGGAATAACTGAAGAATGATGATCGAAATTAAATCAAAGTATTCGATTATATGGTTTGATGATATTAATTGCACAAGTTGATAACAGAACATCGTTTGAATTATCATCAAGAATAGGGAATCTTTTGTTAAATTTAGAGAACAATTAATAACTGGAAGGGAAGAATTAAGTAATGATGGTAAGGTTATGGAGATTATATCAAAATGTTATACAAGATGGCCATGTTAGATTAGACGATGTAATTGTTGCTAGTAGAATACATTTGATACCAGACAATAAGATAACAACGGAATTGTTTTCAGTTGGTTACGACAACAGCTTAAACGTATGAAACAATGATATGAAACTGGCATCTAATGAAATATTATTTGTAAAATAATGTTTATCCAATTCCAAAATGTGATAAAGATATTTAAACATAAGGACAGAAAATAGCAAAATATACCCAATAAAAAGATATTCATAACATTATGTAGAAAAGAAGAATAAACATCAGCAAGACTATACTAATCATGATTAAGATCAAGAAGAAACAAAAACAAACGTAGATTTTAAAATTGATGAACAAATAAAATGACAACACTTTAAATCATGATTCAAAATGAATGGTTTTAACTCTCTATCGAGAGTCTGAAAACATTTTAGATGCTTTATTATAAACAAAAATTAAAATAACAAGTGTCAATCCTAGCAAAGATAACAAAATCAAAACAACATGATCAGTTATAAATGAAACAACACCACCTGTTGATAACGCCAATAATTCCTAGTCCTGCTGGTAATGCTTTATCACCTAACTTAAAATAATTTCCAATATCCGTTAACCAATTTTTAACATTATGAGCACATCCATCACATCAAGTGTTGTTTCTGTTGGTTGCAAATTATGATGGTCTGTATTTCCTCTAATCGTATTCCAATAGTTACTGCAATTAAATTTGCTATCATTACTATGGCAGAAGCAACTGTAGCGACAAGCAGCTACACCATTTGCTTGAGAATTGTTTTAAAAAGTGTCACCAACGAGAAGTTGCTTTTCTAATATATCATTCATTTTATTTATGTTATTATTAGTAGTTTTTGACATTTCATTTTTTTCAACCAATCATTTATAACCTTTTGATTTCTTCAACTTTCTATCTTCTTATAATCATTAATAGCATCAACATTAGAGATATCTTCTTTTTCCATGTTTTCTATTAAACTTTCTACTTCTTTTATTTTTGCATCTTGTTTATTAATATCAATCTGCAGATTCTAATTATGACATGATAATAGTATCACCATATCCATCGATTTCCATTTTTATCTTGGTATGATATAAATTCATTATTTGCAAATTGTCTGGGTGTTCACGTTATTACCTGTTTGTGACAACAACATTCGCTTCTAAGGATATTTTGTTTGTATTTGTGTTTATTCTTGTGTTTATTGTTTCTCTTTGTGCTTGTGGTTTTTGCATGTCACATAACTGTACCTGTTAATGACCTTGTTCAAGCAATAACAGGCGCATCACTCTTTTTAAAATGTGATGAAGCATATATTTTCTACAACCTTCCAAAGGTAGGTTTATTTTACTAACAGCTTTAGTTTTGTAGTAATATTGACCATTAGTCCCCACTTCAACATCATGCATAAATTCATTAAATTCTTTTTCAACAAACTTAACACCAGATTTTGAAAATTCATTTTGTAAAGATATTGATTGGTCAAATGTTAATTTATTCAAGTTTGTTGTTTCACTAGAAAATGTATCTTTCAAAGTAGGCCTTCTATCATTTATGATTTGGATTTGCTACATTATTTGTACACTTGTTAAGTCTTCAGTTCTGCTTATATAATCTATTTTAAAATCTTCTGGTCCTTGTGGTCTTGCCATTTTTCAATACGTAAATGGATCAAAATCAACTCGAAAAGGAACTTGGATGCATTCAAGAGAACACCAGCCAATCAAATGAACAACTTGAAGAATATACGCAACATCTAACAATTGCTCTCATCAGTGGAACACACAAATAAATTTTTATCAAGGTATTAAGAGTTTGAAAAGATGGGTGGACAAAGTTGAAGAAAGCTTATGAAATATTTGTAAATGCTAGATCGGCCGTAATGCCAAAATCGATATAGATGTTCTAATCTGTGCAGTGACAACATTCATCAGCAAAATATTACCAATCGATGATTTAAATAAATTTTAATCAGATCTGATGGTTGATTATATGACATCCCAATAATGACAGGATTTATATCATTAAAACTAGGGTTACTGTCACAAGGATAGACCCAGCGGGGACTTAATTTGTAAAAAGGGACTAAGACCAGTTATCAAAATAACATATTTGCTTATAAAATAATAAAATATAATGATCAATACAGATCTACTCTGTCTTGGGCAATTTCTGACATCTATCTACACAATGAAGTATTGAAAAGTTTTCACGTGCTACTGCTGAATTTATCCGATCTTGCAACAGAACGGGTATACTTTGTCTATTCAACACTATGGAATTACCAGTACACGCAACACGTATAAGATTAATCTGTTCACATAACATATATAAAATTATGGTGTACACATCGCACATGAAATTGTTCTGTTCAGAAAACAGGAATGAAATTGTTCTGTTTACACATAATATGTGCAGTTATGCCGTTTATATTAAATTATGGACATATGCCATTCATATAACAGACATAAAGTTCTGGACTTATGCTCATATGAGAGACATGAAATTATGCTGTTCATAAAGCAGACATTAAAATGCCCTAACGCACCTTAATAGGGCAGAAAATCAAGGAATGAACCCAAACACGTCACTCCTTCCCATCTGTCGGAGAACGATAACGAAGACTCATCACCGCTCAGACAAAGTCTTGATCGTGTCATCAAACTTTGACCCATTAGCTCACACGACGCTAGACTGGGTCGAACATGACTTTCAGGTAACCAACAGCTTCCGCATACATAAGCATTATTTCTTGGCCAAACGTCCTAGGGAAATCAGCTGAAATACATACCACTTGACCATGTGATACAAAGACTAGAATCTTTTGGCGCATTATGGCACGAACACTATACATGTCATTAAAGCCTGCACAAGGAAAGATCTAGCTTACACATTAAAGGCTGTTCTACGTTCAGAACGAATGTATAGGATTACATGTTAACCAAGTTCACAAGTGAATCTATCTACAACAAGAATAAATTACACGAGATTAGGAGAAGCTGGACAATTTTTATTAATATACAATATTCATAATTTGTAATAGCTTGTCAAGATCGGTTCTGATACAAACGTGTCTATAAACTGAAATAGATAATACTGTATCTAAGCGCATTGTGCTCTGTGAAAATTGCCTGAAAATGGACATCTAGGAAAACATTCCAAGTCATCTAACATAGCGAAATACCCTATCAAATATAGATGATAGAAAGAGGAACGAATACGACTTGTACATACCTCAACTGCTGAAAGATATAGACTGTCGTGAAGGATACAGCAAGGCATCAAGCTATGTGCCTGTACGGAAAAATTCAACTCTTATATACATGGCGCGAACCACGGGTGGAAAAGCTAAGTGAGATTATGATGCCGACTACTTGCATATGCCACAGTAAGTTGCTCATATGAGTTAACATACGTCGTGATATTTCGATTGAACCAAAACATACACAGTGGGTAATAACGTACACGAAATTACACAGCAGGCAACAGGATCCATACAATCTTTACGTTAAAATACAATGTAATGGCAACATGACGTACACAATTCCGCGATAGTTACCATTAGAAGCATTAAATGCTAGCATAATAAGTGCCACACATATAAAAATTTAAATAAGAAAAAACACACACAAAGAAAAACAAGAAGAAAATAGAAAACAAAAGCAAATAATAAACTCAATAAAATCTAATAAATACATGTGCATAAATTGTTATTACAAAGAGGCCTGTGCCCATGTTGCAATAGCTACTGCATTAGTTCTCATTGAATTTGTAATGTTTATGTAGCTGTTAAACTTTTCCAGATTCAAGGAAGTAACTAACAATATTTAAGTACAACAACCCAACTTAAAAAAATCTGTGATAATTTATGTATGCATTTTATATTTCACTACCTCCGGAAGTTTAATATTTGTTTTAAATTATCATTATCTGGTTTTCCACCAAATAAAGTATTCATAAAGATTAGTTTAAAAAAAACTAATTGGAACAAAGCAATCAGTGGGAATATTAATATCATTATCATTTAAATAATCATTTTATAAAAACATTTAACCATTTATAATAATGATTCCATGATGGTAATTTAATTAAATCAAGTAAACCTTTATCTTATTACAATTATTATTATTATTATTATTATTATTATTATTATTATTATTGTTGTTGTTGTTGTTGTTGTTATTACATAGGCACATATATAACATTAATTTTGTGTCTTAGCTGCTTTAGATATTCATTGTTAATGTTTTGCATTTGCCTGCTAAACTTCAGATATTCGCTTGATAATTTTGTAAACATCATCACTATTTCTTAATCTTTGCCTGTATAATCTTTGATAATCTTTATAACATTTTTAAAGTAAGTTTATCGAGCTTTAAAAATATCCTTTTAATGCTTCTCAGCTTGTAACATTGTTTAAACATTTTACAATCCATTTGATTTTTAGTTTTTTACATTTTCATATATCAACTTAAAAGTTGCCTTAAATCACCTTTCAGCATATTATGCAAATTATAATAAACTGCAAACAAGACAAATAACAAGCAAAAAAAACCTTTAACAATTTTACATTTCCCTTAAAACCAATACACAAAATATTTACAAAATAAATGGCAGACGAACAGAGAAAATATCAAGATTAAATTCAAACATAAGTTGAAAAAGTAACAGTAACTGAATAAAAGGATCCAAGAGGGTGGCACTTCGAAAACAACCTGGGCTAAGATGATTACACGAATACAAAAGGCAAAACGCTACAAAGATGCCTGCTAAAATGAAAATCCATGAAACAGAATTTTAGGAAAACATCTAACAAGAATCTGATTTATGTTCGTAGTGGTTTCACTGTTAAAATGTATTCTATTTTTATTTGTGCTAAATTTTCAAAATTTGGTTAACAGCAACATCTTATCCAAAAACCTGTACTTAAACACTGTCTGATCAGAAGACTGTTACACATGAAAACTTTGCTAATAATATCCCAGAAATGTTATACATTTTCATCAGTAAAGAACAACACAGAAATAACAATCACAGTTACACCAAGAACAATTTCAAAACCTTCAACACCAATGGCATCAAGTGCTTTCTAATATTTTGGAAAATATATTAACAAATTATGGCTATATTAAATACCAATTTAATTTACAATGGCATATATTAACCTTTTTGGTTTTAGATATGAAGCTTTGTAAATGATAAAGGAATTGAAAAGGAGTGGCAGCAGTTGTTAAGAATCATCACACTTTTACAGATATTTTAAAAACAGCAACAACAATAAAAAGCATTGATGACATAAAAGCAAATCTGAATTAGATGAGAAAGCAATTATTTCACTGAAAAAACTTATCATTTATCCATTACAGATTAAAGGGATTGATACAATTAATAATTTTACGTTCCGTGATTATTGTGCTAGACTGACTACTATGATTAAAGTAGTAAGATCAGTTGCTAATAATAAAGCAAACAATGTTGCAGAACACATAATTAAGGTATAATGCTAGTGTACTGCTTGCTAACGATAACGATTTCAATAAGAAAAAATAGATGATGTTGTAAACAAATTTACGTCTTCTAATGGTGAATTCAAAACTGAAATAGATAAATAGATAAATGACATAAATGAAAAAATAATAGATTTATAGTTTTACATTATTATGTAATTAAACAAACAACAATTGATAGTGCTATTTATTTAAGATTAGATCAAAATAATACCTTATTTTGGTTAACAAATAGACATTATAATGTTTTTGAAGAAAAAGCGTTAATAGGAATATCTCTGTGTGCAATAATGCCTGAAATTATTTATTTAAATATAAACTAAACAAACCATTTTATGTTAATTGCATTGTACATGGTGCTGAATCTGGAAATTATACGTAATATTTTTAACTAATCAATCATAAATGTATACAATTTATCTTTAAATAATTTTAGACAGTGGCCCAACTGTTAAGAAATTTATTGATCTTCTCTGGTTTGCATTTATCATTGACAATGTATCAAACACAAGGTATATATGCAATCTTACATATGCAGTAAAAATATTAATATTAGATAATGTGATACATTATTTTAGGGAAACTAGCTAATTAGATTTTTATTTACAAGAAATATAAGTAGAGTCACTTCCCCTAACTTATTTTAAACTTAAATATAGCAGATATATATTTAATGAATGCAGGGTTAAGGGGAACGATCAACACTGGCAGTGGTGGGTTTCTTAGTTCAGCAGTAGGAACCACAGTAAAATCAGTACTTGGTGGAATGTTAGAATCAACATCTGCTGGATTTGCATTTGCGGTGCTAACTTAATATAACATCTTGTAGATACTAATATGCATGAAGCGGAATAATAAAAATGGAAAAAGAAGAAAAATAACACAGGGATATGTCATAAAATCAGCAAATGATAATAAAGAAATTGTCAGAGAAACAAACAAATATTTAAATAGTAACTTGATGGAGAAAAAATAAAAAGCAAATGGTTGGATGATGTAGCCAGTTCTTTTTGTTAGTATAATCAAATTTATATTAATGAAACAGGGAAATGTTTAAAAATCTACATTTCTAAATAATATAAATTTAGTGACTGTTATCACTATCTGCTAACTTTATTATCTATAAATATATGTTTAAAAAAGCTGTTGTTCGTGGATCTGTTTTGCTAATTTATGTAAATTTCCACAATGATGACAATTTTCAAAAAAAAATTGAACACAGCAAAATGCATAAATCCTAACAGGCAAGAAAAATACCGTTAGAAATTTATTATGGTGATGATTGTGTTCCAAAGATTTAATACTTATAATCTTTTCACATTATATACAGATTAATGGTTGCAAGAAACTGTTACAAAAATATAATAGAACAAGGAATGATGAATACAAAACTAAGTTAGCTAAGATCAGTATCATCATTATAAGCAGCGGATGCAACGGAAACTGACAAGGAAGCAACTCAGTTGATTGTATTTGAAAGATTGATCGTTTACAGATCTGACTGGATGACAAAGAAGTTGGACAGAAGCCCAGTAGCAGAACACTTCTCTTCCCCTAACCATACATTCGTTGACATAATACTAACTGCAGTTGCAGACAACCGCAACTGGAGTTCAGAAACCAAATAAAATAAAATAAAATAATTTTATGTTTAGAGTCCATGTTTTTAAGTTTGTTAATTGGTTCGTTTAGTTCATTATTCATTCACTTATCTATCATTACTACTTTTTGTAGTTCTTATTGGTATTATTATTATTGTTGTGATTATTGTTAATAAAGAGACAATTAATTATCTGAGATATAATCTGGGGCTACACCACTTTATATTAGGAAATAGATGGCCCTCTTGCTCCACCTTTTGTAGGTCAATACCGATTAGGATGCCATTTTATCATCAGAGTGAAAACCAATAAGGCGCGATATCCATAATGTAAAATAACACTTCTATTACATCCATATTCATGTAACGTTTTGTAAATTCAAAGTTTACTTTTGTGTTTATTGTTTGTCTTGTTTGTCTCTGTTTTGTAATTTTGCCTTTGACAAAGACTTAGAGTCGAGAGCGCTGAACCTAGTTAAAAAAAACTTGTTTTGCACAGTTCGTTGTCCGTTTTTTACAATTTTATACATATATTTTCAATCGTATTGTCTCTGATTTCCGTGTGTCATTTGAACTTAAGAGTATCGGATTGCATCAGCACATCAGCAGATGAGAGGATTTTCTCCATTTTTGAGACCGCGTGTTAGTGACCGCTTGGTGGCAATCGTGTTAGAAATTATAAATCAGTGATTGAAATGAGTACGTTTTGTGCATTTTTTTTATATCCTTGACGCTTTTTGTTTTTAAAATCGGTAGGGGGGTTACAAGCTGCCGAGGGGTAGGCGGAAACTAGAGTCTTTGAATTTTATCTGTTTTTCAACCGTTTAGTTGTGTATTTGGAATCAATTTCGTGTTCTCGAACGTTATCTCTTTTTATTTCTCCTGTAATATATTTTATGACTTTGCTAGGATTCTGGTTAGATTGTAGTCTCCTTCTCACGTTTTTCGTGTTTATCATTGCATTACTTAGTAGTGATGTTTTTATATGCACTTTCTTTTCTTTCGTTCGTGTTGTTAGGTAATTAACACAAATTCGCATATCATGCATATCTTTACTCCTTCCTTTTGTATTGCAGCTTTATACATCTCACGATCTTGATACTCGTTATCTTTTACAAAAAATACTCCTTAATACTGCTACTTAAGTAGTCTTCAATGGAGAGGTAAGTCTTGACACATCATTTATTGAACGGAATAAGATATTAATCCGGTTCCCAGCTGTTAAAAAATGAATCGTCATATCCTTTCTGTACAACGAATACATACATTTCATTATTTTGGTTTTCAAAATCTATTTTGTTATGCAGAGATAACTCTTATTTTTAAAACAACACCGCTATTTTACTATGACTGGATCACCTAAAATTACTTGCCTAATTTTAAATATTTCCTAGGTAATGTTAGTAGGGTATCCCTTTACAAACATTGTTTCGTACTTTGAAATTCTAAATATTTTACCGATTTCAAATTGGCGTCTTTCAAATGTATCAGTTTCAAAGTTACCAAATAACTTTGATTTGTTTTCCTCCTTGCTTGCTTCAATCGGTGTCATGTATATTGATCTATGATGAGTCTTATTTTAACCATCAATTAAATCTGATTAAAAACACCAATTCATTTTCTGGTTTCATTCTATGTAATAATTCACATTCTTTTCTTTTGGGTTTTATTAAACCTTTACACTACGAATGATTATTTGTCTCAGGAAGTTGAAATATTTTCAATGTTTTTCTTTTTCACCACATTCTTAACTTACAACTCTTTTTCACCATTAAAATGCATCTTTTCCTGTTTTCGTTTTTTTGAACATATCTCTAAAAAGTACAGTATATGTCAGCTCACTTTTTCTTTTCACTTTCTCAGTCCAAGAGTATTTTGAGAAAATATCGTTCTTATTCAAAATGTATTTGTATCCATCGTTTAATTTTCATATGCTTGGAACATACAAACTGGCTAACGATGCAGTTTAGTTGAAATCTGACTCAGAACACACATCACTAATTTTCGGTTATCTGTACTTGATGAAACATTTATATTAATCCAATCTCGTTAAATAAAACCATTTTGTAGTCTTCGATCGTGTATTTCGCTGATGCTTGTAAAGTCACATTTCAGCTCACCATATCTGCAATATTCATACTCAATTCCAGACAGCAGCCTAACAATAGCACGGTTAAGCGGGAAAATGCTCATCCCGAATAATACGGCATCAGAAAAGTCGGAGTTTAAATCTTGCAAATGAAATTGGGACTTTTTTTTAAAGAAATTGCACTTGCCTGACTAGACAGTTGCCGTCATAAAAAATGACAAGTCCTACGCGTTGGACTGAGAAGGATACGATGATGGAACATACCATCCCCATTATTTCCATTACTGATAATAAGTGTCGCTTTCTTTCTTTCTATCTATCTATCTATCTATCTATCTATCTATCTATCTATCTACCTATCTATCCATGTAGCAGTGAAGTAATGAACTACTTCTCTCTTTTTATAAAATAATATATCCAAAATATGCGATATCAAGATGGAAAATACCATTCCTGCTATTTCAATGATTGGTGACTACGCAATTTTCTATCACTCAAGCAACCAATCAATCAATTAATCACTCTCTCACTCACTCAATTAATCAATCTATATATTCATACATTTATGCTATATATCCCTATGATAGTTAGTTATATAGATATATACATAGATATATAATTTTTCTACTATACCTTTCTTCTATTTTACAAACATGCAAGTGATCATAAAGTTATTCAACCATGACATTTTTTCTTCAGACGTATTAATTGTAATGGCTACTGCTTACCTCATTGTAGTATTCACGTGCACTTAGCATACGTAGTGAGACATTATTCTACCTTATTAGATTTCCTGTGTTTAATTCTGATTTTCATTCTACATCTCAGTGCTTATTGGGGTGGTCCTTGATAAATCTTAAGCAAAAAGTGTTGTATCACCGAGAATCATATCCTGTCCACTTTCTTTGTTTGTGAAACGTGTATTGGTTATATATCATCACTCTATATTTATCAAGTGTTCTTTGAAAACAAGCGAACAAAATAAGTTTTATTTTTGGTTACAAATAGGGAAATTAAAGCTTATTACATGAATATCACTGAAAAAAGAAGAAATGCAATACCAGCATTCTACACATTTCTATCTTAATCAATCGAAAACTAAACTTATTACTGGTGTGCGTCACCTGGTTCTTCACAACATAGCTGGAGGGGGGGGGGGGGTTACACTTATAAAGGGTAACTAATTCGATAAAAAAAACAACATCCTCACTCTATTTGGAACAAACAACGCATGTCAATACTCGTTCTTCATTATACGGAGGACAAGGCAAGGATCCACATTTTGCCTGAATCATATACAGGAGATGCCCCTCAAGATTAGCAGAACCCCCGCTTCTCGCTTCCGGGTTTGCATCCACACACACGTAGTTTGTTGCTCCAACTTGACCATGATGCCCTGACATCAGATATCCGGTATATTCCATAGTCCATCCCGGGTAACACTCTGTTCTACCCGGAATCATAAGGGTGGTCGTGCAGGAAGCTTTACAGACGCAGCATGGCACATCGTCCTCCTGAGACACCGTCGAGAAAGGTTTTGACGGTGTGTAGACTTCGTACTCGGCACCATAGATATACGCAGTGTTAGCCGTTCCTCCAGCACCTTTCCCCCAGGTAGGCTCCTCAGAAAGGCAAAGAAAGTCAGCAGCGCTTCCAGTGTGTGTGTAGTGTGAACCTCCTGCAAATCCTGGTAAAAAGGAGCAAATTACGTTTTCGTATATTGATTTACAGTATGAGTCAACATGAAGATTTTACATTATGATGCTTGAAAGTGAGTTAATATAATTATCAATTAGCGACACTTTTTCACAATGCCACAAATTTAACTCAGCTGATTGTAATCAATACTCTGTTATGAATTCGGTCAATACAATGTGGATATAATATCTTTTCTGTAAGCAATAATTTATATAAGGTACGAAATAAAGCTTATGTGGACCCCATATTGACAAACACCATTGATTTATCATATTGCGATTGTCAGTGGACCTCATATTTACAAACACCATTGATCTATCATATTGTGATAATCAGTGGACCTCATATTGACGAACACCATTCATGTATCATATTGTGATTGTCAGTTAACCTTATATTGACAAACACAATTGATCTCTCATATTGTGATTATCAATTGACCTCATATTGACAAACACCATTGATCTATCATATTATGATTGTCAGTTAACCTTATATTGACAAACACAATTGATCTCTCATATTGTGATTGTCAGTGGACCTCATATTGATCAACACCATACCCGCAGTCTATCATATTATGATTGTCAGTTAATCTCATATTGACAAACACCATTGATCTATCATACTGTGATTGTCAGTCAACACCATTGATCTATCATATTGTGATTGTCAGTGGAACTCCTATTAATAAACATCATTGATCTATCATATTGTGATTGTCAGTGGAACTCATATTGACAAACACCATTGATCTATTATATTGTGATTTTCAGTGGAACTCATATTACAAACACCATTGATCTATCATATTGTTACTGTCAGTGGAACTTATATTACAAAACTATTGATCTATTATATTGTGATTGTCAGTGACCTCGTATTACAAACACCATTGATCTATATAATATTGTGATTGCAAGTGGAACTCACAAATTACAAACACCATTGATCTGTCATACTCTCATTGTCAGGGCAAAAAGCTGCTGTTTTTTAATATTTGTGTGGACACCTCCAGGCCTCTAGCTATAGGAAACTAGTAGGCCTATGAGGTGACCCCCCTTTGTTCGAAGTTAAAAAATATGTTAGTAACTCTTTAGACAAGAATAATAAGGTTGAATACATGTCTTAATGCACATATATTTGACGTGTAATCTAATCTATATGCTGAGTTGCTAAGTTCTTATATATATATATATATATATATATATATATATATATATATATATATATATATATATACTTACTCTGCAACCTTAAGAGAGGGACTACGCTCGCCTAAGACGGGGGAGGAACGAAGTACAGCCACTGACACTAGGATGGTAGTGGCAGAGTATATCATTCCCATTAGGGGTATGGTGCGCTGGATGCGCCCCAACCCCCCCCCCCCTCACATGCAGAAAATATACCACCCCCAAAATAGAGGCGAACAGCTCCACTCAAGAACAAATAGAGAGAGAGAGAGAGAGAGAGAGAGAGAGAGAGAGAGAGAGAGAGAGAGAGAGAGAGAGAGAGAGAGTGAAAGAGAGAGATGTGTGTACAGTAATACTGCAAGAGCGAGTAAGTGAGCTCGCTGCTTTTTCAGTCCCAATTTATCGGATACGCGATTTTGTAAAACTTACAAACATGATATAAAAATGAGCAACTGTTACCAACACATTTAATCTAATTAGTGATGCATACCATCATTAAAAACTCTGTCATGTGCTGTCAAGGACGTGTGACGAGACAAGTTAACTGTCATGTGCTGTCAAGGACGTGTGACGAGACAAGTTAACCATGTCAAATAACAAGTTCTATACTTGGTTAATATGTTGACCAGGTTTGTGAAATGTGATTCATCATTTACAAGATTTCAATTGAGAAAAGTATCTTGTTTGGGTATATATTACATTTGAAGAAAAAATTGATTTACAGTAGTACAGGAACAGAGAGTCTAGGCGCAGTCACTATTGTTTTTTTTTTTTTTCATTATTTAACTTTAAAAGTGCGCTAGAAAACCGACAAAAATACATCATTTGTACCATGTTGAAGCAGCTTCATGTAACTCCGCTGCTACACAAAACATAAAAAAAAATATAAATGACTAAATTACTACTAAAACTGAAAAAAGAAAATGACATAAAAATTGGTCACAAAACATTAGCGACAGCGCTTTTGTCTACCACTTTTATACTTCTGTTTACCGCTTATAAAGTTGAATTCGTATAGATAATATTTCTTTTCATTAATATCCATCTTAATATAGTGTTCAAAGTTTAGTAAATACAAAAATATAAAAGCAATCAAAGGAATGTAGCCTCCAATAAAAAGTTGTACATCTGAATCACTATAACCAGCGAGATGTTCGGGGGCGACGTCAGTGGACGACAAAGGGAGTTAATTTAATTCGTTCCCGAGTACCTGGATAGAGTCAACATGGCGCGGCCCTGTGATAATTACTTTTCGGTCCATATCTTGATTATCTATTAAGAATTTAATGAGGATTAATACAGTTATAATAAGTTTAAAAAACCGGATTTTCCCTTTGATTATTTAAAGACACTTTTTTTGCAATCCGAATCACTTCCTAGCATATCACATACCAATTAGGTATTGACAAGTTTAATATAACCATATGGCATTCCCCATACCTGATTATCCATCACAAATTCTTTTCCAAGTTCTGCAAGGTTTTAATGTAAAATTATAGTATTGTAACAAACCTAGGGTGTGTGCTATTTGTATTTACGTCATTGTTTATAGCTTTGTTAGATTTAAGTGATTATTTTTTAATCATGTTTTGTCGTGCATGGCGTAATGTACCGATCTACAGCTTTGAAAGGCTTACTAATGGGTTATACAAATGTAAAGCAAGAAAAGTCATGCAAGTGTGAAACTAGGATCTCGTGAATGTGTGGTTGTTGTTTTGAGGTCCTTGGAAATAGGGCAAACATTGACCTCAAGCCAGACTCACGCATGTGTTGTTTGATTCGCTCGGTAGTGAGACTCCTTGCGTGTTACAGTATAACTTGAAACCGTGATTTTATTGAAACAGAGTATTGTCCCGACTTGTTTGTCCTTTGTATCGTGACATTCAAGTCATATTTACCAAGGTATGTTTGCATTTGTCATACATTACTTAAATTTGAATATCTCATGTCTTTTCAGTCAAGAGATAAAATTATTAGTCTAGCTAAATTTATTTTTTTCGCAATGAAACTAAGAGATAGCATAATATATAGACTACTTCTCTCTTTGTTTGCTCCTTGCCAACTCTTCTTTATATAGACACACCAATACCTTGCAAATACATTTATTGTATAAGCATATTATGTTAACACTGTACACATTAAAGAAATAAAGCTGAATAAACTATTATGTGTTCTGTATTTATAGTACAGTGCATTTGTACATACTTTCTACTTCACCCACTTTTGCCCTTCCTGGACAAGCTATTTAAATGGCGGCATTCCTTAATGAAATAAATAGGACACCATCAAGACAGAAAGTATGTTTATGCTTCTACTAAATAAATGCCATCAAAATGGATGGTTAACTATTGAACGAAATGGTAAAAATGTTTATCATTATTTACGCTTGATGAAAGTTTTTTTTTTTAGGTTATAAACTTTAATATTCATACATAGGAAACTGTGCCATGGGTACCAGATCAAATGTTGAAATAAACCAATCGTATTGCCCTTCTCAGTAGAATCAAGGAATATTGACCTACAGAAACTCACATTATATTATATATTCTTCCAACAATGGAATATTGTTCAACTGTTTGGGGGAAACTGTACCAAATTTCAGCCTGACAGGATTTATAAATTTCCGAAAAGTACAGCATGCATTATGTTAGATGCATTGATATTATTCATCAAAAAAAATTGTTTACAGAACTAAAATGGTTTACAATATATGAAAGGATTGATTTTCACAAGGCAGTTCTTGTATATAAATGTCTACATGGAGCTGCACCAGAGTATCTTCAGGATTTATTCAGGCCTTTTTCAACACATGACCAGCTGAGATCAACATCACATGGAAACCTTCATCCACCAAAACCAAGAACAATGCAATTTAAGAAAAGCTTCCCTGTGGAATAAGCTTCCACTACATGTAAAATCTGCAGAAAATGTTACAGTATTTAAGAAGAGATATCACGAGTATGTATGTGTTACGAATAGATTACAATATAATTTAGTATTTAAAGACATTTTACAATAAACAGTAATTACTATTATCTTGCAAGATGTATATTGTTATACTTTGTTCTAAAGAGGACCTCAAGGGAGAATATTCCTATGTTAAATGAGTCACCCTGTATAAATAAAGTATTATTATTATTATTATTATTATTATTATTCACTTTCTTACCTGTGATCATAAAGTTTGACAATTAACATTAGTTTCAACCCTAAAATCTTAAACGCATGAGTCAAGAAAACAAAATTACACTATTGCAACGGTTTAGTGGGATGGATGAGCATATCTTGGAAACCGTGCTATGGGTACCATATCAAACGTACAGGTAAACCTTTCGTATTAACTTTCTTACCTGTGATCATCAAGTTAAAAAATTAATGTAAGTTTCAACACGAAAATCCAACACGCATGAATAAGCAAAACAAATTACACTATTGCAAAGGTTTCTGTCTAAAACTAGTGGGATGGATGATCATATGTGTGTGTGTGTGTGTGTGTGTGTGTGTATTCTGTTCTTAGTTTTAGCTCACCACATGTGCAAAGCAAACATTAACTACACCTATCATGCAACCTAGATACCCGTACCTTTGTAGACGAGTTCTGTGGCATTCCCCGGACATATGGTTCTTCCCCATCTCACGTAGGTTGATCCGAGTCCTTCTGAAAAAAGAAAGAAAAAAAGAGTATACCAATATCACCAGAATACACATGGAATAAGCCTCATCAGTCAGCAGTGCTAATGGCTTATATCAGGTTTCTAAACAGCTGCATTAGGTACAAGCAGGCCACAGTGTTAAACAAAGGGATTAAATTAGAAAGTGCTCTTCACAGTTTATATTTTGTGTGTAATTTTTAATAACATGATGTCTTTAGTATCAAATTTTCAAAGTAAGTGTGTAAGAGTAACAATTTTATATAAAAAAGAGGTGTAATACGCGCTGACCAGAGAAAAGCAGACCTTGTAGAAATATGTGAAGCACACGTTGTAGAATTATGTGAAGCAGACCTTGTAAAATTAAGTGAAGCAGACGTTGTAGAATTATGTGAAGCAGACATTGTAGAATTATGTGAAGTAGACCTTGTAGAATTATGTGAAGCACACGTTGTAGAATTATGTGAAGCACACGTTGTAGAATTATGTGAAGTAGACATTGTAGAATTATGTGAAGCAGACCTTGTAGAATTATGTGAAGCAGCCAATACTCTTGGTATGGAGATTGATCTTGATGGATTGAAAGAAGATAGAGATGAAATATCAAAAGTTTACAACGCCATCAAACCTTACTCTTAGTCCTAAAGATGAACAGGAAATTGAAATCCTCTGCATTCTGCCACATTTGTGGTATATTAGACATTTATAATTATCTAACCATTTTTATCGATATGATCATGCAAGCTTGAGAAATTTTGAGAAAACGGAAGCGCTTGGCATGTTTGAAAATGGATTTGTTCTCAATTAGAATACTGCTCACTTACGCATGATCATGTGGCCATTAAGTCAAGAGTAAAACCCAGAACAAACGAGAAAGATCCGGTATCAAAGGCTGGTTACTGCAACCTTCACAGTAACATGGATGAAGCCTCTGGTAAAGGATCGGTGTGTTACGTATTCTGCGCATTTATAGGAGGTATGTTTGTATTGTAACTTTCTTATGATTTTATTACCACGATCAATATAAAGCACTTGTTTAATACTATTGTAAAATTGTGAAATAAGGATAAAATAAGTATGGAAAAGTAAATGATAATAATAATAACAACAATAACAACAACAACAGCAATAATAATAATAACTTTATTTCAGACTCAATTCCATATTGATGAACACATGAGAATATTTTAACAGTGAAAACATTGGAAACGTTTGATTCATTGATAAGATAAACAAAAAAATATTACGTGGAATATTTTGAATCCAGAAAAATTAATATGAAACAATGCCAGTTTATTTTAAAAGTAATAAATATTGTCTATTAGAATGCAGAATTGATGATTGTTGCCGTCATGTGCAGTCGACCCCGTTTGAGTTTATGCACTTTCTAAATGATAACATCGATACAATGTCAGTGGGTTCGAAAATCCACCAAGATTACCGCCCATGTTCTTGTGACGGAACTTGATACAAGTTTAAATGAGGAATCTGATGTAGTTGTACATCCCCATCAAGACATATATATGCCAATATCGCAAGAAATTCCTCTCCGAAGGCAACGAATATCTATTTTCTCTAGTTAAAGAAGTTGCTCTACATGCATGTCGGATCCATACGAAAAATGTCGTAAAAGTAAAAAGATCTATTCCGCTACAACAAGTTAAATCACCAACAGAAACGACCGCAGAGTTTTGGACTACCCATCAGTTACATCGTTGTGATTAAAATGCTATAAGGAATTTTAGATTACCTTCAGTACACATCAGAAGAAATTGTTGTTACTGAAGAAGGAACTCGGGACCAAAATGTTAATCCAAACTGAAAGACATTTTGACAGGGCCTTTTGACATCGTCCAACTTTAAGACTGTTTGCCACTCCACAAATAGTACCAAAACGGCAAAGTCAATATATCTGGGACAACAGTTTGACATTAATAACTTAACTGTAACAATTTCTTTCTGATTAAAAAATAACCTCAGGTAATTTCAATGTTTATCAATCCGATAGGTACAGACAACGAAATTGCAAATTGGACATGTCAGGTTTGTTCGCATCCTACACATATCCCGTGTTAAGATGCAGTCCTGATGGTATTATGGATTGTAATATATGTGGAACAAATATCATTGAAACAAAATGTATGTATTATTTTATAAATTTTTATCCAAGACAGTACTACTGGAGTCCAATGTTTGTGTGAGATCAAGTGATGATTTTGTGGTTGAGAACAAGCACAACTATCAAGTGCAAGTTTTCAAAGAAATACTAGGCATACGTAACTGTGTTCTGGTTATGTTTACAAGTTGAGAGATCTGCACCCTTGAGGTCGACTTTGGCAAAAATTATGGGATGAAAAATTGATAATCATGCAGACTTTTTACAAGAAATATTGTCACAAATGTTAACTTTCAATAACATTTTTTAAAAATAGTTTGGTCATAACACATAGTGATACTCAGTATCTTATGTTATTCAGTCTATTATAAATGCTTATTTTGCCAGTTACTCTTGAAAGTTGCCTACAGCTGCCACGATTGGTATGATTTGATTCAACTGGAAACGCTGTTTTATCGGAATTATCACCAAACAAAATTCAGACTGTTTTAATTTTCTGAATAAGAACACTTGCAATGTGGCGAGATTTATCACTGACATTTTGCTAGCTGTGTCCATTTAAGAATGAGGGAATGCTCAATGTCGCAACAACAATATGTTTGTACCTGCTGTCACTATTACATTAGCCCCAACAACATCTTTTGTGGGCATATTAACTGGTTATACGGTGCAAATAATACAAATTAGCATGCAAGTTAAGGAGAAGTCTATACTAACACTGCGGTTAATACACGTTTGTTAGAAGCAGCTGCTGCGTCTGTTTGTAAACGTTTTGTTTTCTACGGAGCCCCATTAGGGACATGGGAAGAAAATGAAGAATAAATTGTGTCCACAAAATACTATATCGTGCGCTCACAATAGCAATAGTAAAATGTGTATAATCTACTTAATTTTATTTGGAGCGCCCGAAATATTTTATTGTGCTCACAAAATACTAACTTGTGTGCACAAATACTATACAGTGAAACCCCTCAAAACCAAACACCCGTTATACCGAAATCCCCTCAAGATCGAAATTTTTATTTGGTCCCGAATTTTTTCATCTTTAATATCATCATTTTTTCCCCATTAAACCGAAGCCCCTCTATTCTGAAAAGCGAAACAAATTTTCGGTCCCAAATTTCAATTTTACTCTTAAAAAAACCAATAAACAGAAACTCACTTCAAACTTGCAAATGTATTGTAGGTACTAAATTCCATAAAGCGTTGATATTTATGGTTCAGAATTAGCCTGTGGTCATGCGTTAAGTAAAACGCACACCTAAAGCATGCTGGGCCGGATTATTAACGATTTGTAAATACTGTAGTTGGCTTATCGGTGAGTCCATATCCACAAATGTTCCAAGGGCACTCCAGGTAAAAACAATACACGAAACGCGCGCAGACAGATTAGGTCCGACAATAGGGTAATCCGAGGTCTTCGTACCTTAAAGAAGGGCCAGCTTGTAAGGTAATGTGTTAATAACTAAAACCTTGCTGAGAGGCCTATCAACAAAGATTATGTTTATCTGCTTATTATCTAATCGTGATTGATGCTATTTATTGTATGAATGATCAATACAACTTTATTATTTTTATTTCAAATTAAATAGCCGGGCTTACATTACTAGGCCTGCAGCCGCGCTTTTGATATTTTGCTGACGGAGACCGACAAAACAGTACTCTGAAGGAATGTACTTTGTTCAGCTAATTTTTCATTAAATGTTTAAACAAGCAAAACATCTTGTTCAATTGTTTGCACTCTTACACACACAGACACAGATGTTCTCTCATAATTACATTTTCTCTCTCACTCTCAAGTTGCTTAAGCGCTTTTTCTATTTCACACACGAACACATTCTCTCTGTCTCCCTCAAATCATGTGAAAAACACGTTTTTTGGTTCTGAATTTGCTCGGGGGTCTTAAAAATGTAGGCTGGTGTCGATGATGATATGTTTATATATATATATATATATATATATATATATATATATATATATATATATATATATATATATATATATTTGTTCATGTCTGTAATACTCTCAGTAGACTGAAAAGCTCTCAAAACCGAAAATTAAATTTCGTCCCAAGAGTTTTTCTTTTGAGGGTTTTCGCTGTAGTATTTTGTGCGTACTATTTAGTATTTTGTAAGCTGAATAAAATTATGTATGCGTTCCAAATAAGATTTTAAATTTTCTTTCCTTTTCATCAAGGGGCTCAGAAGTTTTTCATCCTTTGAACTGTGCAGAATTTGTTTATTTTTTTTTTCTCTCGATCTGTTTGGATTTGATTCCTTTTTGGGGGGGTGGGGGGTGGGTAAGGTTAATATGGGCAAAGAAGTGACGACAGTTTTGATACTGGCAATAAAGGCTTCATGTGGTTTTTCTTGGCACGATGCTAAACCTGTAAGGCATTTTACATTTGATACTGGGATGGTTGATGACTTCAGAACTGTATATTTCATGGCATGGCATTTGTGGTGTATGTATGAAATGTATGAAACCAATCTACAGTTAAAAGCGACGTCCAATTCAATTCAAAAAGTCAACAGATGTGTCTTTGTTCTTTTTTCCTTCAGAACCATTGCAAGTCACATGTCTACTGTTTTGATCAGAGGAATTCTTCGTAGGACACAACATAAATGTAAAACTTACTTGTGCTTAGAACACGACCTGGATATGGAATTGAAGCTATACGTGTTGTATTCAAGCTATGATTAACCAAGTCATGCATCTTGTATTCAAGCTATGATTAACCAAGCTATACGTTTTGCATTCAAGCTATGATTAACCAAGCTATACGTGTTGTATTCAAGCTATGATTAACCAACCTTTTTCAAGCAGATAAGGCATAAGCATCGATTTGCTAGCAAACTTTATGAACTAAGGGTGAATAGTTATTGAATAATTTGTGTGCACATTATTTTTTCTATTATTAATGTACTCGAGATCTAACAGAATTTACTACATATATAATTCATCAACGAAACAGAGATTAACAGAGAAAGCAATATGAAATGGAATATTGGATTTTTTATGATTGTAAAGATTTAACACATGCCTAAAAGTAACCATTCATTTAGCATGAAAGTTACTATAAAAAAACCTTCGATATTGAGTAAAAGATATTTCTATGTCTGTCTGTTTGTCTGTCTGTCTGTCTCTCGAATTCCAATTTTCAACCATGTTTTAGAGAAAAGAAAATGTGTTGTCAGTTTATATCAGTACCGTTCCGGTGTGGTTATAGTTTATTTCTGCATTTTCAGCATGGTCAGGAGAAAGGAGTAGCATCTTATTATTGAAATGTTTCCTTGAAACAATTGTGATCAGTCATACCTTTTTCTAGAAGAATATAAGGAACTTGAATACTCACTCTTTGATTTGTTGTCTATCAGCCGCCCAATTTCTTCGAGTTTCTTCGAGACATCTGCTTGAAAAGTTTGGAAGTTTTCCTGAAGCTCTGCTAAAGTGGCCTCCAATTCTCTCTGGGCGAATTCGATCCTAAGGAGTCTTTCTAATAACTTATACTCATAGTCAAACCTCGGACAGTCGTTAGATTTAGACTCTGGGATCGTTTGCAAGTGCACTCCAACAATAAGGAGAGCAAACAATAAACAAAGAGTGACAAACATGACCAGTGTATGTAATGACAGGTTCAAAAAGCTCTTGCGCTTGTGCGAGAAATATTCTCGGAGATATGAGAAAACGCGAAGCGTACATTTATGACGTCTTATGGTACTGAAAAAAGATACTTGATTTGTTATGTTGGCAAGCCATTCGATTTCTACATGCTTGTGCTTGGTATGTTCACTTAACATGTTCTAAATCTTCTAGGCTCATTTACTTAATCATCTTGTGAGTTTCTTCAGGCGGTGAAAGAAAAGAATGCGCAGCCTTTCAACACTTACCAATTTGTTATAGATGAAATGATCTCAGTGTTGGTTTGTGCATTTTTTTTCCCGAGCAAAACAGGCTTCATAACAGAGAGAAAGTTGTTTGCATTATACTGCAGATGTACCTCTTGATGGCAGACTTTTAAACGAAGTCACCCAAGCAGTCCGACGGCTAAAATTCGCAATTCAAAAGGGAAGCTGAAACGTTTATTTCCTGAACAAGAGAGCATGAAGTTTTTAGTAGAGTGGTTATATTTGATGGCTGATTGGCATCATTGGTACAAACTCTTACAAGTTTTTATGCCAGGATGCTCTCTGTAAAATCATGTCAGATTCTGCTTAGCGGATTTTGAGAAGTCTTTTAATAGTTTTCTATTTGGTAAAGGCAGCCATATTTAAAAATGAATCGGTGTTATTTGAATAAAAATAAAGGCTTTTATACACGAGTGCTTTCTGTAACATTTGCTAAAATTCTGTCAAGGAGTTTTTAAGACGTAGTTTAAATGTGTTTTGTTTTAAGAAACTGCGGCCATATTTGATAACAGATCCGTATCATTTGTGTAAACTTAAGAGGTCTTTATGTGAAAATACTCTCAAACAAATTGGTTGAAAGTGGTGCAGTGGTATATAGAAGAAAACCAAAAAAAAAAAAAAAAAAAAAAAAAAAAGAAAGAAGAATGAAATCTCGACGGATGACGGAAAGAGGCGACACATGAGGGACACGGGGGCATGGCATAAGCTCACCAGGCTTTGTGAGCTACAAAGGAAAACCACGTTAGATAAATGCAAAAATTGATTATATGACGTACAAATCTCATTGGGTAATCTGCCCATAGCTTGAAACATGTTTGCTAAATTCCGATTGACTATCTCCAGAAGAGTTTGCGTAATCATCCTTAAGATCATTCTGTCTCTAATAAAATGGCTTTGGTAGACATCGTTGGATGGATACAATGTAACAAAATGAAATTTATATTTCAAGTAAAAGATTGTTTGATAACTGATTGAAATACTTCTATACAATAATTTGTCATCTTTATAGTGCATTCTGTTGTTAACTAAAAAAGAGAAAAGCGAGGAATAATGGCGAGAAATGCTGTATTATAAAAATGTCAAGAAAAAGGCGATGAGTATCGAGACTTTGTGTATTACAGAATATTCAATAGTCAATCCTGCTAAACCAGTTCGGGGAAATTTGTATATCGATAAAATATTTGATATTCCATCAAAAGGCGAACTATATGGCTTTGCTTACATTTATTATGCACCTGCTTCTTGATAAAATTACTTTTCTTGTATACTTTATCCAGGATAAAGAATGGAAAGTAATGATTATATTATGATGCATGAAATATCCTTAAGTTTTAGATGCTTAAAATTTAACATTATTGATTGGGCCGGTGTAGCGGAAAATTGCCTCTGTTCCATTTTCATATCAGGGACAATAAAAACCATGAAAATAGAGAAAATGATTCTAATGCAAGCAAACGAAACTATTCTTCCAGTTGGGACAAATTGTTTGTTAACGTAGGAAACTAATTGGAACAGTGTAGAAAGCCCCATCTATGTTACTTAATATCAAAAGTAAATTTGAAGTGAATGAACAACATAAACAGTTATTACAGCGTCTCATTCACATGTCTGAATGTGACGAATATCTAAATGCGAAAAAAGCGAAAATTCAACATGAAAAATGATTGTATGCCTCTAACAGATTTATATTTCGCAGTTTATATGTTTTGTTCCAGCAATTGCTATATCGTACTGACCAATGAAAAGAATTTTTACATCGATAGATTTTTTTCGTATTATATCTTCCATGTTAGAGGCAATTTTAATTTTTTTTAATGTTATTTTGCTTTATATTTCTTTTTCTATACATCACTATAATTCCATTCACTAATTATTAAAGGTGAAGAAAATGATGGTTATGACGATTACGACGGTGTTGATGATGATGACTTTATAGATTAGTGTCATTTATCTGACATCAGTTGAGATCTGTTGGACTTTTCACAATGTTGTGAGCTGTGATGATTTATTAAAGTTCGTTCAATTGTTCATCTTTTCGTCTAAGTAAGGTGTTCTCAGTGGGTTTTAATTGAAACCTTTGCTTTGGATAAACGAGAAAAGACTGCATTTGCACATCAGAATTTGTATTTTTTTTTACTAAGTTATTTATCTGTAACTTTTACTTTGTCATACTCATCACAAATATTAATTTAGTACTGTACTTTGTCATACTCATCACAAATATTAATTTAGTACTGTACTTTATCATACTCATCACAAATATTAATTTAGTACTGTACTTTATCATACTCATCACAAATATTAATTTAGTACTGTACTTTATCATACTGATCACCGATATTCATTTAGTATTGTACTTTATCATACTCATCACAAATATTAATTGAGTATCATACTCATCACAAATATTAATTTAGTAATTTGTACTTTATCATACTCATCACAAATATTAATTTAGTACTATACGCTACGAAGCCAAATTTCACTTCACCTTATGGCATATAAATTCGTCCTAATCTAGAAACGGCAAAAAGCAGTGTTGCAAATGCTGCAAAAATTCTATATTCCCAAATCAACACCTTTGTTATAAAAAAAACCTCCCAAATAATATTTGATCTTTTACCAACTCAAAAGTTTTCAACAAATCCTCTTGTTTTCAGAATAAACTCAATGAATGCAGAACCTCCTATCGTAGCCATACACCCAGAGGGTTCGAAATACAGACGGTTCGAAAGGTGGAGAAAATGTTGCAGCTGCCGTTGCAGCACTCCATGACACCATCTCAAGCCAGTTACTGGATGAAACCACCATATTTACCGTAGAAATTACAGCCATATTAAATCTTTGATCTACATTAAAACCTCATAAAAAACAAATTTCATCATCCTTTCGGATTCCCTTTCCATACTGTAAGCCTTTCAAAAACTTAATTTGACAATCCGTTAATATCAGAAATCTTACAAAATCATGATATGCTCTTAAAATGTGAAAATAGTATTCTGTACTGTTGCATGCCTAGTCACATTGGTATTAGGAATAATTAAAGGACATACAAGCTGCCCTGTAATCACCCGTTTTTGAATGAAGATTCCACATACTGACTTCAAATATTATATAAAAGTAGTATAGATGAGAGAGGTCATAGGCAGTTTGAAATTGTTTAAACATCCTCGTACCAATACACGAAAACGTTCTGAAACAGATTAGTTTTAACATCCTTGCAAATATATACAAGAAAGTTCTAAAAACAGCCAACTGGTTGAAAACAGTTTAAACATCCTCATAGCCCTATATGAGAACGTTCTGAAACAATCAGGTTAAAGAAACAACGAGAACATAAATAGAAGACTGATACATTAAAAAAAAAACTATTACAATCGACTTCCTAGACCACATTCTAATCTCTTGATTGAACATTTAGGAGAACGGAGAAAAAAAATTACAACAACATAAATAATGGCACAAGCTATAATGTGATCGATTCAACAGTCTTTAGAGACGTGATAGAAATATTTCATGAGATTAACATGAAAGCAACAATCTCAGTATCAACAGATAACCTGTACGTGTTTGCAAGTTTGGATTGAATAAAAAACCTGGTCAAAGCTTGTTGTGTTACAAAATAACATACAAGAGAATGAAAAAAAAATCATTTTTCGATTTCAAACATTAAAAAGATATCCTGCAATTTGTTTGAGAAAATATGAATATTACAGATTACATTTAATGATAATAACATCGAGATGAACATCATCAATTCCGATAGCAAGATTGTTAAAACAGTACGATACCAAAAAGGTATAATAGACGTTTTGAATGTGAGTAAATATACAAATTTGTATAGAGCTAAATTTGCATTTTATCTCTAAGATCGCGTAAACTTTACATGGCCATTCTACAACAATTCAACCAAAACAGAGACTGAATTAATGGAAAACAAAATTCGATTAAAAACAGCACACGGTGACTCAGAATATGATGTAGTTCTTTTATTAAATCAGCCTTAGCAACGATGCAATTTGACACAAATATGATATCATTAATACGTTTGAAAGGTTTAAGAAAACGTTGCAAAATGTTTAAAATAAACGTTACAGTTGCAGATGAATGTCCGATATGCCCGGTGATAGCCCTTAAAGACAATGTATTCAGCGTAACATATTGTCTGGATTTGTTTTTATGTTTGACAAAGACTCACGTCAGCGACTTTGTAGAGCAAGACAAAGAACAGTACTTAAAGCATCTTTAGCTACGATCCTGAAAAGTACAGTACCTTACACAAATATCAATCAGTTGTGGGAACAAACTAAACGGGACAAAAAATTAAATAAAATACGCTGAAGTGAAATAATGGTAAACTGATCTATCTACATGCACATTACACAAGAAAGCTAGACAACAATTACCAGAGATAATGGTGGATTACCAGTGGCATACAAAGATTGTTGACATTCAAGCATATGAAAAGCATACGATAGATATAAATACATTTTGACAGTGATATATATTTTCTGGGTTGAGAAAGTAAGAACGAAAGCAGGAGATGACATACACGACGTATGTATATAAATCATCAAAGAGAGAAAAACTGAAAAAGGTTTACATAAAATAATAATACCCATAATTTGACGGAAGAAAAGAATTTTGCAATAAAAATAATAAGGATTTGTTGGAAATGGAAATGGAAAAGCCTGAGTACTTTCAATTTACTCAGAAAAAATAATAGTAGTTGAAAGGTTCAACAGGACGTATTTAACTTAATATGAAATCGGAAAACGGGTTCACGTTTGACCAAAGTTAATTTATGGACACAATAACACCCATCACAAGTCAATAGACATGTCTCCTGTTGAAACAAGCAGCAACAAAAAACAGATCAGAAATATGGATAAATCTATTCGATTATTTAACAACTTATACATTTGAAACTCTTATATTAAAAATTGGTGAAACCGTCAGAATTTCAAAATACAAACAATATTTGCAAAACGATTCCCTCCGAACATTACCGAGGAAATATTCCAAATCAGGCAAGTACTATTAGGTGATTCGGTTGTTTACAAACTGGAAGATTTAATATGAGAGGATATTGATAGTATATTTTATTAACAAGAGTTATCTCTATAAGACAAATGAGATGACATATACAAAGTTGAAAAGATTTTGAAGACCATAAGACTGCAAGGTATAAAGTATAGTACTTGTAATTTGGAATGGATATTATGAATCGTTTAACAGCTGGGAGTCATCAGAAAACATTATTCCATTAAATTAGTGTTTGAAGCGCAGTACATATATAGCAGTAGTAAGGAACATGAGCACTTTGAGGTTTTAAAAGAAATCGATTTTCTAGAATGAAACAGATGTGGTCAAAACAGGCAATTAGAAGAGGAAGGAGTTACAAATGCAAGTCATGCGAATTTTTATTGATCACGAAACCAGGTGGAAAAAAGAAAATACTTCCAAAAATATATTAGTTAAACAGAACAATGGTTCACATGACAAACGTGATAAAGCTACTAGAAAAGAAAAGATATAGAGCTGATTCCAACAACACCTCGAAAACGCTGCAAAATAAATATAATGTAAAAGACTGAAAGCTGGTCTACGAGATTTTGAACAAGATAAAAGGTAATGAAGATCACGTAGATGTTGATGCAATCATGACGAGATTTAAACGTTTTTCAAATTTCATTCAAGGAAAGTATAGCAACGATTCACACAAAGGCTCAATCAACTATGCATTTTTCCTGGATAAAACGTTTACCATAAACAACTTAAAATCATCCATAAAATCTTCAGTCTCAAAGAATTACAACAAAATTCACAAAAATAAGTTCGTATCGGAGTTGTTACAAATACAACGGAGAAAAAAAAAACTGATGGAGGATATGGAAACACGAAGTGCAAAATTCCAGGGATGCAAAAAGTTTTTGAAATAAACGAGATCTATTTGGTTTTGCAATATAGGAATTGATCAAATTAGAAAAACAAATCAACAGAAAATTACACGTCAATGTGGAAAAACAGTAAATAGAGGTTCAATGTAATTGCACAACAAAAGCAAATTCCAGATACATTCTTGAACACACGAAGTTTTGGAATTATGCCAAAGGTACACATGCTTTGTGCATGATCTAAATAATGGGTTAGCAACAGAATACACTTTATCGTAGATAAATGGATTACAGGTTGAAAATTTTAGAAACTAACAAGTACAACACCATTTTCCTTGTCTTGCAACTCAGGTTTATGCATTACATTTTTTTTAACTCACCTTAAGCAAGTTAACACATAAAATGAATTTAACGAGATAAGAACTTAATATATTGAAGAACAACATTTTCATATACAAGCCAATAAACATTGTTGATAAATATACTTAAACTTTGACAGTGATGGCTGTTTGAAAAGATACATTAGATTCTAACAGATTCAACTTAACCAGGCAGTATGTATGGCAGCACCTCTGATGTGGGATTTTCGACTGGCATTTGATAGACAAAAATGTACAAGAGTTAGCGAAATCAGTATACAAATTTCATTTTTATTTCCAGATGCGAAAACTGCTGTATCAATGTAAAATGCCTTTACCTGGTGACGATGTATTCAAATCAGCTTCCTCGTTTGTAGACAATTACAAAGAAGTTCGTCGATTTATTTTATCCAATTCAATATTTCTTTGTGTAGCTAACCTAATTAGTTCGTTCAAAATTAAACACAATTGTATCCAGTTGCATTCGTGTTTATGCATTTGTGCCTTTAAACAAACTTGCTACACTAGTTATCATTACAGAAGTCTCTAGGTATTATATGATAAAGTCTAATGAGGAAAATAGATTAGACTATATTGTTTAAAATTTCATCAAGGACTAAATTAGCCGTCTTGAATGATTCAATTTTTTTCTCATAATCTTCTACATATTTACTTGATTGCATTTATCTTTATCATATCGGTTTTCCTGGCTATCATTTTTCTAGTATTTGTCTAGTCAAAACATTTCCTTTGTTGTTCATGATCGTATATATCAAATGATGATCATGGTATAGATATCACCTGTGTCTAGACCTTCTTCATTCACACCTTCCGGTTTGGTGAAATTTAGCCATCTACGGTAGAAATCAACTGATATTTTGCCTCAAAACTGATAAAATTATATTTCCTGTCATATAAATTATCCTGAAGTTTGCATCATTGTGTTATCTCTGTCTCATGTAATGTTTCATTAATCCAGTATAGTGATCTCCATTTTCTTCACTCCATTTTTGAAAGTATCCTTTATTTTCATCATACCACTTTTTGGAGTAATGCCTTTCTACAGAGATTACATTTACTTTCTTTGTGTCAAGAATCAGTTATGTCTTTCTGATCACCGTATTTTGAACACGTCTTAAAATCTATCTTGTTTAATTAAGTAAATACATTTCAGATTAGTTTTCAGTGCCCAAATGGACATCGTAAACCATCTTCAAAACGTTTTTAGTTAACTTCCCAAATTTTGTTGCCAAATAAATGAAAGATGAACAAGACAAAACGCAAAATGTAAGCAAGGTAAGGAAAGAACCAGAGAAAGTAACTTCACAAAAGTAAAAAGATCCACGTGGAGTAGAACTTGAAAGACAACTTGGTAAACTTTGACAGAAATTAAAAAGTGCCAAAGCCGAACGATTAAATAAAGAACAAGAAGAGACCAACATGTTGAAGACTATGCAAAAGAACTCCACAAGATGCCCAAAGCACACCACGTAAAAGAATAAAACAAACTCAAAGAGCACAATCTATTATTTGATAGGTGGTTGTGTAGCTGTTTTAGGTCTTTTTTATTTTGTCAAAAATTACAGTTGTCTTTTTACAGAGTATACAACATAATGTTGTAAAAGATGATAGATGTAGTAATGAACACACAACCATGGCACAACGGCAAAGCGGCGGAGCGCAGACGCAGAACGTCAGCCTGTACGATGTATAACTTTCCGAAGCAGACAACAAGAGTTTGTCTACATATAACCCAATACCAGAAATGCTTTACAAGAATTGTTAGTCTACGAAAACGTTTGCTAACTTTTTTTCACATAATAAATAATAAGATATCGCGCACAACCCCCCTCTCCCCCCCCCCCCACAGAGTACTTAAATCTGTATGGAAAAGAAATACCAAATAGCATACAAAGTTTTGAATTGTTTAGAGGCAGGTATGGAAGCATTTTTATAGCATACAAAGATTTGAATTGCTTAGAGGCAGGTATGGAAGCATTTTTATAGCATACAAAGTTTGAATTGTTTAGAGGCAGGTATGGAAGCATTTTTATATCATACAAAGTTTTGAATTGTTTAGAGGCAGGTATCGAAGCATTTTTATAGCATACAAAGTTTTGAATTGTTTAGAGGCAGGTATGGAAGCATTTTTATAGCATACAAAGTTTTGAATTGTTTAGAGGCAGGTATGGAAGCGTTTTTATAGCATACAAAGTTTTGAATTTTTTAGAGGCAGGTATGGAAGCATTTTTATAGCATACAAAGTTTTGAATTGTTTAGAGGCAGGTATGGAAGCATTTTTATATGTTTATGTGTTTCACATTTTCCGGTAGCAATGACCAGGACATCTACATATTCTTTAATTATTTTGAACACCACGCGCAGAAAATAACTGGAAGAAAGCAACAACAAAAAAATGTGGGTCAGTACTCACTTGTACTGGCAGTAAGACTGGGACGATTGCCATCATTAGATGAGGGTATGCAACAAAAAGAAGCAAATAATGTTACTATGCTACTCATTTCAAATCTATCATGAACAAACTGGACATAACTTTATAATCGACACTCTATCAGATCAGATTCATGCGAAATGTGACCAAAACTCACTGACAGCACAAACTGGGTATTTGATAGGATCGAATACCTAATTACGAACATAGGCAAATATGAACTACTAAAGGGAAGTTCATACATAGATTTACCCAATCAGATCAAAAATATAAAAAGCACCTGTCAACATTAAAAATGATGATAAAAAATGGTTGATGGATGCTACTGGGTCGATTTTAAATGCTTCCATATAGGATCTGCTCAGGACATCAAAAAATAATTTAGTCAGATACAGCCATTGGTCTGATAGATGTCCTGTAAAACTTGTTGACACAGACAAATGACAGCGAATTCAGCATATCTGTGAATTTGTATGAGATAAGGAAAAATACATACATTAGGCTGGTTACAGTGACCATAAATGAGAAATAAAGACAAGTTGACATGTTAAAAGCTTTTGGCCAGTAGGAAGGAAAGCAACATTACGTTGAAATAAAAGATGTCTCATAATTGGTGTCTAGTCAGATAAATAGACACAACGGCCATAAGTTAATTTACAAAACGTGCTTAAATATTCATTTTATTCACAGGAAACACTATCAGAGTACAAATAATGTTACAATGTACTTAACACAATAGACATTAATGTCTGAAAATGTTCTATCGTTTAGTTAAAAACTATCAACATCAGCTATAGATTTCATTCGTCATTTACTGCGAATTTGAAAGTATCATGGTTAAATCTAATGATGCGATAGAACATACACCATCACAGTCGTGGGCACAAAAGAATTATAAACATAATTCTTATATCTTCTGTATATACCTCAAATCAGTCAACAAGAATTATACACCAATTGTTTACAGAGGTACTGACAGGGGTTTGATGATAAACTAGGTTGAATCTAAAAACTAGTATATCTTGAATTAAAGTCAAATAATTAAAAATAGGGTGTTTAGAAATGAAGATGAGAAACATCTAAACTCAATAAATGAGTGGTATATCTGTGAGAAAGAAGTAACTTGTTATAAAGATCGCGACCACGAAAATTTAACAGGCAAGTTTACAGGTCCTACTCATAATGATTGTACTTTAAATTTTAAATGTTCTAAATTAACACCACGTGTCATTCATAACTTGTCCCTTTATGACAGTCATTTGTTCATAAAGGAATTAGTAAGACAAGATCCTGATCAAGAGGTTAAAAGCATACCAAACGACGACGAAACATATTTCATTCAGCAAGGATTTGATAGTTGACAGGTCCATGACAAATGCAGAGGAAATATCTGTTAAAAGAGAGATTAGGTTTGTTAAAATATTTAGATTCATGGGGCTCTCACTGGAACAGTTTGTAAAGAATCTGAGTGACAATAAGTTTGCATATGCAATTACATGGTTTCAATGTATGCAACCAAAATATTTGAGGAAAGACATTTACCCATATTAATACATAAATAGCTTTGTAAGATTCAACAAAGTATCTGTTTCTCTGATATAAAATGTTACTCGTCACTATTCAACTCGAACATCACAAATGACAATTTCAAATATGGACAGGATATAATAGAAAACTTCAACCTAAAGATATTGGGTGATCTTCATGACTACAATGTGATTAAAGACACTCTAATGTTGCGTGACATACTTGAAGAATTCATTGAATGTATATGTGAAAAACTACAAACTTAAACCTGCTCATTATTTCAGTGCTTCAGGTCTAGCTCATAACGCTAGTTTGAAGCTCAACGGTGTTGAACTTGAGCGGTTAAAGTTAATAGATTAGGATATGATTTTGTTGATCAAGAGTGGATTTCGAGATGGAATTAGTATGATACCGCCACGATATGCTGAAGCAAATCACGACTCTAAATCCTTCATCATGTACTAATATACCAACAACTTTATATATAGGCTATACACGACTTTTAAATACTTTAGATGGGCAACATGTCAACAAATTAATTTATTTTAGAAGATCATTTTATTGAAATACCTCACAACGATAAAACTCGTTCCATTTTAGAAATAGATCTAGGAGTAGAAACTCGATTACATGATTATTTCAAGGACTATCCTCTTGCACCTGAAAAACGTGTACGTATCCTGAATGACTTACCGAACTTAAAAAAAACAAACAATTCATTGAACAGAAAAAGAAACGAAACCGACGGTACCAAAATTATTGTGCACGTTGAAATTTGTTTAGAAATATGTAATTCACTACATAAATGTAACGGCGTACCCTGCAATTAGGTTTAAAACTGACAAAAGTACAAAGAGTTGTCAATTTTTAACAACAAACTTGTCTGCAATCCTACATCGATTTGAACACAACTTTAAGACAAAAAGCCACTAACGACGTCAAGAAGGACTTTTTTTAAAATAAAAATTGATGATTAACAGTGTAATTCGGCAAACAGGTGGAAATCCTGAGGAAAAGATCAACTGTAAAATGTCAGAATGAAAAGAAATTGTTGAAATGGCAGAAAGAGCTTCCGTTTTCAAGGAGAACAATTATTGATGAAGATTTGGTTTTGATTAGCACGAAAAACAAAATAAAATCAAATTAGCCGAACCTATTTACGGTGGATTTACTGTGTTATGGCTATCGAAATGGCTTATATCCGAATTCTATTGCAGCATGTTAAAGACACCGTACGCCAGTAGAATAGAACTCCTTATGACTGACACAGATTCTTTGTGCGTTCATGTTGAAACTGATAACTTTTAAAGCATCATGAAGGACAATATCAAATTTTACGACGCCAGTGATTATTCGAAGGACAAAGTGTTCAATATATCACAGGTAAAAATAAATACAAGAGATTTTTGAAAGATGAACGAAACAGCATTTTAATTAGTATGTTCTGTAGTCTAAAGTATAAACTATATTCCATTTGGATTGCTCATGAAGAAAATGTATTCGTAGATTTCACAAGCATGGAGAATTGCATTGCTACTTATTTTATCTTTAAACATGAAGTATAGTTTTTACATTTTTAGACATTTAACTCTGATATCACATTTCACATGGACGTAGAAATAAGGCATCATTTTACTGAAGATATCTCGGTTTCTATAATTCATAAATTCAATATATATATATATATATATATATATATATATATATATATATATATATATATATATATATATATCAGAGTAGAGGGTCTTTTTCCTCTAGTATAGATTGAGTTCAAATTTAGTTCAACCTCTGATCCAAGTAACCCCGCTATCCCTTTGGTATCTGGGTTAATTAGACCAATGGCAACCTCATTTTTATATCAAAAGAGATTGGGTGGTATCTGGTAGCACAGTGGAGTTTCCACTCCACATGGTATTCTAGTTCCAGGTTCTAGGTGAAGCATTTTTAAACTTAGGGAATGAAGTGGAAAATCTCAAAGAGAATTAGAGTTAAGCAGACAACAGATCGAAAGGATCGACCAAAACATTGTCGAAAAGACAAACGAATCATTTAACCCAATAGCATAGCCAAACGGGACAACTAATAAGAGGCGGCATAAACTGTTGATTGGATAAGTGAGAAAATACATAGGCCAAAGCAGGTCGCTATTAAATAGATGAGAAAGTTTTCAAACCGTTTATCATTATGTCTTTCATTTTACAAATTTTCAAAAGATCCAGTATGTCTTGATCGCTTAATTCAGGACTGCCTGTCATTTTATGTAGTCAGGAATGTGTGAAGTTCCTGAGCACTATAATTTTAGTTTGAAAATCAAGTTTTTATAAGGTACAGTATAAGCAACTCTGGAAAGTAGAGTTGCTGACATGTGACATTTTTTTTAAATTACAGGAAAAAAAAAAAAAAAAAAAAAAAAAAAAAATACGATAGCGCTCCAGATCTCCCATCTTCTAAACTACTAGTAGAACCTCAAAGTTCAGAAAACTTGCACGATCTCTGATAAGGTTTCTAATCAGAGAGACAATAAATTAGTGGTGATGATCTAGGTTTTGAAGAGAGGGAATACTCAGAGTCCTGCGCTCATGACTATGGTAAACATAAATACATATTGTACATTCTATGGAAGTTATTTAGTGTAATTTATACATATTAAATACTAAATATTAGTAATTTTAAATACGAAATTTTGGATCTATGAATTTAAATCACAGTCTAAGCCGATTTTGCGCGTTAGTCGACAAGTTAGTCTGTATTCGAAGATATAATTTTCAACTCTGTTAAAAACTTATCGAATTGAGATCTTTTCTATGTTTCCATATTTTTTAGGGAATTATGCACACTCATATTCTTAGCTTCATATTAAAAACTTTACGTAGCAAATTCGTTCCAACACCTGGCATGAGATAGCTTTTCGACATTTACATCAGACATGCAAAATGACCGCTCCTTCTTAGGTCTATCAGGACAACAAGATTTGTCATTCTTGTCATCCAGTATATATCTGTGCAACGTTCTTATCTACCAGATTGTGTCATCGAACCGTAGAGCACATACACGACATCATTGTGACATCCAACCGAATGCATCTACTTCCATAGTTCACTGGCCATATAACACACAGAAGACATGCTCATCAATACATATGAGAAGATTATATTTATTTCCACTCAATGGAAAAATTGTAAAATTGTATGCTAAGAGCACGAATATGAATTATGATTTAAAGAAAGACAGGACCATTTATAATTTAAAAATATTATTACTTAAAGGTGTGCAGTTAAAGGTACAGCATAAAATTTATCATTACTTAGTTGAAGCCTAGCTATCGAGCTATCTATCTGTCTGAATCTTTTCTTTTAAAAACATTTATTGTTGATATAATTTTGTTGCATGCCTAAGTTCTCAAAGAGTAAGAGTGTGGCAGTATATGAAACATAGCTATACATTAAATACAATTTTTATTCAAGCAATTAATTTATGCCTCTGGCCCAAATTACAACACAGTATTTACATCATTGAATTAAATTAGTCCATAATATCCCCAGTTATTGCACTTGAAAAAGTTAAGCTATGCATTTATTAATCTTGTAATCAGCTAAGATGTCATGCTGTTTATTTTAGATTCAACTAAATCTGACCTAAAACTGTATTTAAAGAAAATCTCATATGCAATACATTTCTGGATAATGGCTTCTATTCATAAACAGACAGGCATTAATATATATATATATATATATATATATATATATATATATATATATATATATATATATGAGTATGCTGCATATTGGCATTTAATGTGTCAAAAACATGACACGTGCAAAACATAAACATTTTGTATAAGATGAAAATAGGCAAATTCGAACGAGAGAGAGAGAGAGAGAGAGAGAGAGAGAGAGAGAGAGAGAGAGAGAGAGAGAGACTTACAAGTGCTCATCAAGTAAAGTATTAACAAAAATTTCCTTATAAGAGCACTTTGTGCATATAAATATTGATTTTTTAATCACATTATCGTTATCCAAAGTTAATAGCTTAACAATTTAAACATTGATAAAAAGGATGCAAAAGCAGCATATAGTTGATGAACAACGGGATTAATTACCACAACACAAAAGTTTCTACATGCCATTGCAAAATTCTAGTAGCATCAGAGGTTGACAGAATATAAAATAGATAAAATATCATTCTTAATTCTTTCAGAACAAAATCTAACTCAAACTGTAATTCTAAAATTTAAAAACCAGAGTCTGAATTTATTGTTTAGTTGATAGTTTGACGCCAATTAAAAAAATCATTTCAATTGAACTTTGAAAACTGGAAATGCTGTGGACCTAACACAGTTGTCCGAATCGACGGTTATTTCAAAATTTGTAGGTTGTATGCAATATATTGCTTTACATTGGACTGAACATGTCATTCAACTGATCCCGAGAATTCTGGCGATTGATGTTCGAGTTATCAAAGCTTGAATTTCCTCTAATCTAAAGAATGTTATTAATACCTAAATTTACTTGTATGGGTCTGAGTCTCAACTTGGTTTTCAGTTTTCTAACTTCCTAAAATAGATACAAACTATCTATTATTTTTAAAATATGCACTACGTCTTTAACTTCCACGCCTACAATAGATAGAAAATATACTTTATTATTAAAATATGCACTACGTCTTTAACTTCCACGCCTACAATAGATACAAAATATACTTTATTTTTAAAATATGCACTACGTCTTTAACTTCCACGCCTACAATAGATACAACATATATTTTATTTTTAAAATATGCACTACGTCTTTAACTTCCACGCCTACAATAGATACAAAATATATTTTATTTTTAAAATATGCACTACGTCTTTAACTTCCACGCCTACAATAGATACAAAATATACTTTATTTTTAAAATATGCAGTACGTCTTTAACTTCCACGCCTACAATAGATACAAAATATATATTATTTTTAAAATATGCACTACGTCTTTAACTTCCACGCCTACAATAGATACAAAATATATTTTATTTTTAAAATATGCACTACGTCTTTAACTTCCACGCCTACAATAGGTACAAAATATATTTTATTTTTAAAATATGCACTACGTCTTTATCGTCTAAGACGCATGCGGCCTCGTCTCCCATTCTAAAGACATTTTCTCTTCTTGATTAAAGTTTAAAAATTTTAACGTGTTTATCGAAGGAAAACATAGAAAGATACAAATTATCAGCAATAAACTGGCAACTGTTGAAACTCAGTCGTTGAGTATAAGGTGTTCTAGTCCTCTAATTACGTACGATTTTTTT